>JAZKJV010000225.1:1200000-1800000 GCA_037367405.1 Ottelia alismoides
AGCTCCACTGCTTTTATCAAAAGTTGGCGCACATTGATCAACAATTATCATTAAGTTTCATCACACCCTGGCACATAGGTAGATATAAAAGAGAGAGCATATAAACTTGTTCACGTACTGGCTAGGGTTTTGCTGGCACTCAGGTTTTCTGAAGCCTTCATGAACTTTATCCCATCCTTGAATATCTTTAGATCGGGTCTAAACTCAAATCTCTAGTCCTAGTTCCTCAAGTGATATCTCAAGTCATCTCATCAATCATGCAGTTGTGAAAGTGATTTTGTTGATCATATTCTTTTTGAAGGTAGAGACGAAGAGTGCAATATAGCGCTCAAATCTTTCAAACTAGGGAGGTGTGGATAACTAAGTTCAAAACCCTAATGACTAAGATTGGCTAACTCAGATTCTCAAGATCACAGCAATCGAGTGCCCTCTAAATCCTCAAGCTTTGAGTGATAGTGAATGTATCAAGAATATATCAACCGAAGAATGCATGATATGCTTAATGAAATGCAAGACCATGAGTGAATTTTTTATGCAAAAAGTTTTTTTGTTTTATTTTTTATTTTGTTTTTGTTTTTTTTGAAAAATGGGTATTATATACATAAAGCATTTAGTATTATATACATAATATACAATACTTGTACCCGTCCCCGATGTTAGATGAAAACGATTAAAGTACGAGCTATGGATAAAGTAGATGGAATTTATACAAACACCCCCCCCCCCATACTTAGCATATGCTATGTCCTCATGGCACAACATGAAATGTAGACATAGCTCGTACGAAGTATAGATGAGGCAAAAAGAAAAAGAGGAGAAATGGTGTATAAACATGGTACCGGTCCCCCTAAACTTAGGCTCGGGTCAGGCTAAGTATGATCGGATAAATACAACTGAGGAACCAGGTAGATTTACGAATGTACAAGGTCAAGAAGGTTTGCTACGGACCTTCTTGCATGAGTGTGGAGGGAGATAATATTGAGATGTGGAGGGCGGTGAAGAGGGGGAGGGTGAAGATGACCATCCATCGTCAGAGTTGTCCTCACGAGAATAATAGTCGTTTGTAGAGGAACTCCAACTATTTTTTATCAGAGGTAAGTGCCCTTGGATCAGAGTTGTACCTATTGTACTTACTTGATGAACCACTTCGGGATCGGATGAGGACTTTTCAGAAATCACCTGGTGTATAAGATCAAAGGTGACTTTCTTGGTCAGCTTGTTTCCTTGAGAATAATGGGAGAAGTTGGACGGTTTTCATCTCCCCGTCTTGAGTAATCGATGTAGCATTCATTAGTTCCTCATCAGATGAATCCCCATAAAATTCGACCAATTCTTGTAGTGCCATACGTTGCTTCGGTTGAGAGAGATTGTTCCTAGTGGGTTTGTATGTTATGGTTGAGGGTGTTGATGCCACTTCTGGATAATCGTGATTTTTGGTGACATCAGATATTTCCTAAGTCAGTTCCTTGTACGATTCAAGTATCTCATGAATTACTGCCGATTCAAAAATTGAACCACTTAAATAAACGTAGCGTTCCTCAAAAATATGATCCAATTCTTCATAAGCTTCAAAATCTTGATTTCTCCTAGGAGCAGTGATAGGGTGGTGAGAATCCGAGATTTGTCCAACAGTCAATCTTTCAGGTGACTCTCCTAGGGTTTGTATCAGTGTGCCATGAGGAGATGTCTGATAATGTGAATTGTTTGTCTCTTGATCACAATTGTCGGTTTCAAGTTGGTTTTCCTCAGAGCAGGTCATGTCATTGAGGGTTTGTTTATTGTGGTTCGAGTTTGGGAACTTGATTTCATGAGTCTCACAATCGACGATCGCCTTAGCGGAGGCTAAGAACGGCTTTCCTAAAATGATAGGAGACTCAGACAATGTTCCTGCGTGGTCAGTGTCAAGGACAATGAATTCCACTTTATGTATATCACCCTGAAATTTACGACGAGCGAAATGATCCCTCGTGGCCTTTTGGTGGATCGATCAGGCAATTGAACGATTACCCTATTCTTTTTCAGTTGTCCAGGTTTGAGTTTGTCAAAGATGTACTTGGGGAGGATGTTTAATGTGGAGTTATTGTCTAACCGTACATGAGTGAATGTAGAATCCTCAATTTTACATGAGATCTGAGTCAACCGCTTGACTTTGTTGCTCTTGGTTTTTCGATTCATCATCAAGGAACTGGCCATAGACATCCTGGATCGTTTCTTGCCCGTCTTTTTAGGATTAAGTCGACTTTTCACAAATTGCTTAAGATCGGGCACGTATTCGGTTGCCTTGATCAATGGAAGTTCTAAGATCAGGCTCTTGCAAAATGCTTCCATTTCACAATTGTCCAATTTTTTGAATTTTCTATTTTTCTATTTTTTATTATTTTCTGTGATATGCTCAGTAGGGGGTCAGAGGTTAGTGATTGTGTCCGATTGTGAGTCACTTGCTGATTTAGTGGTTCGCAAGGTGGTGGCCTTACTTCTTCTGAATTTCGCATAGACTGGATGAGATCATATATTCTCTCAGTTAAAGTGTATGCTCTATGATTAATCCGAGCAATCTCATCCTCAAACATCTCATGACTAATGATTGAATAGTCATTCTCCATGTATCGTGATTCTGGCATGTAAACTCGAGTAGAGTATTGATTGTTCATAGTCATTATGGTCTAGTCATGAGTTATATTTCCTTGACTCTATTTTTCTCGTGGATTGTCGAAGGAAAATTGACTGTACTCAAGAGGATAGTCATCCTGAGTAGGGAATGGTTCAAGAGGCTGTGAGATCATAGTAATCGGAAATCGTGTTCTACTGTCAATATCGGCTACTCTATTATTCATCCTCAATTCTGCTTGCTCTCTCATGTCCATAAGATTGTTAGAATGTGAGAGAGGTCTATTGCATGAAGAAGTGTGGTGATAGGGTGGGATATAAGGGAGGGAAGAGAATGATGGTTGAGGGAGACTAGGTTTGATGAGCATGTTCCCCTGAACAGTGTGAGAAGAAGGATATCAAGACATGGTCGTGGAGATCGGGTAGGAAGACCAATGTGTCGACATCTCTTTAAGAGAGGGATGGAATGATTTGCGAATCACAATTTTCTTGCAATTGTAAGGTCTTCGACGCACACAATTCAAACACAAAACAAAAACGTAGATTCACCCACTCAACGCTAGTGAATGCACGTTAGGGCTCGGCCGCTTATCTTTTCAATTTTAATTTAATGACAAAACAATCTTGAAAAATAAGCAGAGATGTTAGGTGCCAAATATTTCACAAGACTGTCCCAAGTTCATACAACTAGTTGCATCTACTTTCAGCCAATATAGGTGTAAGTACGGACCGTTTAAACGACTACCTGTGTTACTTGAGGACGGAGCCTTCAGCAGTGTCCTCTAAACCACCCACTTTGTTAAGGGAAGTCAGACCGTAAAATGGCTACCTGAGACCCTCACTGAAAAGTAGCTAATTGTTTTTAAAATCAGTAGTCTTTGTGAGATTTCTCAGTTTTAACTCTGTCCTAAGTGTGCATTCTAGTCCTTAAAAATAATGAGTGGGTTTCTCTCCACCAGACACAGGTTGATTTTATGTCAGTTTTATTTACAGTCGCCTTCATTAGCAGTCCCGGTTTCAAATTAAGGTTATCACTGAAGTTTATGTAAGAACAGAAATTCATGCCTAACGAGCAGTCCCAATTCCTTTAATTCCTAAGTTGTAAAACTTGAGGTAGGAGAATCGAAAAAGCCAATGAAAACATAAATCAATGATGCATGCTTAAGAAGAAGACTTACAGCGAATCCTCTCGTTCTTCATGGGGTATGCAAGACAAGGAATTTAAATAACACTAAATGATATGCACATACAAAAAACACCCTAAGCAGATAGTTCTATTAGCGGGAAGAATTGATTTCAAAATTTGGCTAATGTTGAACGATCTATAGTGCGTCTAGATAGTGAGAGTGTGGCCTAAGAATTACGAGCACAATCAATGATAAATAAGCAAGCATATATGTGCCTAAGTCCTACGTCACTCAAGTTGGGTCCCAACCACACAGAAGGGGTTGAAACAGACCCAACACACCACAAAGAAGTTCAGTCCAAAATATTACAAGGGTTCAAAGAGAGGGGACCTGAGAGTAATGCAGGAAATTAAATTTAGACTAAGCTCCCTCTCACAAAAATAAAATTTTATCCTTGAAAATCCTTGATTTATGTCTGAAAATTCGCTCTGAGTATTAGAAATGCAAAATGAAATGCAGAAAAGAAAAAAATGGCATAGAAATAATTTTCACAAGAATTAATTATAGAAAATAATTTTAAAACCCTAAAAATTCATCATTCTCCGGCAATGGTGCCATTTGATGAACGCGAAATCCACCTCTTTAATAATCAATAATTGTAGTATAGGAGGCGAAAGATGATTCAACAAAAACCACAATCTTTGAATGTTGTAGAATATTTTTACTTGGCAAGTCTACCAAGGTCGAACACAGGGAACGGTGAATCTTAGTTGCATGGTTTTAAATTAATTAAATAACTAATTAATATTTAGTTCATTTTTGTGTTGGGAAAATATAATACAATGCAATGACGAAGATGCGATGCAAAAAAGATAAACAGAGGAAGAGTATGCCTAGGATTTGTGATTTTAAATGTGTTCAACCTTCAAATAATATGATCTATAATTTCACAAAATTAATCACAAATAAAAAAGGATGGAACTCAAAAGATATTCAAATTGATTCCAATGCTTAAGGTCAATAGCTCAATTGATTCGAAGCAAAATATCTGGCCTCTGGATTTCTGTGATTTAATTCCTCAAATAGTCGACAATAATATTAACGGAATAAATCTAAATTAGTCCCCTGTGAAAATTAAATTACTGAGAATAATAAAAAATGATCACAATTATTTAATCAAATTGAAATCCTCATCTGAATTCCTGCAAAAGATGCCGTTAATTTCTCAAGCAGAAATATGTCAAAATTGGCCCGCATATGTCAACAGATATCCTTAAATAATAATTATCAATAGAAATTAAATTTAGACTAAGCTCTCTCTCTCACAAAAATAAAATTTTATCCTTGAAAATCCTTGATTTATGTCTGAAAATTCGCTCCGGGTAATCTGCAAAGAGAGAGGATGGTTAGTGTTAAAAATGCAAAATGAAATGCATAAAATAAAAAATGGCATAGAAATAACTTTCACAATAATTAATTATAGAAAATAATTTTAAAACCCTAAAAATCATCGTTCTCCGGCAACGGCGCCATTTGATGAACGCAAAATCCACCTCTTTAATAATCAATAATTGTAGTATAGGAGGCGATAAATGATTCAACAAAAACCACAATCTTTGAATGTTGTGAAATATTTTTACGTGGCAAGTCTACCAAGGTCGAACATAGGGAACGGTGAATCTTAGTTGTGTGGTTTTAAATTAATTAAATAATTAATTAATGTTTAGTTCATTTTTGTGTTTGGAAAATATAATACAATGCAATGACGAAGATGCGATGCAAACAAGATAAACGAAGAAGATTATGCCTAGGATCTATGATTTTAAACGTGTTAAACCTTCAAATAATATGATCTATAATTTCATAAAATTAATCACAAATAAAAAATGATTGAACTCAAAAGATATGCAAATTGATTCCAATGCTTCAGGTCAATAACTCAATTGATTCGAAGCAAAATATCTGGCCTCCAGATTTCTGTGATTAATTCCTCAAATAGTCGACAATAATATTAACGGAATAAATCTAAATTAGTCCCCTGTGAAAATTAAACTATTGAGAATAATAAAAAATGATTACAATTATTTAATCAAATTGAAATCCTCATCCGAATTCCTGCAAAAGATGTCGTTAATTTCTCAAGAAGAAATATGTCAAAATTGGCCTGCATATGTCAACAGATATCCTCAAATAATAATTATCAATAGACAACCTCAGATCTGCCACTAACTATGCTAAGTGATAGATCATGAAAATAGCTTCAAAATGACATATTATATGCCAAAAACGAAGTTCGTATGAGAAAAATATGCTAGAATGAATTTGCAGGAACTAGAATGTAAATAAAATAAAGTTTTTCTTTCAAAAAGGTATATGGAGGGGCTTATCTGCAATTTCGAGAAGTTAGAGGGTCCCTCTGCAATTTACCCCTAATGGGGGGTATATTTGTAAATTCGGGAGATTGTAGGGGCGTCGGTGCAATTTGCCCCCAGCGCATATACGTCGTACGTGCGCCTAGAGGCTTGGGAACGGGATGGAGGTTCGGGTGTCCAAGGCGACAAGTTGTGATGGTTGGAGGTTCGAGCGGCTGAGGCGGAGGCTCGCTTGTCCCGAACCTAGGTGGAGTCTGATGAAGGTTCGGAAGGTCCAAGCTAGAGGCTCAAAGCTCCAAAGCGAAGGCACGGGTGACGAAGGTGGAGGCTCGGGAGGCTGGAGCTCCACGTGGCGGTCGAGGCGCGGTGGACATCGGTGTCGAGCGTGCGAGCGGAGGCTGTAGGGCGGTCGACGGGGCAGAGCACGATGAAGGGGAAATGGCAATGTAGAGGTCCTCCTACGGCAGAGCGTCACCCAGGACGGAGGCGAAGACTGGAAGGTGAAAGCGAGGCGTTGGAGGCTTCGGTGTGGTCGAGCGAAGCTGCAGTGGTCGTCGAAGGCTGACTGAGGCAGGGCGAAGCTTGGCGGCTGGAGGTGGTCGATGTCGATGGCGGCGACGGTGTTGTTCTGGAGGTGGAGGAGTTACGAACAGGAATAAGGTTGGAAAAGGGGGGGTTTTGCCAGAAGTTGGAGGAGCAAAAGCTCGCTTCCAGGTGATTGCCTCAGATGGCCGGCGAGCGAGACCTCGAAGCTTCTGCAGAGCCGGGAAGCGCTGCAACGAAGGATATCTTCGGATCATGCCGAGATGAGTAGTGTTGGGCCATTGTCACCGGCCAAGCTGGAGCAATGGTGGATGGGGCGCAACTTCGGCGAGGGGAGCAGCTTTATGAGGGGGGTGGGGGGTTGACGCACTTACGCAAGGAGGAGGTGAACGGGTGGAGCAGATGATGGGGGGCGGCGCGTAAAGGCCAAGGGTTGTGCATGGCGGAGACTTCATGGCCGCAAGGGGAGGTGAATGGCTGGGGAAGATAAAGCTAGCACGTGACCCGGGGAAGAGAGATGGGAGAGGGATGAGGTGGGGTGACACGTGGCACGCTCAGGGGCTGCCACGTGTTACCCCAAAAATTTCAAAATTAAAAAAGAAAATAAAATAGAAAATAAATAGAAGGAGACCTCGGATCAAAAAATTTCCTTCATGAAAGTTTTTCATCTCGACGAGATCTACAACTTTCATGAATGACCCGGGAGCAAAAGAGGTCATTTGTGCAAAGTGGTATTTTTGATGGTTCTCCAGGTGTATAGAAAACCGGATTTTTGGAGTTTTGTAATTTTTTTGGTAGTTTTAAAAGAGGATAAAAATCTAGAAAGATATATTTAAGAAAATAAATTACACACTAATCTATTTTTTTTATTTTTAATAAATAAGAAAACTATTTTAAGGAATTTTGAACTTATTTTGTATTTTTAATACTTTAAACATTCGACCAACTTAAAAAGTCATTGTTTTTACTTTTTCATATTTTCTAAAACTTAGAAAAAATTCCCCAAAAATCACAAAAACTTTAAAAGAAGATAAAAATGGAAAAATGTTTGATTATGCAATTTTTGTGAATTTTTTCTATATTTATAATTATAACACCATATATTACATTACATATATAGCTATATGTATTTCATATTAGAAAGGAAAAGGAAATATTAAAAATCAAAAAAATATAAAAAGAAAATAAAAAATGTGAAATTTTGAAATTAAAAATATATACATATAAGAAATTTATAGAAAAATAAAAATAAAAACCCCACAAAAACATTAATCAGTTCATTGATTATTTGAGTGATAATTGTACATCTATACATATATTATTTATTCATTATTTATTTAAAAAATAATATACCTGCTACATTGACTTGTCTCGCTGTGTTCGACTCTCGACATACTTGCATTATACACACATTTTATAGAGTTAAATAAAATAAATTTTAACTCTACACACTTTGCATTTCTTTAATCATTGATTGTGTGCTAATTATTGTTTGATTCGCCTTTAGTGAGCAATCGCCACAACAAAAGTGTTTTCACCTTGTGAGAATACTTTAGACCCTCACCAAAACGACTCAATAGGTGTGGGTTGTAATTTTAGGGTTTTAGGTTGCATTTTTATTCTTTAACGTAGATGTAGGTTTAGTTTAGCTTAATTTCATTTATCTTAGCATAAAATTTCCAAAGCGAACTTCATCAGAGCTTAGAGCTCTGGCTATTGTTTCTCGTTGTTCCACCCCCATGTTCCGACCACTGAATGCCTCCTACACCTTCCCTATCATTTCTACATCACTTCCCTTCACCCAGATCAACCTGATTGTGCATCGATTAGCGATTCAGATGTTTACCTCCACCGCTCGCTGAAGATCTGCCATCCCGTCATTTTATATGCTTTCAGCTTCAATATAGGGTCAAGATCATAACACTTGAGTCCCTCTATCTTTTTGTGCAGGAGCTGGGACCAGATAGCGCACATGGGAGGCAAATCTAGTGAAGAAATTCACTCCCATGGGCCAGAGAAGAACTTGACCTCCAAGCCTCCTCCGACAAGGCCTCGACCTAGATGAGAGCACCTACAACTACATAAGGAGCCCATGAAGGAGTAGAGTTGCTCATGACCATGGGAGGATGTGAAAGCAAGGAAATCAAGCGATCAGGGAAGTGTTCTTTCTTGTTATTTCTCATTACCTTAGAGTTGTTAGATGAAGAGTTGGGCCCAGATCTAATCTGGACCCTTGGATGTAAAACAAACGGTGCCCACCGTCAGCCCCTCGATCATAAGTGGCACCATGTAGGATCCCCTCAGCTGTCCATCGGCGCTACACATGCCCCACATGCCACCTCCTGGGTATATTGCATTAATATCCTTCGTACTTTTTGTTTTATTGTTTAGTCTCATAAATAAAGTATTAGGTGTAAAATAAATAGGTTTAATTGCACATGGACCCTTGAGCTTTATTGTTATTACAAATAGGTCCTTCCACCTCACATGTAGTCCCATGTAAGGCATTGTAAAATTACATGTATAACCTTGTACTCTGGACATGTTAGCAAATGCATTTATATTTATTTTAATTACAAATTAGTCCCTCTAATATTTCTTAATTTTATTATGTGTATGTTGTTCAAATTAAATATTTTTTATGCTAAAAATTAACAAAAAATACAAGAAATCCAAAAATATAACTTTCTATTTCTAAAATGTCCTTATTATATATAATATATTAAAAATAGTTTTGGATTTTTATTTAAACCAAAACAAGGTTACTTATTTATTTGAGGATAGGGAGTATGCATCGGGGCCTCTAACTTCCACTTTTTTTACTTTTATGAAAAATATCGCCATGTATATTCATATATATGTCCTTCTTATATGTCATTCGAATTTCATCAGAAATAATGGCTCATATACCCTCCATCTAGAACAGGTCGATTACAGTAATGTTTAGACCGTTAAAATTATCTGTTTTAGATGGAGGGCGTAGGAGTCTTTGTTTTTGAAGAAATTTGAAGACATATATAAGGGATATATAGATGAATATACATGGAGATATTTTTCAAAAAAGGTAAAAAATGAAAGTTAGAGGCCCTGGTGCATGTAAACTTACATGCACTTGGTGCATACTCCCTATTCTCTATTTATTATATCTACTATTTTAACATATTTGCAAGTTTACAAATCCATAAAAATAGAAAAAATACATAAAAATTACAAAAAAATAGAGAAAAATATAAAAAGCATAAAAATACGTTATTTTTCTTATTTTTACTTTTATTTTACCGAAATAAATATATAAATAGCTATATTACATATTTATACTATATATTACTTATATAAAGTATAATATCTATAGTTATCTATAACTGATTACCATAGTTCAAAAATGAAAAAGAATTTAAAATTTTAACAATTTAAAACAAAATATAAAAATTAAACAATTAAATAAATAAATATATTTATTTAAAATAAATATATAAATAGTTAAAAATCTTAAAATCAATATAATTAGAAAAATATAAAAATAAGAAAACGAGATAAAAATAAAAAAGGTAATTATTATTATCTAAAATACACTATGTATATGAGTTAAATACTATTATAAAATATACCAATATACACTATGTATATTATCTAATAATTTATTTTCTTGTGCATATTTGTGAATATTTTATTTTATTTAAATGTGAATATTGTATTTAACTCATATAAAATACAATAAAAATCACAAAATAAAAAATCAACAAAAATAAAATTATGTATATATTGTATATGTATCACCTTGTATATATTGTATTTACACCTATTTAAGTAACCTAAAAAACTAATTCCTACAAATAAAATAAAATTTTCATAAAATTCTTGTAAAATATTGTAAATAAATAAAATATTAAATTATGTATATATGTGTATAAATAATTAATTAAAAATCAAAATCTTATATATATAGGTATACATACCTATAAATAACCCTTTATATTAATTTTTGTATATACATTATTAAATTAATTAAAAAGCATTAAAACTAACATTAATTCATTATTAACATTTTTATTTTAATTATTTTTTAAATAAGTTCATTTTCGATTTTTAATTGAATTATTTAACAATTTATTGGATTTTTGTCGTCTAGTCTATGTTGTCTGTTTCCCCTACGCCCTCTTATTAGCCAGCTCAGGTCTGCTGATCCAGGTCAACTGGCTGGTCCCTGCCAGATTTCCGCTCAACCCGTGTTCCATTGCTCCTTCTCCCATTTTCTCTTGTGCATCGTTCACGAATTGATCCCGCTCCATTCTCCATTATTTTTGCTCATTCAATCCTCTCACTCGCTAGCACCTCAGATCCATCAATCACTCCGTGATTTGCTCCCATTTTGAATTTCAAAATCTCGCTGGAGCAATCCCTAAATCATCCCTTCCACCCCGCTGCAAGGTTGTTCCTTTCTTCTTGCTTCTCTACACCCGAGGCTGATCTCTAGAGTCGAGGCGGTGACAGAGTTTCAATCTCCACAGGCGGGAGAGCGCGAGGATGCTTAAGGATCGTGATCCAGCCACGCGACCAGAATCCTCCGCCATGTTCCAACTCTCTGCCAGACATAGCGGATTGAGGATGATTTCATCCCCATTCTTCACTGTAGGTAACATTAGGTAGGTTAGATTTCATTCTGAAATTTCAATCATGCATTTCAATTATGGATTTAGCTTAAATCGCTCGATCACCTTCAACCTCCGATCCGCAAGATTGGAGAGATCCGTTCATCTTCAACCATCTCCGACCACGCCAACACATTCGCCCAACCTTTCTCCATCTATTCCACCATCTGTCCACCTTCAGAACCTCTTATTGAAGCCCGGTCTCCTCTCCGACAATCTTCACCGGAGATCCCATCCATCCACCATCTTCCATGTTTTTGACCTAATCCTTTGACTGGAGCTTCATTCGAGCACGAGCTTGATTTGCAGGGTCATAGCAAATAGTAGCAGAACTGGAGCGAGATCTGGAAGTTCACCTGCAGTTGAACCTAAATATCCCCAAATCCATGCTTGAAGACCTTTGAGCTCCATTGTTCCCACCTATTGATAGAGGAGGAGTTCATGAAGTTGTTCACCTATTTAGCAGCCACTTCAAGCAGAGGACGAATGAGATTTGCTTAATCTAAGTTCATCGGAGAAGTAAGGCATTCATTCTCGTTCTTCCAGACCCCTCTCGTCTGCACGATCAAGAACGGCCAGCCCGGTTTCCATCTCGGTCGTCCATTTTGCCCCAAAGTTAAGCTATAGATCCCACTTCTAGATCAGATCCGAGCCATTTGGGCATCATTCATTTCCAGCCGTTCGATCAGCCTCAAGGCGAATCGTGGCTGTGGATCAATCCATGTCAATAAAAGGGTACAGTTGCATTCATCCCCCTGCCTTTATTTAATTTTCAAATAAGTCCATGTGCGGACACGTGTTTTCTGTAATAAATTGAATGTTTGCACTTTAGTCCCCGTAGTTTAATTTATTTGCATACTAGTCCAGTATAAATTGTGAAGAGTACGTATCATGTGACTTTCTGGGTTAATTGCAATAAAAGTCTGTAGATATTTGAGTTATTATTTGTACCTTTAAATTAAGTTATTTTCATATTGGTCTTGTCCAACATGACGTATGTGTAGTGGCACATAAATTTCGAGAAATTTACACAATATGCCCTACAGTTTTTATCTCTGTTATTACTTAGTCAGCAAACTTTAAAAATTTACATATATACCCCTATCATTCTACATTTATATTCCACGTTTAAAATTAAATAAAAAATATCAAAAAAAATTTAAAAATTCCATAAAAATCCATTTAGCTTCATGTCACATCCATCTTGCATCCATAAATTGCATTTTGCATTTTCGTCATACTTATTTTTTATTAAAAATCAAAAATACTCCCAAAAGTCCTTGTTTGCATTTGAAATTAAATAAAAATATAAAACTTTATCCAAAAATCCTAAAAAATCATGTATGTTTATTTTGATTTATTTTAATTTCGATACAGTGTTGGCATTTTTATTGCTTATAAAAACCATAAAAATCATAAACTCTGAAAAACATTAAAAGTTCATAAAAACTCATAGAAAAATCCAAAAAAATATTAAAAATTTTCTAAAAATATAAAAAACTCCCTTTCATTCTGTATGTATTCTTCCATCTATTTTTATTTTTTTATATATTTCAAAAATCCAAAACGTCAGGTTTATTTTCTATTCATTTTATTTATTATCTTTGATTTATTTAAGGGATTTAAAATTTATTAAAAATTCTAAAAAAATAAAAACATTTAAAAATTATCAAAAAAACTCAAATTTGATTATATTTTAATTTCCTAACCATTTTTCATATATTTGGAAAATATAAAAATATTGGTTGAGTGTATGTGTTTTAATGGTCTTTAAATATTCCATTTTTAAAAATTAAAAAATCTTTTGCAACACCAAAAATCATAAAAATATATAAAATCAGAAAATCAAATAAAAATTTATAAAATTTAAAATTCCATAAAAATACAAAATACAAAAATCAAGCATAGTGTGCATAGAGATTTCTTTATTATTTTCATTGATTTTTCATTGCATGGAATTATCTCGAGATTTTTGTAGCCTCCCTGAGTTTGATAATGTTATATATACATGTAAATTAAATAACAAGGTTCTATTGCTACATTTTCTATATTTATTTTGTCTTGAGAATTGAATAAATTTTGTTGAGGGATTTTTAGGGTTGTAACGACATCACACATATTTCTTAATAATTATAACCCAGATTTTCCCTATACAACAAATGGCGCCGTTGGTGGAGAGGCACGACAAGGGTAGTTAGGTTTTTCTTCTGAGCTCCTCTTCTTGGTTGTTTATACTTGATTATAGTTTTCTTGTTTTTTTTCTATATTTTATTACATCCATTTCATTGTTCATACTCATTGTATTTATTTCAATTTATTTCTGCTCATATTTTCACGACCTGGTCTCTTACATTATCTTGTATTTCCTCTTTCTTGGGAGGGCTCGACGAGCAAGGGTGACATTCTTAGGAGCGCCGGAACACCCAAGCGAAGTAGAGGCGACTTGATTCTTCATTGAGTCGCATGAGAGTGTGTGAGGAGGAGAAGAAGATTTGGAGGAGACTAATCATTTGGAGCATTTTGCGTAGATAGTTTTTAGCATTTTATGCATCCCACATTCTTGTAAAAGAACATTATATACCTTGTATGCGGGGTCTGTTTCACCAAGTGCCGGTGCGCTTGGGAGACCTCATCGGTTTTGTTTTCACTGCCTTGTTTATATGTGTTTCACTTGGTTTTATGTGCTTGAGCCCTTAGTAGTAGGTTTTTTTAATGTGCTTGAGCCAAGTAATCGATTAGGTCCAAAGCCCTAAACAAGATTTTCCAACACCTATAAAGTAGAGCGTAATTTAGATTTAGTCAAATTAATTGATTATTACCCACCAATAGAAGTTATTGCTAGGACGGTTCTCTTGCATCATTTAGGTTAGTTTTATTTTATGTATTTAAACTCTGCGAGGATCACCCTTCATGTAGAGTGTTGGCGACAAGGTACGCATCTCTTATCTACTACATGCATCATTGAATTTCATCGTGCATTACCTTTTCTGACTTCCTTCCTTGTTTTCACTCATATAATTTAAAAAAGAAATTGGAAATTCAGCAGTCTGTATTATTGAAAAAGTTCCAAAAAAGTGACGACCTTATAAAACACAACTACTAAAGAAAACTCGACCCTAAAACTAAACGTAAGGACAATCATCATTGTTTTGAGGAGAGTAATCCCCTCATTGTTCCTATGTCTAGTATATTGACTGACATCTGGCTTTGACATGACTTTGATCTCTTGACCTACTGAGTATAAGGAACAAGATTTAGAGGCAAGATGCCGAAGAAGGAAAGGTGTGTAGATGAGCGAGTTAAGCGAGCCGAAGAGCCAGGCTTAATAGATACATAGCAAGAAAGTCAAGCATTGATGCGATGGAAGTAGTCTATATAGAAGTCTGAGGTCATCTGTAGAATAGTGAATGAGTGAGAGACGTACACTATGATAGAACCAAGCTCAGGATTTTCATTCAAACTACTGATTCTATAAAAAAATGGCTGGTTACTTCTCAGTGAGGGAACACGGGTAGCCATTTTATGGTTTATACTTCCCTTAGAAGAGTGAGTGGTTTAAAGAACACTATGTAAGGCATCGTCCTTAAGTAACACGAGTAGCCGTTTACGGTCCGTACTTACACCCATACTAGCATAAAGTGGATGCAACAAGCTATAAGGATTCGGGCCAGTCTTTAGGAAAATTTTTGGCACTTAACAACTCACTAACTCTTTTCTAAGATTAAAATTATCACCTAACTCTAAAATTGACAAAATTAACGATCCATCTTTAAAGGTCATCACCGAGTTGAGTAGATAAATCTGGAGTTGCATTGTGTTTGCAAGTGCTTGGTGTTGAGTTTGATACATCCATCTTCTCGAGATCATTAGCAATCCATATATATATCATATTTCCCACCTTCCAACCCTTCATTATGAGGGCCAGATGTTGTCCAACATTTCCGAAGCTCAGATCCCGTCATTCTAGCATGTCAATGATCTCTTTGATCTTGACCTAGATCTCTTTGAGCCTTATATTTCCGATCCATTGGAAGGTTTTTCTCTGACTTCGAGAGAGAACCCATTATTTGAGTTTGATCGTTCATTCTTTGCCTTGAATCAGTCTGATTTTTCCCACCTCCTCGAGGGTTATCTGTGGATGGTGTGCTCTTTGTACTCGGTTTTATCTCCAGGATGTGAATCCGATCTGTCGGATCACAAGACCAGGTCTTTTGATTTTCTTCTAAGTCCGAGTTGTCTCTCCTCGACGACCCTCATGAGGATGACTCAATCTTTGAGATATTCAATGATTTCCCTGATTTCTCTACATTAAGCATCAGATATCAATGTCTCATGATTTTGATTTTCCATACCTTTCTTGAGACGGTGATTGGCATGGAGGATTCCATGATTGATCCTTCTTTCTCCACATTCTATTTCTTCAGCTCCATCATTTCACTCCATTCTGACCCTAAGCCGAAGATTTCTTTTGTGCCAGTGCCTGATTTTATTTGCACCTCTATTTACCCTGTAGCAGACACATGCCTGATTGCTTATTTGGGTGCCATTGTTTACACTATTGTCCTTTTTGTTGTTCTCGCACCGAGACGATGGTGATAGTACGATATTCGTATTCAGATGTTGTCATGAATCTCAATACTTCGTTGTCCTAGCCTTTGTGCCTAGCTAGAGGCGTAAACTCTACTGCTTGTTGAGAGGCACCTCGATAATGCCTACTTTATATATATGAGTTTTGTTTTGATTTGTTCCATCCTTCTTCTATTTTAGCATTCACCCGTTTTCGTGTACGTATGCTTTCTATACTTAGGATGTACTTTATCCGAAGTATAGGGAGTGAATGATGAGAGTTGTTCATATTCATTCTGTTTCATCACTCCTGTTGTTTCTTATACTTAGGGATCCCTTACCCTAAGTATATGGGGAGTTATGTTGTTTATACCGTCTTTTCGTGTTTTTATTTTCTTTTATTACTCTAATCTCTCGCTTGTACTTCAACTTGTTGATATTCTTTTCTATACTTAGGTGTCTTTTACCCTGAGTATAGGGGAGGATGAGTCGAGCCATTGAGTTTGTTCATTCTCTTCCTCAGTTTTTCCCATTTGTACAGTCTTCCATACTTAGAATTATTTGATCGTAAGTATTGGGTATTATTCTCACCTATTCTTTGTCGTTTTGTATTGGATTCTTTTTACTTTTCTATATTTAGCAAGAGTTGCGTCTTCCTTTGTTGCTCTTTGGTCACTGTGAGGACATAGTTCGAGTTAATTACGAGGGGAGTCGTATATAATGTATATGTACTTTAGCCATAACTCATACTTTTATTAATAGTATGGATATTAGTTAAAAATGTTTCGAAAAATATTTTTAAATTTGTAGAAATCTTTTGAAAAAAGTTTGCAAAAATTGTTTGTAAAATATTTGCAAAAACATGTTCGTAAAATTGTTTGTAAAATGATTTGTAAACATGTTTGTAAAATAGTTTGCAAAAATGTTTTTAAAACTTTTTGAAAACCTTGTAAAATATTTTTAAAAATGTTTGAAAAATCTGTTATACAATGTTTTGAGAGGGTTTGTAAAAATGTTTGTAAAATTATTTTGTCGTGTGGGGTATAAATTATGGGATGTACATAAATTCGTAAAATCCATGTGTATATACAAACTTTGATCATCTCCCCTCCTGTAAATAAAATTCCTTATTGCATATAAAATTCTTTTATAAAACTTGTATCAAAAACTTGTGTATAAAATTATCTTGCAAAATCTTGTATAAAATTTGTATAATCCTTGTATGTACTTTATATATTCAGTTTACAAAACCTTTTCTCTCTTTAAAAAAATGTTGTGTGCTTCTTGCATTTGCATGTGCATTTTTCGGAATAGTATTGACGTTTAAATTAATCTAGAATAAAATTGAAGAATGGAAATTGGTTAAGACCTTAATCCACTTTATTTCAGAGGAACCTTATAGGAACTGGAGTTGAGACTTTTTCAGGTTCTGGTGACTTAATGTTGGACATGCGAGCCCACGGCGAGCCATTATGCAATAAATGTTATTGCGAATATCATTCCTTGATCTGAAATGAAGAATGAATAATTTGCATAATAGGTCCCTTAGTACAATTATGGTTATGTACCATGTCCATCTTAATAATCATACAGTTGTTGATTCAACTATTGAATCATAGAGGCTGGTGCTTGGATGAATATCTAAAGGGTTAGATTGAGGACTCATCAAGCACCGTCAAATGATTGTTAAGAGATGATCTCCATCCTGAGTAGGAGATGGCAATCTTTTCTCAGTTAGGCTGATATCTGACCGACCTCTTGATGCAGGTCCTCTGCATAGGAATAGAGATTCGGAGGTGTCAAATTAGTTAGGTCAAGGAGTTGCCTTGACAAGATCAAGATAATCAAAGTCCTATATCGTATGTTGTCATGATACAGGCACGCATCCTCTGACCAGAGACAGATGTGTTACTATATGTCTGAGTATGTACATTTGGCAGACCAATAGGTTGATGACCTAACCAAGGTCTATACAACGGCGCACTAGTGTACATACAAGGGCATTTGAGTAATACGATCTCTCAAAGGGATCGTACAGGTTCATTTACTGAACCGGAAGGCATGAGCTCACAATGAGATATTGGGAAGAATCAAATTCTGTGCACAGTCGTCTCGCTTTGGAAGCTTGACTGAATTTGTAGGTTTGATATATACTTTTGGAAAGTATATGATCAAGACCTAGGTATGATATATGATTTTGGAAAGTATATAATCGATACCAACTCCCAATGATCGAATGAGAAACATACTGATAAAAACCCTGAAGTAGACAGTATAAAGTTGATCCAATACTTCGGGTTTATTCTAAGTCTTCTAGTATGCAAGATGTATAGGTATTGGGAATACCTGAGGGTGATGTGATCATAAACGATTGTATAACCATGACGCTTCCATTCCTGGGGAGTGATGAAACGGGTCTGGATTTTAGTGACTCCTCTCAGTAGAGAAGTAATCTGATCTTGGTCCAAGTTTTGGACATTGATCTGAATGAGATTCGGATGCAATGAGAAGATTAGATTTGCAATCTTGATTTAATCAAGCATCTATGGGAGGCCCGCGATCTGGATTTGAGATATGATCTCAATATCCAAGTCACTATACATGGAATAATACAATCGCCCTGTCCTTATCTCCAAGTATTCACAGAGAAAGCGCATTATCCTTGAAAGAGTTCAGGATAATTTCATTGTTGATGTGAGTATCCGAGTATTGAGAAGATGGATAATTAAATGTGATTTTAATTATCATGAATGATACGAATTTGATTCATATTGTAAAGGAAGTTATCTAAGATAATAAAATGTGATTTAATTATCAAAGATGTGAATAATGTGAATGCAATTCATATTATTTGAGAACAAGAGAATAGAGGTCCAAGATGATTAAATGTGATTTAATTATCATGGATATGAATAATGTGGAAAGCAATATCCATATTAGTCATATATATTATAAATGTAATTTATAATATATAAGAGAGAGCTATTTGTAATTTACATTTGTTAATTAAATGTTAATGTGAATTGGATTCACATTGGACATTGAATTGAAAATGTAATTTACATTTTATTTTGGGTTGTCAATGTGATTCACAAATTTCCAATGGCATGATTGCAATGTTCACAAAATAAATTGGATTTATTTTTGTGAAATAATTTGCAACAAAAGTTGTTGCAAATATTGGAGGAATTAATGGGATAATGTATCTCATGGAATAAAAGGAGAGGAAGCCACCTTCCTTGTATGGAGGGTGAACGGCCACATTTCCAACATGGAATGTGGTGGCCGTCCACTCCATTCATGGAAGGAGGCTTGCCTCGTTCCTATTTATCCAATGGAGATTGATTTGATATAAATCAAATTATATTTAATATATATTTGATTTTTATTAAATTAATTATTGTTGGTTTTTACCAACACAAATCTTAGCCATTAAAAGAAACACAAATCAATGTGAGCCATTGGATTTGTGTTGCCCATGGATTGAGATCCACGGATCCCAAAATATTATAAAAGGAGAGGCATCCCTTTGATCTTCTTTACACAACACATATGAGAATGTAAGTCTCTCTCTTTCTCTTTACACGTCAGCCCTCTCTCTTCCTCTCTCATAGCCGTCCACCATGGATGCCCTAAAGGGAGTCTCCATCACCGCAACATTGTCGTTATGCTGCCTGATTGTTTGCTCGTGGATCTCCGTCTCCTTCGGTGCACCTCGCACGTGAAGAAGACGTCGGATCTCGTGTGTTGAGATCAGGAGATCCGCCGCTTGGATCATCAACATGGATTGCGAGGAGCACGTGATTCATCCCCGCGCTCGCAAGCGTCTCCTCCATCGGATCGGATTTGAGATAGGAGGTCTCTTCGTTTAGAGACTCGATCACAATCACGCTTCAAGAGGTAATTCTATTACTTGTTTTTGGTTTAGATGAAACGGTCCGAGAAGTGTTCTTGGATCATGTGGTTTCGTCGCATGGAAAAATTTTTAATTTCTGCTACATAGAACAACTGGTGCGACTAGTCGTTCTTCGTCGTATTCGATACGATGCTTATGATTATGTGATGCACTTGAGGATCTAACCATATCCTTCAAGTGGTATCAGAGCCTTAGGTCAGAAGGTTTTGGATACGATCCGTAAACTTAGGACAACTTGGGTTCATTAGGGTTTGCGAAAGTTTTCTTGCATTTCATTTTCGCATCTCTATTTTGAGATTATTTTCGGCACTGTTTAAATTATTTAATCACAAAAATAATAATTGGATTTTGTTCCCCATTGAATAAAGAAACCGTAGGATCTGAGTTTGCGTGATTTCGATTCTGTTTGCTCAAGATATACTCATTTTAGTGAACATGTATCCACAGTTTCGGGGACTGCGAATCTCAACGTAATTAAATAGTTAATTGCGTATTTGAAACACCTTGAAATGCGTGCAAATCACTTAGGTTCTATTGTAAATAAAATTATCAAACTTTAGGAACTTACTTTGCTTAATTTGGATTTAAATTGATTGAGATATGATATTTTTAGTAAGTGAGGGTCACTATTGAAATACTTTCCTAATCAAGAACCTAGTGATTGTCATTTAATCAATTAGTGAAATTAAATTATTTAATTTCCTGAAATAATTGTATATAGATATTTGTGAAATATTTGATGATAATTATTCCCTTAAATGACATTTCCTTAACCAATATTTGATTAGATGTGATCTAGATCACTGATTGGTTACATGATCTACATTCCAACAAACATGTTGCTTGAATAGGATTTGGGATTTATTTAACAAATCTCATTATAATATTAATCAAAATTATTTTTACTATTATTATATGGTATAATTTAGGTTGAAGAATCGATGATCATCTCAAGTACAAAATGATCTATTTTGCATTATCGTTTCCCAAGGTGGATATTGTGTCTAGTCGGAGAGCATTGGGGTAGCGAGTTGCAACGTATGTGGTCCGTCCCACTCTCGTCGATACTGGCCATGACAGCGGGTAGGGTTAGTATAATGCTTAAGAAATCATGATGTATTTCTAATTATTAAAATTCGAAATAATACGTATTTGAGACAATACCATGATTCAAGTAACAATAAAGAATGTTTGTTGGATATTAATTGGATCATTAATTTAATATGATTAGATTAATTAGAATCCAATTAAAATTAAAACACTCTATTATGAATAGAGATGGTATTTCCCTTGGAAGAATTAATCATAATATGATTCATAATGATTAATTAGAATTTGAATATGATATGGAGGATCACATAAGTGACATCCATGGTCTCCCATCAAGGCGGAGGGTTCCATCGCCAGAGATTGTATGTAGGAGACGCCTGTCCGAAGTGACAGCTCCTGTGTGCAAGCGCATCTGGATCGGGCTCTTTGCTTCTCGAAAGAGTAAGGCCGTATACGTAGTGACCCCAATATCGGATCCTCATATTATTGGGGCGATATTGGATTGCGTATAGCGAGTACTATTCTTGTTGATGGTTGGTTCAATTAATGACGGGTCAACATCGCCTTAGGGGTGGTGGACCCGGGTGTTAAAGATCGAATTTGGAGATGCAAGTTGGACTTGCAAGGCGGAATGTGTTTCCGCTTCTTTTTATCGGAGTTGCAGATTCTCATATTATTGGGATGTAACAAAGATAAGGAAGGAGATCCTAGGTCTTGTTGAGATATGATGGTAAGCATATCTCTTACATTGAAAGTGATTAAGGGAATGAACTTTCATTGTTGACAAGGCAAGACAACTTTGATATAAAAATTCCTAAATCAAAGTAAAATATGTATGTATATATATATATATAAATATATACACTTATGCAAATTTCTTATTTCAGATAATCCTTCATTAAGCCCACTCAATGTTATACTCAATAATAACCAGTAAAATATCATGGATTGGACTCATGATCCATATATTGTGCTTGCAGTTGGGCACATAATGTATGTGGTTGCAATGTGCAAGTCTCCTCATACTAATGAGGAATGACAATTAAATAGATAATAGATCTACAACCCTAGGGTTTGTATGACTCTATAGTCTTGATCTCTCATCGATTATACTTAGGAAGTGACATGTCGATGATGATCGTAATTGTCAAATAATCCTTATAAAATCAATGAAGATATTCTGCCATACATACGTGCTTGATGAATCTACGTTTCATCATCTTTATTCTATCGTTTTGGCCTTAAAAACCCTAGTAAATGCGTGTAGATAAGCTTAATTCATGCATTTTAGCATTCATGCATACGTGTGTAAATATTGTATAAAATGGGGTTTTTAAAGACAAAATTATAGAATAAAGAAAGAAAATAAAACGAATAAAATATTGTAAATATTTTATGATCCGAAACCCCGAGACCTAGGCATCTCGATGACTAGGTCGACAAGGAATAAAGTAGGGGGAGATAAGGGCCAAAATACCAATAAAAATCATGTTCATTTTATTCATTCTTTATTCATTTTGGGACCTATTTTTGGTTCCACTTTTTATACATCAAATAAAGAAACTTTGTACATGAAAGTTGTAGATAATTAAATGAAGAACAATACAAAATTAATTTCACTGAAAAATAATGTATAGATAAAAAGTTATAGTCTGAATAAAAATCCAGAATTCCAACTTCCCAGGCCCGTATCTCACAAATGACAACTCCAAATGCATCAAACTCACCTTTAATTGTATATAGAATAAAATGAGCTATTTAATGGCGGTGGTTTCGCACTTGGCGGAGCTACGGTTTGAAAGTTGAATTTTGGACCCACCTTGTATAGTTGTACTGATTAAAATATTCAATTTATTATTTATTCATTATTTTTATATTTTTATATTTTTATAATTTTGTAAATATTACTTATAATATATTTGTATATTAAAATCAGAACAAAAACATAAATAAAACTCAAATAAAAATACTTGTATATATTATTATATATAGGTATAATACATGTATCTATACCTATACAAATAACACTTTTATTTTATTAATTGTATAAAATACTTAAGAAAAATAAAATAAAAATATATTTAAGTGTATAAAAATACTTTATAAATATATAAAATAATAAACAAAAATAAATAAATTAAATATATAAATTAAAAATAAAATAATAAAAATGTAGGTAAAGATACCTATAAAGGGCATAAATGTAAACTTGTAAAAATACATTTCATAAAAATAATTAAAAATCATAATAAAATAATTTATAAAATTATAAACATTTTTTATTTTATAACCTAAATAAAATAATATTGTTTACTATTTCAAAATGATTTTTTTAATATTTTTTAGAGGTTTTTCCTGGTTGGTCCACGTGGACCAACCAGGTGGTCTGGACAGTTGACCACGGGTCAACTGTCTGACCATCCTCTGTCAGAGCGTCAGAACTGAGTTTTGGCCGATTTTTGTGGATTTTTCGAGAACGGGTCTTGCATTTTTTGAGGTCGTCGTCTTCACGACATTTGATCCTTGTTCAAAGCTCTTACACGCCTATAGGTTTTCTTGGGCTTTGGATTATCACGACGATCGATACGCATGGATCTTTGAGCCACCACGGTCACCTATTCAAAAAGCCACCAAACCCTTCCATTCCCTTTTGAACCACTTTTGGACCAGCTTAGACATCCGGGTGCGGGTAGGGATGTGCTCCGGTGACAGGGGATCCATTCCACACCTCCGTTGAGGTACGGCGAAGGTCTGAAGGTGCGATTACAGCCCATCTCCGGCGGCTGCGCCGCCGTCAGGTTAGCCTTAGGCTTCTCAGCCCTCGAGGTCATTTTTCGCTTATTTCTTTTCTAGTTTAAGTAGCTGGTATTCATAGGTTTCGTTTCATGCATTCACTGGTTGGTTCCATCGATCAATCCCTCAAGTTTTCACCATCAAACACTTCGCCGGAGCTCTTGGGCTCCGGTGACCACCCTCATCATTTCGCTCCGCCACTCCTTCGCCAATAAAAGCCAAGTTTTGCGGCACATCTCTGTCGTGTTTATCTTGCCTTTGCAGGGCTTGAAGGAGGCATCTGAGCCTCATCGATCATAAAGAACGTCCCCCCAGGTTCGCCGGAGCAACGTCGAGTGCCCGAGGCCATTCCATGGTCTTTGGCCACATTTGAACCACCTGGGAGTGGCGGAGAAGCTGCTGGTACCAGCCACGACTGTCGGGGAGGCCCTGGCGGCGCGGAGGATCGAGCTCTGGCCGATTCAACCTCGCCAGGCTCGAGTTCTTCTTGATCAACCCAGCGCCGTCGATCTTTCAGCCGTTCTTGGAGAGCTACAGCAGCCCTTGGATTACTCCCACGCCCAGTCGTTCGATCGAGCATCGCCATCTAATCAGGGCCGTGGATTTTGAAGGGGTATCGTGAGACGAGGCACCGCCACGTGTATTAGTAACGACAGATCCGCCGTCCATCAGCGCCTCTGCGAGGGTAATTTTGCTATATACCCTCGCGTGTTTCGTATTCATTTCCCGGGACTAAAACTTTCATCTGAAGGCATAAATGTTTTGTAATAATTTTAGATAGACCCCTAGTTTCTTTTGAGTATTACAAAATAGTCCCCGCCAGGCGCGTGCTTTGCACGTGCTTCTTGGCATTTTTTGCGGAAAACCCCTGGGCGTTGTGTTTATTTCTGTTTAGTACCTAAACTTTCAACCGCCGTATAAAAGTTTTGGACATTTTGCTATAAATCCCTCGGACTTTTCAAGTATTGCAGTTCCGCCCTTGCCAGGTCACGTGTCTGAAGCACGTGTCCTCTAGCGTTTTTGCAGGCGCAACCTTTGTACTTTAAGTATTAGCGTTTAGCCCAGAAGTTTTCTATTTCAGTTGTAATTTTTGTGAAAAATTACAGACGTGCCCCCATACTTTTTGATATTTACATATCTGCCCCTGCCAGGCCTTTAAATCTTGCTTGCTTGCTCCATTTATTTAAGGCATCATTTTAAATCAAAAAATTCTCAAAATTTAAACTTAAGCTCATGGGTACTTGTATTTTAACACCACAATTTTAGTTTTTGATTTTATTTCATTTTTAATATTTTTTAAAAATCAAAAACATGCGTTTTATTTACTATCTAGCTTAGAAAATACCAAAAAAATATTAAAATACCTCGAAAAATTCCAAAACAATTCCCTAGTGTGTATTTTACCCTATTTTAGTCTCAGTCCAAAAATCACTAAAAATCTCAAAAGAAAAACCTTAAAATTCAAAAATACTTAAAAACTTCAAAAAATTCTCAAAAACTGTAGAAAACTCCAAAAATTGTAAACTCAAGTCCTGTAGTCTCCTGTTTTTATTATCTTTATTTGAAAAATAGTTTGGAAAAATTTTGTGGCTGTTTGCTATTTTTAATTCTCATTTTACCCCCAGCTAGTAGCTTGTCCACTGCTTTGCTCCATTTTGCTATTTAAAAATACCAAAAACACTTTGAAAATACCTAAAAATCACAAAAATAGTAGAAAACTAAAAAATACCAAAAAGATTTTATTTCTAAATTTTTTGTTATTTTTGCACATTTTTATAAATATTTGATCTTCCCTTTTATTACATTGTTTTTATATTCCAATATTGAAAAAAGAAATATATATATATATAATATAAATTATAAAAATCAGAAAATCAAAAATAAAAATACAAAATTATAAATTAAATAAAAAATTAAATCTTAAAAACCCACAAAAATTCATTTGCTTGCATAGTGTAGACATTACTCACATTCACTCACAAACATTTGATTGTTCTACCCTGTTTGCTCCCTGTGTTCGAACTCTCTGCATACTTGTCCTATACAATCTTTTGTGCAGAGTTAAAAATAAATTTTAACTCCACATTTACTTCTACTTGTTGATCTATAGTGTGGGTTAATTGTTGATTAAATACAGTTTATTGTTGGTCACCGCAGCGACCTCGGTTGTCTCCGCCTTGTGTGAGACATACTATTTAGACCTTCGATAAATCGTGTTTATCAAATGGCGCCGTTGCCGGGGAGCAACAGCGAGTAGTTCATCTTTTTGTCTGTTTGTGTTTGTTGTCTACCATATCTTTATTTCATCTCTCTTGCACTTTTTATATATATTGATTGAGCTTTCTGACCACTCTTTTTCTTATCTTCTTGCGAGGGACCGCGGAGCAAGGCGGATCGCCTAGGTGACCTGAAGCATCCTTGGGGAGCGGAGCCGGCTATTCTTTAGCCAAGCCGGCAGGAGAGAGCAGGAGTGAGAGAGAGTGCTTAGAGTAGTTGCATTTTATTTTGTGAGAGAGGGTGATTCATTATTTTGTAATAATACAGGTACCCCCAGACATTTAGACTCTCGAGCCTAATTTCCAAGTGTTTGTACACTTGGGGGCTCACCGTGGATTTTACGGTTTTCATCGCATCTTTTTCCCTTTGTTTTCCGGTTTTGTTTTCCTTCCTTTGTGTGATTGAGCCCTTAGTTCTAGGATTGTTTGCGATAGATTAAGGCCAAACACCTAATATATTTGCATGTACCTATAGCCGCGTTTGGACTTAGTCAAATTTTAAACAGTCGTTTCATCATCTTAGATACACCGCGCCGTGAGCCCACCCCATCAAGCGCTACTCCTGAACTCGATTTGTCGAGAAGAGGAGGGGTGAGTCTAGACTGGACTTTTTGGATTGAGGATTGGTGACCGACTTGTGGTGCTTCCCGTTAATAGCAATTTCTGGAACTTAGGGCGATTTCATCGGCTTTGCATTTGCATATAGATTAGGTTTCAATTCTACTGAGCATCCTTGCATGTAGAGTGCTGGAGGCAAGGTGAGCATTTACGCTTTAGCATTCATCATTATTTACCGCTTGCATTGCTTTTCCGACTCTCCCTCTGATTTTGCCAACCTAGGAGCTTAAAGGATTGAATCCCCGTTAGAATCGTGCATTTTTATTAAAAATCCAAAAAAGTGATAATTAATGAAATTGGGACTGCTAATATTACTTGACCCTAAAAAAAGATCAAAAAGAAAAATATTGTCTTGGGGCGAGTAATCCCCTCATTGTCTTCGCTTTTACTTGCTCGCGCACACGCTAAGGATTAGTGCCCAAATTCCATTGAGCCCCTAAGTGTTTGTGCAACTTCTTGACTTCTCACCTAACTCTAAAACAGACAAGACTAAAAGACCGAATTTTCGGTCTCTACCGAGTTGAGTAGGTGATTTGAGGGTTTGATTGTTTCATTTTTGCTTGTGATTGTTTTGTGTGCATTGTAGATCACTCTGCGCATTTGCGCCTTTCTTCTCACCTCTCTTGACTTGACCATCGTGCTCTCCCGATCATTTTTCTCTTGTTTCGAGATGGATCCCTGGAGCGATTTTTATCCGGATTTTGTGGATCCCTCGTACCCTCCAGCCGGTCCACCTCCCTTTTATCAGGAGGGTCCTCCTCCTACTTTTTCTAGCTTTCGTACATATCCGCCTCAGCCACAGTATCACGACTCGGACTTCTACCCACCTGCACCTCCATCCGTATATTATCCACCTCCACTTTCACATCCACCCGAGCCTGAACTGTTGGAGTCACCTCCCTCGATCTTTATGAGTGATATCTTGAATCGGATGACAAAGCGCATTGATCTGATGAATGATGATATTGCTTTCTTGAGGAAGAATCATATTAATGCTCCTTTCGTCGGGGATACGGCTTCACTTGTAGGTGATCATGGGAGCTTGCAATCGCCAAAAATACAAAAAAATGAGAAAATTTTAAAAACACAAAAAGATTTTGGGAGTCACACGATCGAGCCACGTTGTGGAGAGAGGGGCCAATTGCCCAATCATTTGACCACACATCCACTCACTTCTTGTCCCATCTCCAACCCCAAGGGTGCCTATGTACAGACTGCTCTGGGCACTCCTCATGTACATGCTGATTCCGACTTCCTCCCTTGTATGGAGGAGGTCCAAAAATTCAAAAAAATGTTGTCTGAACCCGAAGTGGTGTCCACTATTCATGAGATCATCCGTGCCCCACTTCAGCAGGCCATGACCCAATTATCTGCTCCTCTTCCCCAGAAGAAAAAGCGGAGGAGCAGATCTGAGCGTCACCTTTTGACCATGGCCACTGCCCTCGCCATCACACACCGTCCCATTCCCAAGAAGAAGAACACAGCTACACCTTTCATCACTTGCACCATCTCTGACTACACTTGTGATCGCACTCTCCTGGACGGCGGTGCTTCTATTAGCATTCTACCCTTCTCGTTGGTACAGTCTCTTCACTTAGGGCCTCTCAAGAAAACCAAGATGATCGTTCAGATGGATCTATAAAGAGGCCGAAGGGTATCCTTGAAAACACCGTCATTTCTATTCAGGGCACGAGCCACCATGTTGATTTTGTCGTGTTGCCCATGGAGAGCTCTACAGGGGAGCCGTCTCCAATCATCCTGGGTCGACCATTTCTCACTTCTGCGAGGGTCATTATCGACTACAAATCAGGAGAGGTTCGCTTCCGTCCTGTTGACGAGAGCGAAGTGTTGATCACCACACCCACAGTTGACCAGAGACCTGCATCTGATACACCTTCACCGATTTTAGCTGACTCCGAGGCCTGTGACTGATCTGATGATACTAGAGATGCTTCCTTAGCGACCGTTGATGAGACCCGACGGATCCCCCGAAAGGGGAGGAAATCGGAAAGCATGGACCTTGAGTTCCCTCCTCCGGGTGTGTGGCGATGTGTTGATGAAATCCAAAGTATTTATGTGATTGAACCTTTTGAGCAGAGGGCAGATTCCAAGACTAGACGGGACGAACCTGGTTTGGCTACTTCCACTAATAAGTTCGTTCCTGGTCACTCACAATTAAAGATGATTGAGGATGTTTATGATGTTGCCCATTATTTTGAGAGACCTCATAAGGAAACAATGACCTAGGTAAGACTAGACATGACGGACCTGGTTTGACTACTTCCACTGATAAGTCCGTTACTGGTCCTTCACAAGTAAAGATGATTGAGGTCGGTTATGAGGCTGGCCATTATTTTGATAGATTCAGGCCTCTTGTTGAAGACAAGGATTCAGGTGAGAGTCTTGAGGACGAACAGAGTTCGTATACTTCCATTGATGACTTCGTTCCTTTTGATTTTGACCTAGACGAAAACTCGTAGGATGACTCCGATTACACTTCTTCCAAGGATGATGAGTTTGTCCCATTCCACTTTGATATCTGCGAGACTTCCAAGGCCGGACCTGGTCGTACTTCTTCCATTCACCAGTCTGTGCCTCCACATCATAGGAACTCCAAGGAAGAACCTAGCCATACTGCTTCCATTGATCAGTTCGTCCCTTTCCGATTCGATTCCACTGAGGGCCTTCACCGTGTCGACCCTGATGGGCTTCCGTCCTCTATGGACCCCGATGTCGACATACACCATACCAGATCTATCCCTCAGCGGTCTCGCAAGAAGGTTAGCTTTCGGCCTTCTTGATCATATGTGCATCCACCTCTGTTATACATTCTCCTTTGTTCATCTCTGTCTCTCCCGTATTGCTCGTCCATCCATTCTCGTGTTTGCCTTGCTTAGGACGCACTTTGTCCTACGTTTAGGAGGGGTGGACGAGCCAAGTGCTCTTTTATCGTTCAGTGTCATCACTCTTGTTGTTGCCTATACTTAGGGCTTCTTTTACCCTAAGTATAGGGGGAGTGGAGTGTACATCCTCACGATCTCATTTCCAGTCTCATCTCTTTTCTTCTTTTCTTCTTTTCCTTTTCTATCGTCTTCATTTATCAAAAGGTGCCGCCCTTGTAGACAGTTTTCCATACTTAGGACGTACTTTGTCCTAAGTATAGGGGGGTGTGCACCCTGAGTTTCGCTATTCTTTGATCCTCTCCATTGTCTCCTCTTCTTGTCTATACTTAGGGATATCTTACCCTAAGTATAGGGGGAGACAATCTGAGTACGATCTGTTCATTACCACCCTTGACCCTCCCTGCTTTGTGTACAATCTGCTATACTTAGGATTATTTAATCCTAAGTATAGGGGGGACGGTCAACTTCTTATTGGTTCATTCATTTACTCTTTAGACTTATCTATACTTAGTACGAGTTATGTCTTCTCTTTTCTATCCGATCTATGAGGACATAGCTCAAGCTAAGTGTAGGGAGGTCGTATATACTGTGTATATACTTTAGCCATAACTCGTACTTTCGTATTTTCCTAATAATATGGCTAATAATCTTTAATCAAAAGGTGTTTTGTTCCTCAAATTCTTTTTATATATCTACTGATTAATAAATCAGGTGAAAATGTTTTTTTGCAAAATGTTTGAAAAATAGTTTGAAAATCTCTGTGAAAATCTATTGAAAACTATTTTGAAAACATTTTGTTACATGTTTTCAACCTTTGTAAAAATGTGTGCTTTGTAAAATTTATTGTCTTTGTGTGAAATAAATTGTTTGAAAATGATTTGCAAATGGTTTGAAAAATGGTTGCAAAAATATTTGAAAAATCTATATATACTGCTTGGAAAACCTTTGCAAAATGATTTTCAAATATGTGTACATGTTTGTAAAATGTTTGTAAAAATTATTTTGAACTATAGTTTTCAAAAATTGTTTGAAAAACCTTGTGTCAAATAAGTTTGAGGAATACATACATCACACCAAAATCCATCTTATTTATATGTATAAAATTGATCACTTACCCTGTAAATTCTTAAAATCCACTTCTTGTAGATATAAGAAGCACTACCGTGTACATATTTTAACCTAGATTTCAGCCAAAAACTTTTTGTTTTCAAAAACCCCAAAAACATTTGCAAAATTAAAATCCAAAAACATCTGAAAAACCTTTTGAAAATACAAAAAAATGCATCTGCATATGCATCATCATCATCTTTTCAAAAATCCATAAAAAGCTCAAAATCTTGAAAATTGCATCACAAAAATATTTTCTGCATCGCATTGCATAGCATTCACATTTTTCGGATTAAGTTTGATAGTTGAACAAGTCTAAGTAAAATCCGGAGATTGGAGCTTGATTGGACCTTAAAATCTACCTAATAACAGGAACCTTATAGGAACTGGGTTTGAGGTACTTCAGGTCTAGTTGACTTAATTCTTTGAGGATCACGGGACTTGGTTCAATGGATTCTTGACTGCCTAAGTAGAGTATTTCAGAGCACACGCACGACTCTTGTTGATAATGACCTAACTTGGACACTTGCACCTTTCACATGGCTCAACTCAGTTGGAGTGGTGAGGGGATTGGATTTGCCGGTATGAGACGCACACAGGTGGAAACACTTGTCCTCCTCTAGGGAGGGAAGTGCGCCCCAACCCGTCCAGTAATGATGAGTTTCGAGGATAGGAGATCATGGGTTGCAATAAAGCTTCAAAAGAGGGATAGTCTACTGACTCAAGAGGAAAACTCCTTATGTAAATGCTGATGTATATAGTATAAAAAAAATTCAAAAGCAAAAACTCCAAAAAGTGGACAGGCCTGTACAAAAATAAAAATGCCTGCCGGAGTGTATATATGTTGTAAAGTCAATAAGCAAGCTTGAGCTTCAAAGTCAAATCATGTGAGCTTGTAGCTGGGTGACTTGACTACACTGGTCTTGCATCCTAGGATAGGTAGCTACACTGGTTACCGTCCATTCTTCTCTTCACCCCCTCCTCTTGAGTCGGTTGCCACTTGAACTTAGAAGGGAATACCCTGCTCCTTGAGGGATGAGTTTTTAGATTGGGGAATCATTGGGTTGTCATATCGGAGAAGTCGGCCTCTTTGTCATTTCAGTTGGGGAGAGCCACCATCACTTACACTGTACAAGTCAGATTCATAGTCGTAAGAGTTTGCGTATGAGTTGAAGTATTTCTGACCTGGCTATTGAGGAGACTTGAACAGAGTTGTGGGATTTCTCAGGGACTGTTGGATTTCAAATTCGGTTCTCATTAAGGTTCCGCCCGCACTAAAATTCCAAAAGTCCGACTTAAGCTCCAAACTTTGATTTTGTGAAGACGTGTTTGATAATCAAATAAAATCCAAGTTCTTCTTTTTCTTTTCTTTCTTTTCTTTTTGCACTTATTGCATAAGTGTTTGCTAGGGACTAGCAAAGGTAAAGTATAGGGGGATGATGAATCTACGTTTCATCATCTTTATTCTATCGTTTTGTCCTTAAAAACCCTAGTAAATGCGTGTAGATAAGCTTAATTCATGCATTTTAGCATTCATGCATACATGTGTAAATATTGTATAAAATGCGGTTTTTTAAGCCAAAATTATAGAATAAAGAAAAGAAAAGAAAAAGAATAAAATATTGTAAATATTTTATGACCCCGAAACCCCGAGCCCTAGGCATCTCGATGACTAGGTCGACAAGGAATAAAGTAGGGGAGATAAGGGCCAAAATACCAATAAAAATCATGTTCATTTTATTCATTCTTTATTCATTTTGGACCTATTTTTGGTTCCACTTTTTATACATCAAATAAAGAAACTTTGTACATGAAAGTTGTAGATAATTAAATGAAGAAGAATACAAAATTGATTTCACTGAAAAATAATGTACAGATAAAAAGTTATGGTCTGAATAAAAATCCAGAGTTCCAACTTCCCAGACCCGTTATCTCACAAATGACAACTCCAAATGCATCAAATTCCACCTTTAATTGTATATAGAATAAAATGAGCTGTTTAATGGTGGTGGTTTCACATTTGGTGGAGCTACGGTTTGAAAGTTGAATTTGGACCCACCTTGTATAGCTGTACTGATTAAAATATTCAATTTATTATTTATTCATTATTTTTTTATTTTTATATTTTTATAATTTTTTAAATATTACTTATAATATATTTGTATATTAAAATCAGAACAAAAACATAAATAAAACTCAAATAAAAATACTTGTATATATTATACATGTATCTATACCTATACAAATAACACTTTAATTTTATTAATTGTATAAAAGACTTTAGAAAAATTAAAATAAAAATATATTTAAGTGTATAAAAATACTTTATAAATATATAAAATAATAACAAAAATAAATAAATTAAATATCCAAATTAAAAATAAAATAATAAAAATGGAGGTAAAGATACTTATAAAGGGCATAAATGTAAACTTGTAAAAATACATTTCATAAAAATAATTAAAAATCATAATAAATAATTTATAAAATTATAAACACTTTTTATTTTATAACCTAAATAAAATAATATTGTTTACTATTTCAAAATGATTTTCTTTAATATTTTTTAGAGGTTTTCCCTGGTTGGTCCACGTGGACCACCCAGGTGGTCTGAACAGTTGACCACGGGCCAACTGTCTGACCATCCTCTGTCAGAGCGTCAGAACTGAGTTTTGGCCGATTTTTGCGGATTTTTCGAGAACGGGTCTTGCATTTTTTGAGGTCGTCGTCTTCACGACTTTCGATCCTTGTTCAAAGCTCTTACACGCCTATAGGTTTTCTTGGGCTTTGGATTATCAGGACGATCGATACGCATGGATCTTTGAGCCACCACGGTCACCTATTCAAAAAGCCACCAAACCCTTCCATTCCCTTTTGAACCACTTTTGGACCAGCTTAGACATCCGGGTGCGGGTAGGGATGTGCTCCGGTGACAGGGGATCCCATTCCCACACCTCCGTTGAGGTACGACGAAGGTCTGAAGGTGCGATTCCAGCCCATCTCCGGCGGCTGCACCGCCGTGAGGTTAACCTTAGGCTTCTCAGCCCTCGAGGTTGTTTTTTGCTTATTTCTTTTGTAGTTTAAGTAGCTGGTAGTCATAGGTTTCGTTTCATGCATTCACTGGTTGGTTCCATCGATCAATCACTTGAGTTTTCGCCATCAAACACTTCGTTGGAGCTCTGGCTCCGGTGACCACCCTCATCATTTCGCTCCGCCACTCCTTCGCCAATAAAAGCCAAGTCTTGCTGCACATCTCTGTCATGTTTATCTTGCCTTTGTAGGGCTTGAAGGAGGCATCTCAGCCTCATCGATCATCAAGAACGTCCCCCCAGGTTCGTCGGAGCAACGTCGAGTGCCCGAGGCCATTCCACGGTCTTTGGCCACATTTGAACCACCTGGGAGTGGCGGAGAAGCTGCTGGTACCAGCCACGACTGTCGGGGAGGCCCTGGCGGCGCGGAGGATCGAGCTCTGGCCAATTCAACCTCGCCAGGCTCGAGTTCTTCACGAGTTCTTCTTGATCAACCCAGCGCCATCGATCTTTCAGCCATTCTTGGCGAGCTACAGCAGCCCTTGGATTACTCCACACCCAGTCGTTCGATCGAGCATCGCCATCTAATCAGGGCTGTGGATTTTGAAGGGGTATCGTGAGACGAGGCGCCGCAACGTGTATTAGTAACGACAGATCCGCCGTCCACCAGCGCCTCTGCGAGGGTAATTTTGCTATATACCCTCGCATGTTTCGTATTTATTTCCCGGGACTAAAACTTTCATCTGAAGGCATAAATGTTTTGTAATAATTTTAGATAGACCCCTAGTTTCTTTTGAGTATTACAAAATAGTCCCGCCAGGCGCTGCTTTGCACGTGCTTCTTGGCGTTTTTGCGGAAAATCCCCGGGCGTTGTGTTTATTTCTGTTTAGTACCTAAACTTTCAATCGCCGTATAAAAGTTTTGACATTTTGCTATAAATCCCTCGGACTTTTCAAGTATTGCAGTTCCGCCCTTGCCAGGTCACGTGTCTGAAGCACGTGTCCACTGGCGTTTTTGCAGGTGCAACCTTTGTACTTTTAAGTATTAGCGTTTAGCCCAGAAGTTTTCTATTTCAGTTGTAATTTTTGTGAAAAATTGCAGACGTGCCCCCATACTTTTTGATATTTACATATCTGCCCCTGCCAGGCCTTTAAATCTTGCTTGCTTGCTCCATTTATTTAAGGCATCTTTTTAAATCAAAAAATTCTCAAAATTTAAACTTAAGCTCCTGGGTACTTGTACTTTAACGCCACAATTTTAGTTTTTGATTTTATCTCATTTTTAATATTTATTAAAAATAAAAAACATACATTTTATTAACTGTCTAGCTTAGAAAATACCAAAAAAATATTAAAATACCTCGAAAAATTCCAAAAAAAATCCCTAATGTGTGTATTTTACCCTATTTTAGTGTCAATCCAAAAATCACTAAAAATCTCAAAAGAAAAACCTTAAAATTCAAAAATACTTAAAAACTTCAAAAAATTCTCAAAAACTGTAGAAAACTCCAAAAATTGTAAACTCAAGTTCTGTAGTCTCCTGTTTTTATTATCTTTATTTGAAAAATAGTTTGGAAAAATTTTGTGGCTGTTTGCTATTTTTAATTCTCATTTTACCCCCAGCCAGTAGCTTGTCCACTGCTTTGCTCCATTTTGCTATTTAAAAATACCAAAAACACTTTGAAAAATACCCAAAAATCACAAAAATAGTAGAAAATTATAAAAATACCAAAAAGATTTTATTTCTGAATTTTTGTTTATTTTTTCACAATTTTATAAATATTTGATCTTCCCTTTTATTACATTGTTTTTATATTCCAATATTGAAAAAAGAAAAATAGATATAAATTATAAATTATAAAAATCAGAAAATCAAAAATCAAAATACAAAATTATAAATTAAATAAAAAAATTTAAATCATAAAAACCCACAAAAATTCATTTGCTTGCATAGTGTAGACATTACTCACATTCACTCACACACATTTGATTGTTCTACCCTGTTTGCTCCCTGTGTTCGAACTCTCTGCATACTTGTCCTATACAATCTTTTGTGCAGAGTTAAAAATAAATTTTAACTCCACATTTACTTCTACTTGTTGATCTATAGTGTGGGTTAATTGTTGATTAAATACAGTTTATTTTTTGTCACCGCAGCGACCTCGGTTGTCTCCGCCTTGTGTGAGACATACTATTTAGACCTTCGATAAATTGTGTTTATCAGTGCTCTTGACATTTATCATGAATGAGATGGTTCACTGCATCATGCAGAATGGTGGGATGATGTATTCAAAATATTTGAATACCTACCTGAACCAATGTTTTTAAGAGTCTAGATGGATGTAGACGTGATGAGTGCCATTATTCTACTGTCTATACTCTAGTCATTCATGAAGCCTCATAATATTCATATTGTATGGATTGAATGAAGCATGTATAAGTGTTGAAATACTCTTACTTTGAATTCTTTTGAATTTAACATAAGAGATCCTTAGTCTTAAGCAATGGTTGTTTATAGATAAAGGGAGCGCAGTGGAAGCATGGGTTGGACCCAAGTGAGAAGTATAGTCAAAGAGTTGGTTGTACTTCTGTGACTTCCATATGACATCCAAAGAGTTGGATGAATGCCAATACTGCAATAAGTTGATGTATTGATAGCATGACTATTAAATCTATCTAGAATCCTTAGAGAAGGAATCAGATAGTGCATCAGAATAATCTCCATAAATCATTGAAATTGACTTTCTTATTTGATAAGATAAAGTCTAATAATTGTATCTCATTCTTTTAATGACACTTGCAATTGTTGCATAGGTTTTCAGAAGACTGGAAAATTTGATCTTAAGGTTTATAGTTATCCACATGGATATTGATGCAATTGTTGCAAAAATCTCTATTGGATTGAAAGGCTTCATAATTTCAGTGGGAGAGTCCTTAGTCTTAGAGAATGTCTCTATGACCTAGATATTATAATACACTCATTGTTTATTTATAAATGTTGGAAATAAGCACGAATTCTGTAATAAATTTATCATAAGGAGTTATGATGGAGATATTTCATATACAATCTAAAATCTTGTGGACTCTACTAAACTAGAAATTTAATGAATGGTTTATTAACATTTCTAATACTGAAATTAAGCCTTAAAAGATCAAGAGGAAAATGAAGATCATTTGACAATGATCTAGCATCAAGCATTCGACATTTGTCTGATAGACTAGTGGGAGATGAAAATTTAGATTGTCTAAAAGTTCAAATCATACATACTTGTGAATATTGTATTCAAAGTAAAATGTCCAATACACCCTTCCTTGGGAAATGTGTAAGATGTCAAGGTATTTAGGATCTCATACAAATTGATGTATGTGAATCATCTATATCAGAATAAACATTATGGATATGTGATATCTATTGATGATTATTTGTAATATGAGGTTTCTTTTCTTCACTTAGAAACCTTTGAAATGTTCAAAGATTTCACAAGTTTGGTTTAGAACCAAAGTTTAAAGGAAGATAAAATGGATTTGATCTAATCTAGGTAGCATGTACCTGTTAGATGAATTCAAAGGATACCTTATGGAGACATGAATATCATTTCTATCTCAATCCTCCTAACACACCTTAACGCAATAGAGTTATAGGGAGATACAATTGGATCATGTCTGACATGATCTTATCAGTGATGAATTTTAGTATAATTATCCCTTAGTTTCCATGTATATATGTGTAGTAGAGACTACAATGTATATCCTTAATAAGGTTCCATGCATGCTGGAATCTAGCACTTGAGAGTGCTGCTTCATTAGGAAAATAAAGGATGGTATTGGATACCTACTTTATGACCTTGAGATTCTTAAAATATCTCATCTCTAAGAATGTGATTCTTAGAGGTTGAGATTCTTGAGAATCAATATGAAAATGAAGTGTAGGAACTCATTTAATCTTGAGAAGATAATGAGGCTCCCGAAATTGGAAACTAAAAGGACAATTAAAGATAAAACACTAATACCTCTTCAAATGAATTTGAGGATGTATTCCATGTGTCAGTGATCGGATTTCATGTGATGAAAATCCTGATGATCATAACATGGAAAGATGGATTTTAGCAATGAAAGTCTAAAGTAGACTTCATATACAAGTGTTGTATATGGACCCTCGAGGATCCACCTATGTGGGTGAGACCCGTAAGGGTGTAAATGGATCTTCAAGAGAAAGGGAACTTGATGAGAAGGAAGAGACCTTCAAAGCACGGTTCGTAGCCATGAGCTATACAGCGAAAGAGAAGACATTGCTTGCCATGAGACTTGCTCTTCAGTGACCATGCTTGAAACCATCAAAATATTGCTAACCTTAGCTACACAACTTGACTATTGCATCTTCAAGATGTAAGTCAAGATTGCATTCCTCTATGAATACCTCTCTGAGAATGTTCACATGAAGTAGCCCCAAGGCTTCATGGTTGAGGAAAGCAAGGTGTGCAAGCTAAGAAATCCATCTATGGACTCAAATAAGCTTCTTGAAGTTGGACCATAAGATTTGATGAAATTATAAATGTTATGATTTCAGATAGAATCTTGATGAGCCGTGTGAAGCTTAGTGGGAGTGCCTTTGTGTTCATCATGCTAAATGTAGATAATATCCTAATCATTTTAAAATGATATAAGGATGATAATAAGTGTTTTATAGACTGTCTATTCCATATCTTGAAATATGATCTCAAGGATACCTCTTGGATCTTAGTTCTGAAGGTGTTCAGAAACAAAGAGAAGAGGGTAGTGGGACTGTCACAGTAGTAGTACACCTTGAACATATTCAATTTTCTGGAAAATTTCAAGAAAGGCTTCCATCCCTTAAGATATGGTACTGACCTATCTAAAGGGATAACACCTCAAAGAGTTGAGGAAGTGAATGCTAGAACTACTTGCACTTGTGCATTAGTTGCGAGAAGCTGAGTGTATGATAGATGTGTGCAAAAGCCAGATATCTGCCATGCAGTGGGAGTAGTAAAGTGTTGCTAATCCTACTATGGAGAGAAAACACTTGATTGCAGTAATAACAAAATCTTCATATATGACAAGATTTTTGAGATAGTGATCTCAAAGTCTTATCTTCAAAAACTTATGACTTTATAGATAGAGATCTAAAAAGGTCTTAACTGTGGATATCTTAAGAGATAGTGATATCCAAGAATAAGGGTATTCTGATAAGGATTGCGGAAATACTGGTTATGATAATTATTAAGCTATAGTGTCAAGGATACTGTAACTAAATTGAGTATTGGTTGCATAAGATGCAACATTCACATTAGATGCAAGCACTATTACTGGGGATATACAAGTGCCATAAAAGGACTTGGCGTAGTCTCGCAGCAACAGAGTGACTGATCAGCTTACCTAGCTATTTTCTAAATAGCCCATGATTGTCACATGAGTGTAGGTTTAAATGATTAGCCCATTAATGGCTCTTTGGGCTAGTGGGAGATTATTGGACATACGATCCCACGGCGTATGCAATAAATGTTATTGCAAATATCATTCCCTGATCTGAAATGAAGAATGGATAACTTGCATAATAGGTCCCTTAGTACAATTAGGGTTATGTACCATGGCCATCTTAATAATCATACAGCTGTTGATTCAACTATTGAATCATAGAGGCTGGTGCTTGGATGAATATCTAAAGGGTTAGATTGAGGACTCATCAAGCACCATCAAATGATTGTTAAGAGATGATCTCCAGTCTGAGTAGGAGATGGCAATCCTTTCTCAGTTAGGCGATGTCTGACCGACCTCTTGATGCAGGTCCTCTACATAGGAATAGAGATTCTGAGGTGTCATATTAGTTAGGTCAAAGAGTTGACTTAACGAGATCGAGATAACCAAAGTCCTATATCGTATGTTGTCACGATACAGGCACGCATCCTCTGACCAGAGACAGATGTGTTATTATATGACTGAGTATGTACATTTGGCAGACCAATAGATTGATGACCTAACCAAGGTCTATACACTGGCGCGCTGGTGTGCATATAAGGGCATATGAGTAATACGATCTCTCAAAGGGATCATACAGGTTCATTTACTGAACCGGAAGGCATGAGCTCACTCATGAGATATTGGAAAGAATCAAATTCCGTGCACGGTCGTCTCACTTTGGAAGCTTGACTGAATTTGTAGGTTTGATATATACTTTTGGAAAGTATATGATCAAGACCTAGGTATGATATATGCTTTTGGAAAGTATATAATCGATACCAACTCCCAATGATCGAATGAAAAACTTACTGATAAAAACCCTGAAGTAGACAGTATAAAGTTGATCCAATACTTCGGGTTTATTCTAAGTCTTCTAGTATGAAGGATGTACAGGTATTGGGAATACCTGAGGGGATGTGATCATAAACGATTGTATAACCGTGACGCTTCCATTCCTAGGGAGTGATGAAACGGGTCTGGATTTCAGTGACTCCTCTTAGTAGAGAAGTAATCTGATCTTGGTCCAAGTGTTGGACATTGATCTGAATGAGATTCGAATGCAATGAGAAGATTAGATTTGCGGTCTTGATTTAATCAAGCATCTATGGGAGGCCCACGATCTGGATTTGAGATATGATCTCAATATCCAAGTCACTATACGTGGAACAATACAATCGCCCTGTCCTTATCTCCAAGTATTCGCGGAGAAAGCGCATTATCCTTGAAAGGTTCAGGATAATTTCATTGTTGATATGAGTATCCGAGCATTGAGAAAATGGATAATTAAATGTGATTTAATTATCATGATAGATATGAATTTGATTCATATTGTAAAGGGAGTTATCTAAGATAATTAAATGTGATTTAATTATCAAAGATGTGAATAATGTGAATGCGATTCATATTATTTGAGAACAAGAGAATAGAGGTCTAAGATGATTAAATATGATTTAATTATCATGGATATGAATAATGTGGATAGCAATATCCATATCAGTCATATATATTATAAATGTGATTTATAATATATAAGAGAGAGCTATTTGTAATTTACATTTGTTAATTAAATGTTAATGTGAATTGGATTCACATTGGACATTGAATTGAAAATGTAATTTACATTTTATTTTGGGTTGTCAATGTGATTCACAAATTTCCAATGGCATGATTGTAATGTTCACAAAATAAATTGGATTTATTTTTGTGAAATAATTTGCAACAAAAGTTGTTGCAAATATTGGAGAAATAATGGGATAATGTATCTCATGGAATAAAAGGAGAGGAAGCCACCTTCCTTGTATGGAGGGTGGACGGCCACATTTCCAACATGGAATGTGGTGGCCGTCCACTCCATTCATGGAAGGAGGCTTGCCTCTTTCCTATTTCTCCAATGGATATTGATTTGATATAATTCAAATTATATTTAATATATATTTGATTTTTATTAAATTAATTATTGTTGGTTTTTACCAACACAAATCTTAGTCATTGAAAGAAACACAAATCAATGTGAGCCATTGGATTTGTGTTGCCCATGGATTGAGATCCATGGATCCCAAAATATTATAAAAGGAGAGGCATCCCTTTGCTCTGCTTTACATCACACATATGAGAATGTAAGTCTCTCTCTCTCTTTCTCTCTACACATCAGCCCTCTCTCTTCCTCTCTTATGGCCGTCCACCATGGATGCCTTAGAGGGAGCCTCCATAGCCGCAGCGTCGTCGTTATGTTGTCCGATTGTTTGCTCGTAGATCTCCGTTTCCTTCGGTGCGCCTCACTCGTGAAGAAGACGTCGGATCTCGTGTGTCGATATCAGGAGATCCGCCGCTTGGATCATCAACATAGATTGCGAGAAGCATACGATTCATCCCCGCGCTCGCAAGCGTCTCCTCCGTCGGATCGAACTTGAGACAGGAGGTCTCTTCGTTTAGATACTCGATCGCAACCACGCTTCAGGAGGTAATCCTACTACTTGTTTGTGGTTTAGACGAAACGGTTCGAGAAGTGTTCTGGGACCATGTGGTTTCGTCGCATGGAAAAAAATTAATTTTCGCTGCATAGAACAACTAGTGCGACTAGTCGTTCTTCGTCGTATACGATACAATGCGCACGCCTCCGTGATGTGCTTGAGGATCTAACCATACCCTTCACTTAATTCTTTGAGTTTACAAGACTATGTTCACATGTCATCTTGATTGGTCTAAGTAGAACATTTCATGACACACATGTGATTCTTCTAGACATTGGCTTAACTTGGACAAGCACTCTACATGTAGATCTTCATGGATGAGATGGTGAGGGGACATAATTCTTTGGCTTGGGGGAGCACACGAGTGTGTAACAACTAGTGGAAACATCTGTCTTCCTCTAAGATGGGTAGTGCATCTCAACCTGGTCTAGTCGCATTGAGGTCTAACGACATGATGTTGTGTATTGCAATAAAGTTTCAAAAGATGGATAGTATACTGGCTCAAGAAGAAAAACTCCTTATGTACACGCTGCACAGTTTTATATACTTGAAAAAAAATGCGAAAACTCTAAGAAGATGCAAGCCAGATTAAAAATAAAATGCATGTCGGAGTGTATATAGTTGAATAAGCAAAGCTTGCGTGATTCATTGTCTCATCTCATGGAAGCTCGTAGCTGGAGACGTGGCTACACTGGTCAAGCTCCAAGAGATAAGTGGCTACACTGGCCATGGTCCATTCTCTTCTTTCCCCCTCTTCTTGAGCTGGTTGCACTTGAACTTAGAAGGGAATATTACCCTACTCCTCGAGGAAAGAGTTACTAGACCGGGGGATTAGAGTTACCTTGTTGAGGGAGGATGTTTCTTTACCATTTGTGAGGTGGGGAGCTATATTTCACTTACACCATACAAGTAAAGATTCGTAGCCATAAGAATTTGTGTATGTAGACTTGTTCTGACCTGACTGTTGAGGCGACTTGAATAGGAGTCTTGTATGCATTTCATCATCTTTATTCATTTATTTTAGCTTAAAATCCCTCATAAAACACATGTAAATTCACTAAATTAATTCTTTTACTAACTCTAATTCTTGTGTAAATATTGTATAATTATCATTATTTTAACCTAAAATAAATAAAAAAGAAATAAAGGAAAAATAAAGAAAATAAAAGACTATATATGTATGCAACAGATACATGTTGAATCGGGCCACGAGAGAAGGTCAAGACTTGACCTGGTCGATAAGGAATAAAGTACGGGAGGTACAACCTAAAATCCAGAAAATTCATTGTCACACACACACACGCACGCACACGCGCGTGCACACACACACATATTCATCATATGTACATTATTGTCTATAACACACATTCTTCCATTAGTTTATTTATCACCAAGTTCTTTTTAAATAAAATTTAATTCTTCTTGCAATTTGTGAATAAAATGCTTTTGTAAATAATAAAAATAATTGCTATAAAAAATCTACATAATAACAACACTATCAAAAAACTACAAAGCTTAACTTTCCAGGTCAATTTCTTCTCCACCAAAACTTCAAATTCGTCAAACTCACTTTCATTGTACCTCAAATAAAATAATCTTTAAAATGGAGGTGATTTCATTGAAATCAGAGTTAAGGTGTGAAATGTGGTCAATTGGGGTATTATTGTATAATATACTTATATACACTATGTATATTATTTAATTATTATTTTCTTGTGCATATTTATCGATATTATATTTTTATTTAAATATATTTAACACATATAAAATACAAATAAAAATCACAAAATAAAAAAAATCAGCAAAAAATAAATTCATGTATATATTTTTTATGTACCACCGTGTATATAACGTGCTTACACCTATTTAATTAACCTAATAAACTAATTCCTAAAAATAAAATAAAATTTCATAAAATCCTTGTAAAATATTGTAAATAAATAAAATATGAAATTGTGTATATAGTTGTATAAATAATTAATTGAAAATCAAAATCTTGTATATATAAGAAACCCTTTATATTTATTTTAACCCTCGTATATACATTATTTAATTAATTAAAAATCACTAAAATTAACTTTAATTTATTATTAACATTTTTTTACATTATTTAATTAAAAATTTAATTTTAGATTTTTGATTGCATTGTTTAACAATATATTGGTTTTTTTGTCGTCTAGTCTATTTTGTTTGTTTCCCCTCCACCCTCTGATTGGCCAGCCAGTGTCCATTGACTTAGGTCAACTAGCTGGTCCTCGCTTGATTTTCATTCAACCCGCATTCCATTGCTCAAGGTCTCTCCATTTTTCTCTCATGTGTCATTCACTAACTGATCATGCTCCCTTCTCCATTGTTTTCGCTCATTCAGTCCTCTCAATCGCCAACACCTCAGATCCACCAATCACTCCATGATTTGGTCCCATTTTGAATTTCAAAATCTCGCTAGAGTAATCCCTATAAATCATCCCCTTCCCCCTCTACCATGAGGTTGTCCCTTTCTTCTGGCTTCTCTACTCATGATCCTGATCTCTAGAGTCGAGGCGGTGACAGAGCTTCAATCTCCACAGCTAGGAGAGCGTGAGGAGGCATGAGGATTGTAATCCAACCACATGACTAGAATCCTCTATCGTGTTCTTACTCTCCATTGGACATAGCAGATTGAGCATGATTTCACCCATGTTCTTCACTGTAGGTAACACTAAGTAGCTTAGATTTCATTCTGCAATTTTAATTCTGCATTTTAATTCTTGTTTTAGTTTAAATCGCTCGGTCTCCTTCAATGTTTGATCGGCAAGATCAGAGGGATTTCATTCGTCTTCAACCATCTCCGACCACGCCAACACATTCAGCTGACCCTTCTCCGTCTCTTCCGCCGTCTGTCCACCTTCAGAACCTCCTGGGTCTGAAGCCCAGTCTCCTCTACAACCATCTTAGTCGGAGACCCCCCGTCCATCTACCATCTTCCATGTTTTGACCTAATCCTCTGGCTGGAACTTCATCCGAGCACAAGTTGTTCCATACCTTGATATAAGGATGATATTAAATGTAGATAATATCCTAATCATTTGGAATGATATAAGGATGATAATAAGTGTTTTATAGACTGGTTGTTCCATACCTTGAGATATGATCTCAAGAATACTTCTTAGATCTTAGTTCTAAAGTTGTTCAGAAGCAAAGAAAAGAGGGTATTGGGACTGTCACATTTGTAGTACACCTTGGACATATTCCATTCTTGGAAATTCCAAGAAAGGCCTCCTTCCCTTAAGATTTGGTACTGACTTATCTAACGGGATAGCACCTCAAAGAGTTGAGGAAGTGAATGCTAGAACTGCTTGCACATGTGCATCAGTTACGAGAAGCTAAATGTATGCTAAATGTGTACAAAAGCCAGATATCTGCCATGCAGTGGGAGTAGTAAAGTGTTGCTAATCCTACTATGGAGAGAGAAAACACTTGATTGCAGTAATAACAATGTCTTCAAAGATGACAAGGCTTTGGAGATAGTGATATCTAAGTCTTATCTTCAAGAGCTTAAGACTTTATAGATAGAGATCTAAAAGGTCTTAACTGTGTATACCTTGGGAGATAGTGATCCCCAGGAATAAGGGTATTCTGATAAGGATTATGGAAATACTGGTTATAATAATTGAGCAATAGTGTCAAGGGCACTATAAGTGCTTTGACTAGATTGAGTATTGGTTGCATGAGATGCAACATTCGCATTGGATGCGAGCACTGTTACCTAGGGATATGCAAGTGCCGTAAAAGGACTTGGCATAGTCTTTTGGGAACAGAGTGGCTGATCAGCTTACCTAGCTATTTCTAAATAGCCTATGATTGTCACATGAGTGTGGGTTTAAATGATTAGCCCATTAATGGCTCTTTGGGCTAGTGGGAGATTGTTAGACATGTGAGGCCACGGCGAGCCATTATGCAATAAATGTTATTGCGAATATCATTCCCTGATCTGAAATGAAGAATAAATTAATTTGCATAATAGGTCCCTCTGTACAATTAGGGTTATGTACCATGGCCATCTTGATGATCATACAGCTGTTGATTCAGTAATTGAATCATAGAGGCTGGTGCTTGGATGAATATCTAAAGGGTTAGATTGAGGACTCATCAAGCACCGTCAAATGATTATTAAGAGATGATCTCCAGCCTGAGTAGGAGATGGCAATCCTTTCTCTCATAGGCTGATATCTGACCGACCTCTTGATGCAGGTCCTCTGCATAGGAATAGAGTTTCGGAGGTGTCAGATTAGTTAGGTCAATGGGTTGACTTAACGAGATCGAGATAACCTAAGTCCTATGTTGAATACTGTCACAACATAGGCACGCATCCTCTGACCGGAGACAGATGTGTTACTATATGTCTGAGTGTGTACATTTGGCAGACCAATAGGTTGATGACCTAACCAAGGTCTATACACCGGCACGCTGGTGTGCATGTAAGGGCATATGAGTAATACGATCTCTCAAAGGGATCATACAGGTTCACTACTGAACCGGAAGACATGAGCTCACTCATGAGATATTGGGAAGAATCAAATTCCGTGCACGGTCGTCTCGCTTTGGAAGCTTGACTGAATTTGTAGGTTTGATATATACTTTTGGAAAGTATATGATCAAGACCTAGGTATGATATATACTTTTGGAAAGTATATGATCGATACCAAATCCCAATGATCAAATGAGAAACTTATTGATAAACCCTGAAGAAGACAGTATAAAATTGATCTTGATCTTCGGGTTGATCATGGGTCTTCCAGTATGCAGGATGTACAGGTACTGGGAATACCTGAGGGTGATGTGATCATAAACGATTGTATATCCATGACGCTTCCATTCCGAGGGAGTGATGAAACAGGTCTGAATTTTAGTGACTCCTTCCAGTAGAGAAGCAATCTGATCTTAGTCCAAATGTTGGACATTGGTCTGGATGAGATTCAGATTCAATGAGAAGATTAGATTTGCGGTCTTGATTTAATCAAGCATCTGTGGAAGGTTCGTAAGATCTGGATTTGAGATAAGATCTCAACATCCAAGTCACTATACGTGGAACAATACAATCGCCATGTCCTTATCTCCAAGTATCTGCGGAGAAAGCACATTATTCTTGAAAGGGTTTGAGAATAATTCATTTGATGAAATTTATATCCAAGCAAGTAGAACCTGATGATTAAATGAGATTTAATTATCAAGCTTAATATGAATATGATTCATATTGTGAGAATGATTATCCAAGATAATTAAATTGGATTTAATTATCAAGAGAATGTGGATATTATTATCCATAATATTTGTGTATTATAAATATGATTTATAATATACATATATTCAAGAGAGAGAAATTTAGTAAATAACATTTGTTAATTATTAAATGTGGATTGGATTCGCATTTGTTAATTAACTGGAAATGTTATTTACGAATTAGTTTGGGATGTGAATATGATTCACATAATTTTCAATGGCATGATTGAAATATTCACAAATTAATTTGGAATTAATTTGGTGGATATTTTTGTGATAATTGAAAGATAATGTAATATAATAAAAAGGAGAAATAAAGCCACCATTAGGAGGCAATATTATCTCCATTTTATTATGATGATTAATCTCTCAACTAACTTATTTATGTTAAATTAAAAATGTGTTGATAATATTGCAACATATATTTAATTTAATCATAAATAAATGTTGTTGGTTTTAACCAACAATAATTATAGCCATTGATTTTACATGGACCAAGCCTGGCCGTTGGATCCATGTGTCCCATGGATTGAGATCCATTGGATCCTAAACTAATATAAAAGGAGGGCTAGGGTAGCCTTCCAAGGTACATCATTAAGAGTTGTACAAGGTTACAACTCTCTCTCTCTCTCATATTCTCGCCCTCTCTCTTTCTCTCTTCCAAAAGGATGGCCGTCCATCTTATGTAGAGAAAGGAGAGTCTTTCTCGGCTTCGCCTTCGACGACTCGAGGATCTCCTTCTTCTTTGGAGTTGCATACTCTAAAGGAAGACGACGGATTTCGTTTGACGAAATCGGGGGAGCCATCGCTTGGATCTTCATCGAGGATTGCGGGAAGGAACGTGACTCATCATCGCGCCCGCAAGTGCGTTCTTCGTGGATCGGACTTAAGACAGGAGGATCTCTACTTTGGGATCTAGCGATCACAACCACGCTTCAAGAGGTATTCCTTACACTTTGTGGTTTGATGAAACGATCCGAGAAGTGTTCTCGTGATCATGTGGTTTCATCTTTAGATTTAAAATTTTTAATTTCCGCCGCATCTAGCATCTAGTACGACTAGTTGCTCCGATTGCATACGATGCGATCAACACGCTTCCGTGATGCGCTTGAGGATTTTCAATATCCTTCAAGTGGTATCAGAGCCAAGTTGAATAAGGTTTTGGATATGATCCATAGTCCTTAGACGATTTGGTTCATGAAAGAGTTGCGAAATTTTTACTGCATTTCATTTTTCGCACCTCTGTCTAATTGATTTTTCGGCACTGTTTAAAATGTTTAAACACGAAATTTTCAATTGGATTTTGTTCTCCATTAAACAAGGAAACCATAGGACTTGAGTTTACTAAATTTGGCCTTCATTTGCTCAAGATATGGATTTTTGAATATGCCTATATTCACTGTTGCGGGAACGGCGGATTTAAACGTGATTAATGAGATAATTACGATTTTAATCCGCCTCGAAATGCATGAATTATCACTTGAATTATTTATAAAATCAAATAGCCAATCTTTGGAAACTGAGTTTGCATTTTTTTGGATTTAAATTGATCAAGATAAGTTAATTTTAGTGATTGGGGGTCACTGCTGGAAATTAACATTTTTGATCTTGAACCTTGTGATAAGTCATTCAATTATCATGATGAAAATTAATTGTTAATTTTCTGGAATAATTAGTGATAAATATTTGTGAAATATTTAAATAGATAATTATTTCATTGAATGACATTTGCCTAAACCACAATGATGAGATATTAGATCTTGATCATTGGTTCATCAACAAACATTGATTTCATGAAAAACCCTCTTGCTTGAATAGGATTGGGGATTTGTTTAGCAAATCTCCTTATAATATAATCAAAAATGTTTTGATGTATATTATATGGTATAATTTCGGTTGAAAAACCGATGAGCATCTCAAAGTACATGATGATCTATCTGGTATTATCCTTTCCCGAGGCGGATGTGGTGCCTAGTCGGAGAGCATTGGGTCGCGGGTTGCAATGTATGTGGTCCGTCCCACTCTCGTCGGTACTGGCCATGACAGCGGGTAGGGACTGATAATGGCGGAGAAAGTCAATGTGTATTTTTCTAATTATTAAAATTCGAATAATACGTACTTTGAGAATATACCTACTATTCAAGTAAAAGACATGTTTGTTGATTGATGATTGGATTGATGATTAATTTAATGTGATTAAATTAATTATATCCAATAAACACTCTATTTTGAATAGATGTGTATTTCCCTTGGAAGAATTAATTATGTGAATATGATTCACGATAATTAATTATAAAATTTGAATATGAGATGGAGGATCACATAAGTGACATCCATGGTCTCCCGTCAAGGCAAAGGATTCCGTCGCCAGTTGTTGTATATAGGAGACGCCTGTCCGAAGTGACAGATCCTATATATGATTTAATTGGATCGGGTTCTTTGCTTCTCGAAAGAGTAAGGCTGTATACGTAGTGACCCCAATATCGGGTCCTCATATTATTGGGGCGATATTGGATTGCGTATAGCGAGTATTAAGCATGTTGACGGTTGGTTCAATTAATGACGGGTCAACATCATCTTAGTGGTGTTGGGCCCGGGTGTTAAAGACCGAATTGGGAGATGCAAGTTGGACTTTGCAAGGCGGAATGTGTTCCCGCTTCTTTTTATCCGAGTTGTAGGTTCTCATATTATTGGGATGCAACAAAGATAAGGAAGGAGATCCCAGATCTTGCTTGAGATATAATGGTAAGAATATCTCTTACATTGAAAGTGATTAAGGGAATGAACTTTCATTGTTGACAAGGCAAGACAACTTTGATATAAAAAATTCCTAAATCAAAGTAAAATATGTATATATATATAATATATATACCCTTATGCAAATTTCTTATTTCAGATAATCCTTCATTAAACCCACTCAATGTTATACTCAATAATAACCAGTAAAATATCTTGGATTGGACTCATGATCCAGATATTGTACTTGCAATTGAACACATATTGTATGTGGTTGCAATGTGCAAGTTTCCTCGACATAATGAGGAATGACAATTAAATAAGACAATAAGACATCACCTTAGGGTTTGTATGTCTGTATGTTCTTGATCTTTCATCAAGTGTACTTTAGAAGTCGCATGTCGATGGTGATCGTAATTGTCAAATAATCCCTATAAAATCTAAGAAGATGTTCTGGCATACATATGTGCTCAAGACATTTAATCATGAATGACATGGTTCTCTGCATTATGCAGAATGGTAGCTCGAAAGAGATGATGTATTCAAAATGTTTGAATACCTACCTAAACCTAAGTCTCTAGGAGTTAAGATGTATGTAGATATGATGAGTGTCATCATTCTACTATCTATACTCAAGTCATTCATGAAGCTTCATAATAATCATTTTGAATGAATTTAATGAAGCATGTATAAATGTTGAAATGCTCTTGTATTAAAATCCTTTGAATTCAACATAAGAGATTCTTTGTCTTGAACAATGGTTGTTTATAGATGAAGAGAGTGCAGTGGAAGCATGGGTTGGACCCGAGTAAGAAGGAAAGTCAAAGAGTTGACCTACTTCTGTGACTTCCATATGACATCCAAAGAGTTGGATGAATGCCAATACTGCAATAAGTTGATGTGTTGATAGTATGACTATCAAGTCTATCTGAAATCCTTAATGAAGGACTCAGATAGAGCATCAGAATAATCTACATATAATTATTGACTCTGACTTTCTTATTTCATAAGATAAAGTCAGACAATTGTATCCCAATCTTCTAATGACATTTGCAATTGGTTGCATATATATTAGAAGATTAGAAATTTGATCTTAAGGTTTAGTAGTCATCTACATGGATATTGATGTAATTGTTGCAGCAATCTCTGTTGGATAGATGGACTTGATATTCTCAGTGGGAGAGCCCTTAGTCTTAGAGAATGTCTCTATGACCTAGATATTAGGATACCCTCATTGTTTGTTTCTAAATGTTAGAAATAAACATGAATTCTGAGATAGAAGTATCATAAAAGAGTTATGATGGATATATTTCAGATAGTAATCTAACATCCAGTGGACTCCACAAAATTAGAAAATTAATGAATGGTTCATTAAGATTTCTAATTCTGAAAAACAAACCTTATAAGATCAATAGGAGGATGAAGATCATTTGACAATGATCTGGCATCAAACCTTGGACATTTGTCTGTTGATTTGATCAATAGACTAGTAAGATATGAAACTTTAGAATGTCTAACATTTCAAATCTTACATACTTGTGAATATTTTATTCAAAGAAAAATGTCCAATACACCCTTCTATGGGAATGGTGTTAGATGTTGAGGTATTCAAGATCTCATACATATTATGTAGATCATCTGTATCATAGTAAACATTATGGATGTGTGATATCTATTGATGATTATGTATGATATGAGATTTCTTCTCTTCACCTGAGAAACCTTTGAAATATTCAAAGATTTCACAATTTTGGTTTAGAACCAAAGTTTGAAGGAAGATTAAATGAATTTGATCTAACCAAGGTAGCAAGTACCTATTAGATGAATTCAAAGAATACCTTATAAAGATATGAATATCATTTCTATCTCAATCCTCCTAAAACACCTAAACTCAATGGAGTTGTAGGGAGATACAATTTGATCATGTGTGACATGATTTGATCAATGATGAATTTTAGCATAATTACCTCTTAATTTCCAGGTATATATGTAGTAGAGACTACAATATATATCCTTTATAAGGTTCCATGCATGTAAGCTGGAATCTAGCACTTGAGAGTGCTACTTCATTAGGAAAATAAAGGATGGTATTAGATACCAACTTTATGACCTTGAGATTCTTAAAAGATCTCATCTCTGAGAATGTGATTCTTAGAGGATGACTCTCTTGAGAATCAAGATGAAAATGAAGTGTAAGAACTCATTCAATCTCGAGAAGATAATGAGGCTCCTAAGATCGGGAACTAAAAGGATAATTAAAAATGAAACACTTATACCTCTTCAAATGAGTTTGAGGATGTATTCCATGTGTCAGTTAAGTCTGACAATGATCGGACTTCATGTGATGAAGCTCCTGAGGATCATGACATGGAAAGATGGATATTAGCAATAAAGTCTAAAGTAGACTTCATATATAAATGTTGTATATGGACCCTAGAGGATCCACTTATAAGGGTTAGACCCATTAAGGCGTAAATGGATCTTCAAGAAAAGGGAATCTGATGAGAAGGTAGAGACCTTCAAAGCTATGTTCGTAGCCATAAGCTACACACCGGAAGATAAGACATTGCTTGCAATGAGACTTGCTCTTCGGTGACCATGCTTAAAATCATCAGAATGTTGCTAACCTTAGCTACACAACTTGACTATTGCATCTTCAAGATGTAAGTCAAGATTGCATTCCTCTAAGAATACCTCTCTGAGGATATTCACATGAAGTAGCCCCAGGGCTTCATGATTTGGGAAAGTAAGCTGTGAAAACTAAAGAAATCCATCATGGACTCAAATGAGCTTCTTGTAGTTGGAACATCAGATTTGATGAAATCATAAGTGTTATGATTTTAGATAGAATCTTGATGTACCATGTGAAGCTTAGTGGGAGTGCCATTGTGTTCATCATGCTAAATGTAGATAATATCCTAATCATTTGGAATGATATAAGGATGATAATAAGTGTTTTATAGACTGGTTGTTCCATACCTTGAGATATGATCTCAAGAATACTTCTTAGATCTTAGTTCTAAAGTTGTTCAGAAGCAAAGAAAAGAGGGTATTGGGACTGTCACATTTGTAGTACACCTTGGACATATTCCATTCTTGGAAATTCCAAGAAAGGCCTCCTTCCCTTAAGATTTGGTACTGACTTATCTAACGGGATAGCACCTCAAAGAGTTGAGGAAGTGAATGCTAGAACTGCTTGCACATGTGCATCAGTTACGAGAAGCTAAATGTATGCTAAATGTGTACAAAAGCCAGATATCTGCCATGCAGTGGGAGTAGTAAAGTGTTGCTAATCCTACTATGGAGAGAGAAAACACTTGATTGCAGTAATAACAATGTCTTCAAAGATGACAAGGCTTTGGAGATAGTGATATCTAAGTCTTATCTTCAAGAGCTTAAGACTTTATAGATAGAGATCTAAAAGGTCTTAACTGTGTATACCTTGGGAGATAGTGATCCCCAGGAATAAGGGTATTCTGATAAGGATTATGGAAATACTGGTTATAATAATTGAGCAATAGTGTCAAGGGCACTATAAGTGCTTTGACTAGATTGAGTATTGGTTGCATGAGATGCAACATTCGCATTGGATGCGAGCACTGTTACCTAGGGATATGCAAGTGCCGTAAAAGGACTTGGCATAGTCTTTTGGGAACAGAGTGGCTGATCAGCTTACCTAGCTATTTCTAAATAGCCTATGATTGTCACATGAGTGTGGGTTTAAATGATTAGCCCATTAATGGCTCTTTGGGCTAGTGGGAGATTGTTAGACATGTGAGGCCACGGCGAGCCATTATGCAATAAATGTTATTGCGAATATCATTCCCTGATCTGAAATGAAGAATAAATTAATTTGCATAATAGGTCCCTCTGTACAATTAGGGTTATGTACCATGGCCATCTTGATGATCATACAGCTGTTGATTCAGTAATTGAATCATAGAGGCTGGTGCTTGGATGAATATCTAAAGGGTTAGATTGAGGACTCATCAAGCACCGTCAAATGATTATTAAGAGATGATCTCCAGCCTGAGTAGGAGATGGCAATCCTTTCTCTCATAGGTTGATATCTGACCGACCTCTTGATGCAGGTCCTCTGCATAGGAATAGAGTTTCGGAGGTGTCAGATTAGTTAGGTCAATGGGTTGACTTAACGAGATCGAGATAACCTAAGTCCTATGTTGAATACTGTCACAACATAGGCACGCATCCTCTGACCGGAGACAGATGTGTTACTATATGTCTGAGTGTGTACATTTGGCAGACCAATAGGTTGATGACCTAACCAAGGTCTATACACCGGCACGCTGGTGTGCATGTAAGGGCATATGAGTAATACGATCTCTCAAAGGGATCATACAGGTTCACTACTGAACCGGAACACATGAGCTCACTCATGAGATATTGGGAAGAATCAAATTCCGTGCACGGTCGTCTCGCTTTGGAAGCTTGACTGAATTTGTAGGTTTGATATATACTTTTGGAAAGTATATGATCAAGACCTAGGTATGATATATACTTTTGGAAAGTATATGATCGATACCAAATCCCAATGATCAAATGAGAAACTTATTGATAAACCCTGAAGAAGACAGTATAAAATTGATCTTGATCTTCGGGTTGATCATGGGTCTTCCAGTATGCAGGATGTACAGGTACTGGGAATACCTGAGGGTGATGTGATCATAAACGATTGTATATCCATGACGCTTCCATTCCGAGGGAGTGATGAAACAGGTCTGAATTTTAGTGACTCCTTCCAGTAGAGAAGCAATCTGATCTTAGTCCAAATGTTGGACATTGGTCTGGATGAGATTCAGATTCAATGAGAAGATTAGATTTGCGGTCTTGATTTAATCAAGCATCTGTGGAAGGTTCGTAAGATCTGGATTTGAGATAAGATCTCAACATCCAAGTCACTATACGTGGAACAATACAATCGCCATGTCCTTATCTCCAAGTATCTGCGGAGAAAGCACATTATTCTTGAAAGGGTTTGAGAATAATTCATTTGATGAAATTTATATCCAAGCAAGTAGAACCTGATGATTAAATGAGATTTAATTATCAAGCTTAATATGAATATGATTCATATTGTGAGAATGATTATCCAAGATAATTAAATTGGATTTAATTATCAAGAGAATGTGGATATTATTATCCATAATATTTGTGTATTATAAATATGATTTATAATATACATATATTCAAGAGAGAGAAATTTAGTAAATAACATTTGTTAATTATTAAATGTGGATTGGATTCGCATTTGTTAATTAACTGGAAATGTTATTTACGAATTAGTTTGGGATGTGAATATGATTCACATAATTTTCAATGGCATGATTGAAATATTCACAAATTAATTTGGAATTAATTTGGTGGATATTTTTGTGATAATTGAAAGATAATGTAATATAATAAAAAGGAGAAATAAAGCCACCATTAGGAGGCAATATTATCTCCATTTTATTATGATGATTAATCTCTCAACTAACTTATTTATGTTAAATTAAAAATGTGTTGATAATATTGCAACATATATTTAATTTAATCATAAATAAATGTTGTTGGTTTTAACCAACAATAATTATAGCCATTGATTTTACATGGACCAAGCCTGGCCGTTGGATCCATGTGTCCCATGGATTGAGATCCATTGGATCCTAAACTAATATAAAAGGAGGGCTAGGGTAGCCTTCCAAGGTACATCATTAAGAGTTGTACAAGGTTACAACTCTCTCTCTCTCTCATATTCTCGCCCTCTCTCTTTCTCTCTTCCAAAAGGATGGCCGTCCATCTTATGTAGAGAAAGGAGAGTCTTTCTCGGCTTCGCCTTCGACGACTCGAGGATCTCCTTCTTCTTTGGAGTTGCATACTCTAAAGGAAGACGACGGATTTCGTTTGAAGAAATCGGGGGAGCCATCGCTTGGATCTTCATCGAGGATTGCGGGAAGGAACGTGACTCATCATCGCGCCCGCAAGTGCGTTCTTCGTGGATCGGACTTAAGACAGGAGGATCTCTACTTTGGGATCTAGCGATCACAACCACGCTTCAAGAGGTATTCCTTACACTTTGTGGTTTGATGAAACGATCCGAGAAGTGTTCTCGTGATCATGTGGTTTCATCTTTAGATTTAAAATTTTTAATTTCCGCCGCATCTAGCATCTAGTACGACTAGTTGCTCCGATTGCATACGATGCGATCAACACGCTTCCGTGATGCGCTTGAGGATTTTCAATATCCTTCAAGTGGTATCAGAGCCAAGTTGAATAAGGTTTTGGATATGATCCATAGTCCTTAGACGATTTGGTTCATGAAAGAGTTGCGAAATTTTTACTGCATTTCATTTTTCGCACCTCTGTCTAATTGATTTTTCGGCACTGTTTAAAATGTTTAAACACGAAATTTTTAATTGGATTTTGTTCTCCATTAAACAAGGAAACCATAGGACTTGAGTTTACTAAATTTGGCCTTCATTTGCTCAAGATATGGATTTTTGAATATGCCTATATTCACTGTTGCGGGAACGGCGGATTTAAACGTGATTAATGAGATAATTACGATTTTAATCCGCCTCGAAATGCATGAATTATCACTTGAATTATTTATAAAATCAAATAGCCAATCTTTGGAAACTGAGTTTGCATTTTTTTGGATTTAAATTGATCAAGATAAGTTAATTTTAGTGATTGGGGGTCACTGCTGGAAATTAACATTTTTGATCTTGAACCTTGTGATAAGTCATTCAATTATCATGATGAAAATTAATTGTTAATTTTCTGGAATAATTAGTGATAAATATTTGTGAAATATTTAAATAGATAATTATTTCATTGAATGACATTTGCCTAAACCACAATGATGAGATATTAGATCTTGATCATTGGTTCATCAACAAACATTGATTTCATGAAAAACCCTCTTGCTTGAATAGGATTGGGGATTTGTTTAGCAAATCTCCTTATAATATAATCAAAAATGTTTTGATGTATATTATATGGTATAATTTCGGTTGAAAAACCGATGAGCATCTCAAAGTACATGATGATCTATCTGGTATTATCCTTTCCCGAGGCGGATGTGGTGCCTAGTCGGAGAGCATTGGGTCGCGGGTTGCAATGTATGTGGTCCGTCCCACTCTCGTCGGTACTGGCCATGACAGCGGGTAGGGACTGATAATGGCGGAGAAAGTCAATGTGTATTTTTCTAATTATTAAAATTCGAATAATACGTACTTTGAGAATATACCTACTATTCAAGTAAAAGACATGTTTGTTGATTGATGATTGGATTGATGATTAATTTAATGTGATTAAATTAATTATATCCAATAAACACTCTATTTTGAATAGATGTGTATTTCCCTTGGAAGAATTAATTATGTGAATATGATTCACGATAATTAATTATAAAATTTGAATATGAGATGGAGGATCACATAAGTGACATCCATGGTCTCCCGTCAAGGCAAAGGATTCCGTCGCCAGTTGTTGTATATAGGAGACGCCTGTCCGAAGTGACAGATCCTATATATGATTTAATTGGATCGGGTTCTTTGCTTCTCGAAAGAGTAAGGCTGTATACGTAGTGACCCCAATATCGGGTCCTCATATTATTGGGGCGATATTGGATTGCGTATAGCGAGTATTAAGCATGTTGACGGTTGGTTCAATTAATGACGGGTCAACATCATCTTAGTGGTGTTGGGCCCGGGTGTTAAAGACCGAATTGGGAGATGCAAGTTGGACTTTGCAAGGCGGAATGTGTTCCCGCTTCTTTTTATCCGAGTTGTAGGTTCTCATATTATTGGGATGCAACAAAGATAAGGAAGGAGATCCCAGATCTTGCTTGAGATATAATGGTAAGAATATCTCTTACATTGAAAGTGATTAAGGGAATGAACTTTCATTGTTGACAAGGCAAGACAACTTTGATATAAAAAATTCCTAAATCAAAGTAAAATATGTATATATATATATATAATATATATACCCTTATGCAAATTTCTTATTTCAGATAATCCTTCATTAAACCCACTCAATGTTATACTCAATAATAACCAGTAAAATATCTTGGATTGGACTCATGATCCAGATATTGTACTTGCAATTGAACACATATTGTATGTGGTTGCAATGTGCAAGTTTCCTCGACATAATGAGGAATGACAATTAAATAAGACAATAAGACATCACCTTAGGGTTTGTATGTCTGTATGTTCTTGATCTTTCATCAAGTGTACTTTAGAAGTCGCATGTCGATGGTGATCGTAATTGTCAAATAATCCCTATAAAATCTAAGAAGATGTTCTGGCATACATATGTGCTCAAGACATTTAATCATGAATGACATGGTTCTCTGCATTATGCAGAATGGTAGCTCGAAAGAGATGATGTATTCAAAATGTTTGAATACCTACCTAAACCTAAGTCTCTAGGAGTTAAGATGTATGTAGATATGATGAGTGTCATCATTCTACTATCTATACTCAAGTCATTCATGAAGCTTCATAATAATCATTTTGAATGAATTTAATGAAGCATGTATAAATGTTGAAATGCTCTTGTATTAAAATCCTTTGAATTCAACATAAGAGATTCTTTGTCTTGAACAATGGTTGTTTATAGATGAAGAGAGTGCAGTGGAAGCATGGGTTGGACCCGAGTAAGAAGGAAAGTCAAAGAGTTGACCTACTTCTGTGACTTCCATATGACATCCAAAGAGTTGGATGAATGCCAATACTGCAATAAGTTGATGTGTTGATAGTATGACTATCAAGTCTATCTGAAATCCTTAATGAAGGACTCAGATAGAGCATCAGAATAATCTACATATAATTATTGACTCTGACTTTCTTATTTCATAAGATAAAGTCAGACAATTGTATCCCAATCTTCTAATGACATTTGCAATTGGTTGCATATATATTAGAAGATTAGAAATTTGATCTTAAGGTTTAGTAGTCATCTACATGGATATTGATGTAATTGTTGCAGCAATCTCTGTTGGATAGATGGACTTGATATTCTCAGTGGGAGAGCCCTTAGTCTTAGAGAATGTCTCTATGACCTAGATATTAGGATACCCTCATTGTTTGTTTCTAAATGTTAGAAATAAACATGAATTCTGAGATAGAAGTATCATAAAAGAGTTATGATGGATATATTTCAGATAGTAATCTAACATCCAGTGGACTCCACAAAATTAGAAAATTAATGAATGGTTCATTAAGATTTCTAATTCTGAAAAACAAACCTTATAAGATCAATAGGAGGATGAAGATCATTTGACAATGATCTGGCATCAAACCTTGGACATTTGTCTGTTGATTTGATCAATAGACTAGTAAGATATGAAACTTTAGAATGTCTAACATTTCAAATCTTACATACTTGTGAATATTTTATTCAAAGAAAAATGTCCAATACACCCTTCTATGGGAATGGTGTTAGATGTTGAGGTATTCAAGATCTCATACATATTATGTAGATCATCTGTATCATAGTAAACATTATGGATGTGTGATATCTATTGATGATTATGTATGATATGAGATTTCTTCTCTTCACCTGAGAAACCTTTGAAATATTCAAAGATTTCACAATTTTGGTTTAGAACCAAAGTTTGAAGGAAGATTAAATGAATTTGATCTAACCAAGGTAGCAAGTACCTATTAGATGAATTCAAAGAATACCTTATAAAGATATGAATATCATTTCTATCTCAATCCTCCTAAAACACCTAAATTCAATGGAGTTGTAGGGAGATACAATTTGATCATGTGTGACATGATTTGATCAATGATGAATTTTAGCATAATTACCTCTTAATTTCCAGGTATATATGTAGTAGAGACTACAATATATATCCTTTATAAGGTTCCATGCATGTAAGCTGGAATCTAGCACTTGAGAGTGCTACTTCATTAGGAAAATAAAGGATGGTATTAGATACCAACTTTATGACCTTGAGATTCTTAAAAGATCTCATCTCTGAGAATGTGATTCTTAGAGGATGACTCTCTTGAGAATCAAGATGAAAATGAAGTGTAAGAACTCATTCAATCTCGAGAAGATAATGAGGCTCCTAAGATCGGGAACTAAAAGGATAATTAAAAATGAAACACTTATACCTCTTCAAATGAGTTTGAGGATGTATTCCATGTGTCAGTTAAGTCTGACAATGATCGGACTTCATGTGATGAAGCTCCTGAGGATCATGACATGGAAAGATGGATATTAGCAATAAAGTCTAAAGTAGACTTCATATATAAATGTTGTATATGGACCCTAGAGGATCCACCTATAAGGGTTAGACCCATTAAGGCGTAAATGGATCTTCAAGAAAAGGGAATCTGATGAGAAGGTAGAGACCTTCAAAGCTATGTTCGTAGCCATAAGCTACACACCGGAAGATAAGACATTGCTTGCAATGAGACTTGCTCTTCGGTGACCATGCTTAAAATCATCAGAATGTTGCTAACCTTAGCTACACAACTTGACTATTGCATCTTCAAGATGTAAGTCAAGATTGCATTCCTCTAAGAATACCTCTCTGAGGATATTCACATGAAGTAGCCCCAGGGCTTCATGATTTGGGAAAGTAAGCTGTGAAAACTAAAGAAATCCATCATGGACTCAAATGAGCTTCTTGTAGTTGGAACATCAGATTTGATGAAATCATAAGTGTTATGATTTTAGATAGAATCTTGATGTACCATGTGAAGCTTAGTGGGAGTGCCATTGTGTTCATCATGCTAAATGTAGATAATATCCTAATCATTTGGAATGATATAAGGATGATAATGAGTGTTTTATAGACTGGTTGTTCCATACCTTGAGATATGATCTCAAGAATACTTCTTAGATCTTAGTTCTAAAGTTGTTCAGAAGCAAAGAAAAGAGGGTATTGGGACTGTCACATTTGTAGTACACCTTGGACATATTCCATTCTTGGAAATTCCAAGAAAGGCCTCCTTCCCTTAAGATTTGGTACTGACTTATCTAACGGGATAGCACCTCAAAGAGTTGAGGAAGTGAATGCTAGAACTGCTTGCACATGTGCATCAGTTACGAGAAGCTAAATGTATGCTAAATGTGTACAAAAGCCAGATATCTGCCATGCAGTGGGAGTAGTAAAGTGTTGCTAATCCTACTATGGAGAGAGAAAACACTTGATTGCAGTAATAACAATGTCTTCAAAGATGACAAGGCTTTGGAGATAGTGATATCTAAGTCTTATCTTCAAGAGCTTAAGACTTTATAGATAGAGATCTAAAAGGTCTTAACTGTGTATACCTTGGGAGATAGTGATCCCCAGGAATAAGGGTATTCTGATAAGGATTATGGAAATACTGGTTATAATAATTGAGCAATAGTGTCAAGGGCACTATAAGTGCTTTGACTAGATTGAGTATTGGTTGCATGAGATGCAACATTCGCATTGGATGCGAGCACTGTTACCTAGGGATATGCAAGTGCCGTAAAAGGACTTGGCATAGTCTTTTGGGAACAGAGTGGCTGATCAGCTTACCTAGCTATTTCTAAATAGCCTATGATTGTCACATGAGTGTGGGTTTAAATGATTAGCCCATTAATGGCTCTTTGGGCTAGTGGGAGATTGTTAGACATGTGAGGCCACGGCGAGCCATTATGCAATAAATGTTATTGCGAATATCATTCCCTGATCTGAAATGAAGAATAAATTAATTTGCATAATAGGTCCCTCTGTACAATTAGGGTTATGTACCATGGCCATCTTGATGATCATACAGCTGTTGATTCAGTAATTGAATCATAGAGGCTGGTGCTTGGATGAATATCTAAAGGGTTAGATTGAGGACTCATCAAGCACCGTCAAATGATTATTAAGAGATGATCTCCAGCCTGAGTAGGAGATGGCAATCCTTTCTCTCATAGGCTGATATCTGACCGACCTCTTGATGCAGGTCCTCTGCATAGGAATAGAGATTCGGAGGTGTCAGATTAGTTAGGTCAATGGGTTGACTTAACGAGATTGAGATAACCTAAGTCCTATGTTGAATACTGTCACAACATAGGCACGCATCCTCTGACCGGAGACAGATGTGTTACTATATGTCTGAGTGTGTACATTTGGCAGACCAATAGGTTGATGACCTAACCAAGGTCTATACACCGGCACGCTGGTGTGCATGTAAGGGCATATGAGTAATACGATCTCTCAAAGGGATCATACAGGTTCACTACTGAACCGGAAGACATGAGCTCACTCATGAGATATTGGGAAGAATCAAATTCCGTGCACGGTCGTCTCGCTTTGGAAGCTTGACTGAATTTGTAGGTTTGATATATACTTTTGGAAAGTATATGATCAAGACCTAGGTATGATATATACTTTTGGAAAGTATATGATCGATACCAAATCCCAATGATCAAATGAGAAACTTATTGATAAACCCTGAAGAAGACAGTATAAAATTGATCTTGATCTTCGGGTTGATCATGGGTCTTCCAGTATGCAGGATGTACAGGTACTGGGAATACCTGAGGGTGATGTGATCATAAACGATTGTATATCCATGACGCTTCCATTCCGAGGGAGTGATGAAACAGGTCTGAATTTTAGTGACTCCTTCCAGTAGAGAAGCAATCTGATCTTAGTCCAAATGTTGGACATTGGTCTGGATGAGATTCAGATTCAATGAGAAGATTAGATTTGCGGTCTTGATTTAATCAAGCATCTGTGGAAGGTTCGTAAGATCTGGATTTGAGATAAGATCTCAACATCCAAGTCACTATACGTGGAACAATACAATCGCCATGTCCTTATCTCCAAGTATCTGCGGAGAAAGCACATTATTCTTGAAAGGGTTCGAGAATAATTCATTTGATGAAATTTATATCCAAGCAAGTAGAACTTGATGATTAAATGAGATTTAATTATCAAGCTTAATATGAATATGATTCATATTGTGAGAATGATTATCCAAGATAATTAAATTGGATTTAATTATCAAGAGAATGTGGATATTATTATCCATAATATTTGTGTATTATAAATATGATTTATAATATACATATATTCAAGAGAGAGAAATTTAGTAAATAACATTTGTTAATTATTAAATGTGGATTGGATTCGCATTTGTTAATTAACTGGAAATGTTATTTACGAATTAGTTTGGGATGTGAATATGATTCACATAATTTTCAATGGCATGATTGAAATATTCACAAATTAATTTGGAATTAATTTGGTGGATATTTTTGTGATAATTGAGAGATAATGTAATATAATAAAAAGGAGAAATAAAGCCACCATTAGGAGGCAATATTATCTCCATTTTATTATGATGATTAATCTCTCAACTAACTTATTTATGTTAAATTAAAAATATGTTGATAATATTGCAACATATATTTAATTTAATCATAAATAAATGTTGTTGGTTTTAACCAACAATAATTATAGCCATTGATTTTACATGGACCAAGCCTGGCCGTTGGATCCATGTGTCCCATGGATTGAGATCCATTGGATCCTAAACTAATATAAAAGGAGGGCTAGGGTAGCCTTCCAAGGTACATCATTAAGAGTTGTACAGGGTTACAACTCTCTCTCTCTCTCTCATATTCTCGCACTCTCTCTTTCTCTCTTCCAAAAGGATGGCCGTCCATCTTATGTAGAGAAAGGAGAGTCTTTCTCGGCTTTGCCTTCGACGACTCGAGGATCTCCTTCTTCTTTGGAGTTGCATACTCTAAAGGAAGACGACGGATTTCGTTTGACGAAATCGGGGGAGCCATCGCTTGGATCTTCATCGAGGATTGCGGGAAGGAACGTGACTCATCATCGCGCCCGCAAGTGCGTTCTTCGTGGATCGGACTTAAGACAGGAGGATCTCTACTTTGGGATCTAGCGATCACAACCACGCTTCAAGAGGTATTCCTTACACTTTGTGGTTTGATGAAACGATCCGAGAAGTGTTCTCGTGATCATGTGGTTTCATCTTTAGATTTAAAATTTTTAATTTCCGCCGCATCTAGCATCTAGTACGACTAGTTGCTCCGATTGCATACGATGCGATCAACACGCTTCCGTGATGCGCTTGAGGATTTTCAATATCCTTCAAGTGGTATCAGAGCCAAGTTGAATAAGGTTTTGGATATGATCCATAGTCCTTAGACGATTTGGTTCATGAAAGAGTTGCGAAATTTTTACTGCATTTCATTTTTCGCACCTCTGTCTAATTGATTTTTCGGCACTGTTTAAAATGTTTAAACACGAAATTTTCAATTGGATTTTGTTCTCCATTAAACAAGGAAACCATAGGACTTGAGTTTACTAAATTTGGCCTTCATTTGCTCAAGATATGGATTTTTGAATATGCCTATATTCACTGTTGCGGGAACTGCGGATTTAAACGTGATTAATGAGATAATTACGATTTTAATCCGCCTCGAAATGCATGAATTATCACTTGAATTCTTTATAAAATCAAATAGGCAATCTTTAGAAACTGAGTTTGCATTTTTTGGATTTAAATTGATCAAGATAAGTTAATTTTAGTGATTGGGGGTCACTGCTGGAAATTAACATTTTTGATCTTGAACCTTGTGATAAGTCATTCAATTATCATGATGAAAATTAATTGTTAATTTTCTGGAATAATTAGTGATAAATATTTGTGAAATATTTAAATAGATAATTATTTCATTGAATGACATTTGCCTAAACCACAATGATGAGATATTAGATCTTGATCATTGGTTCATCAACAAACATTGATTTCATGAAAAACCCTCTTGCTTGAATAGGATTGGGGATTTGTTTAGCAAATCTCCTTATAATATAATCAAAAATGTTTTGATGTATATTATATGGTATAATTTCGGTTGAAAAACCGATGAGCATCTCAAAGTACATGATGATCTATCTGGTATTATCCTTTCCCGAGGCGGATGTGGTGCCTAGTCGGAGAGCATTGGGTCGCGGGTTGCAATGTATGTGGTCCGTCCCACTCTCGTCGGTACTGGCCATGACAGCGGGTAGGGACTGATAATGGCGGAGAAAGTCAATGTGTATTTTTCTAATTATTAAAATTCGAATAATACGTACTTTGAGAATATACCTACTATTCAAGTAAAAGACATGTTTGTTGATTGATGATTGGATTGATGATTAATTTAATGTGATTAAATTAATTATATCCAATAAACACTCTATTTTGAATAGATGTGTATTTCCCTTGGAAGAATTAATTATGTGAATATGATTCACGATAATTAATTATAAAATTTGAATATGAGATGGAGGATCACATAAGTGACATCCATGGTCTCCCGTCAAGGCAAAGGATTCCGTCGCCAGTTGTTGTATATAGGAGACGCCTGTCCGAAGTGACAGATCCTATATATGATTTAATTGGATCGGGTTCTTTGCTTCTCGAAAGAGTAAGGCTGTATACGTAGTGACCCCAATATCGGGTCCTCATATTATTGGGGCGATATTGGATTGCGTATAGCGAGTATTAAGCATGTTGACGGTTGGTTCAATTAATGACGGGTCAACATCATCTTAGTGGTGTTGGGCCCGGGTGTTAAAGACCGAATTGGGAGATGCAAGTTGGACTTGCAAGGCGGAATGTGTTCCCGCTTCTTTTTATCCGAGTTGTAGGTTCTCATATTATTGGGATGCAACAAAGATAAGGAAGGAGATCCCAGATCTTGCTTGAGATATAATGGTAAGAATATCTCTTACATTGAAAGTGATTAAAGGAATGAACTTTCATTGTTGACAAGGCAAGACAACTTTGATATAAAAAATTCCTAAATCAAAGTAAAATATGTATATATATATAATATATACCCTTATGCAAATTTCTTATTTCAGATAATCCTTCATTAAACCCACTCAATGTTATACTCAATAATAACCAGTAAAATATCTTGGATTGGACTCATGATCCAGATATTGTACTTGCAATTGAACACATATTGTATGTGGTTGCAATGTCCAAGTTTCCTCGACATAATGAGGAATGACAATTAAATAAGACAATAAGACATCACCTTAGGATTTGTATGTCTGTATGTTCTTGATCTTTCATCAAGTGTACTTTAGAAGTCGCATGTCGATGGTGATCGTAATTGTCAAATAATCCCTATAAAATCTAAGAAGATGTTCTGGCATACATATGTGCTCAAGACATTTAATCATGAATGACATGGTTCTCTGCATTATGCAGAATGGTAGCTCGAAAGAGATGATGTATTCAAAATATTTGAATACCTACCTAAACCTAAGTCTCTAGGAGTTAAGATGTATGTAGATATGATGAGTGTCATCATTCTACTATCTATACTCAAGTCATTCATGAAGCTTCATAATAATCATTTTGAATGAATTTAATGAAGCATGTATAAATGTTGAAATGCTCTTGTATTAAAATCCTTTGAATTCAACATAAGAGATTATTTGTCTTGAACAATGGTTGTTTATAGATGAAGAGAGTGCAGTGGAAGCATGGGTTGGACCCGAGTAAGAAGGAAAGTCAAAGAGTTGACCTACTTCTGTGACTTCCATATGACATCCAAAGAGTTGGATGAATGCCAATACTGCAATAAGTTGATGTGTTGATAGTATGACTATCAAGTCTATCTGAAATCCTTAATGAAGGACTCAGATAGAGCATCAGAATAATCTACATATAATTATTGACTCTGACTTTCTTATTTCATAAGATAAAGTCAGACAATTGTATCCCAATCTTCTAATGACATTTGCAATTGGTTGCATATATATTAGAAGATTAGAAATTTGATCTTAAGGTTTAGTAGTCATCTACATGGATATTGATGTAATTGTTGCAGCAATCTCTGTTGGATAGATGGACTTCATATTCTCAGTGGGAGAGCCCTTAGTCTTAGAGAATGTCTCTATGACCTAGATATTAGAATACCCTCATTGTTTGTTTCTAAATGTTAGAAATAAACATGAATTCTGAGATAGAAGTATCATAAAAGAGTTATGATGGATATATTTCAGATAGTAATCTAACATCCAGTGGACTCCACAAAATTAGAAAATTAATGAATGGTTCATTAAGATTTCTAATTCTGAAAAACAAACCTTATAAGATCAATAGGAGGATGAAGATCATTTGACAATGATCTGGCATCAAACCTTGGACATTTGTCTGTTGATTTGATCAATAGACTAGTAAGATATGAAACTTTAGAATGTCTAACATTTCAAATCTTACATACTTGTGAATATTTTATTCAAAGAAAAATGTCCAATACACCCTTCTATGGGAATGGTGTTAGATGTTGAGGTATTCAAGATCTCATACATATTATGTAGATCATCTGTATCATAGTAAACATTATGGATGTGTGATATCTATTGATGATTATGTATGATATGAGATTTCTTCTCTTCACCTGAGAAACCTTTGAAATATTCAAAGATTTCACAATTTTGGTTTAGAACCAAAGTTTGAAGGAAGATTAAATGAATTTGATCTAACCAAGGTAGCAAGTACCTATTAGATGAATTCAAAGAATACCTTATAAAGATATGAATATCGTTTCTATCTCAATCCTCCTAAAACACCTAAACTCAATGGAGTTGTAGGGAGATACAATTTGATCATGTGTGACATGATTTGATCAATGATGAATTTTAGCATAATTACCTCTTAATTTCCAGGTATATATGTAGTAGAGACTACAATATATATCCTTTATAAGGTTCCATGCATGTAAGCTGGAATCAAGCACTTGAGAGTGCTACTTCATTAGGAAAATAAAGGATGTTATTAGATACCAACTTTATGACCTTGAGATTCTTAAAAGATCTCATCTCTGAGAATGTGATTCTTAGAGGATGACTCTCTTGAGAATCAAGATGAAAATGAAGTGTAAGAACTCATTCAATCTCGAGAAGATAATGAGGCTCCTAAGATCGGGAACTAAAAGGATAATTAAAAATGAAACACTTATACCTCTTCAAATGAGTTTGAGGATGTATTCCATGTGTCAGTTAAGTCTGACAATGATCGGACTTCATGTGATGAAGCTCCTGAGGATCATGACATGGAAAGATGGATATCAGCAATAAAGTCTAAAGTAGACTTCATATATAAATGTTGTATATGGACCCTAGAGGATCCACCTATAAGGGTTAGACCCATTAAGGCGTAAATGGATCTTCAAGAAAAGGGAATCTGATGAGAAGGTAGAGACCTTCAAAGCTATGTTCGTAGCCATAAGCTACACACCGGAAGATAAGACATTGCTTGCAATGAGACTTGCTCTTCGGTGACCATGCTTAAAATCATCAGAATGTTGCTAACCTTAGCTACACAACTTGACTATTGCATCTTCAAGATGTAAGTCAAGATTGCATTCCTCTAAGAATATCTCTCTGAGGATATTCGCATGAAGTAGCCCCAGGGCTTCATGATTTGGGAAAGTAAGCTGTGAAAACTAAAGAAATCCATCATGGACTCAAATGAGCTTCTTGTAGTTGGAACATCAGATTTGATGAAATCATAAGTGTTATGATTTTAGATAGAATCTTGATGTACCATGTGAAGCTTAGTGGGAGTGCCATTGTGTTCATCATGCTAAATGTAGATAATATCCTAATCATTTGGAATGATATAAGGATGATAATAAGTGTTTTATAGACTGGTTGTTCCATACCTTGAGATATGATCTCAAGAATACTTCTTAGATCTTAGTTCTAAAGTTGTTCAGAAGCAAAGAAAAGAGGGTATTGGGACTGTCACATTTGTAGTACACCTTGGACATATTCCATTCTTGGAAATTCCAAGAAAGGCCTCCTTCCCTTAAGATTTGGTACTGACTTATCTAACGGGATAGCACCTCAAAGAGTTGAGGAAGTGAATGCTAGAACTGCTTGCACATGTGCATCAGTTACGAGAAGCTAAATGTATGCTAAATGTGTACAAAAGCCAGATATCTGCCGTGCAGTGGGAGTAGTAAAGTGTTGCTAATCCTACTATTGAGAGAGAAAACACTTGATTGCAGTAATAACAATGTCTTCAAAGATGACAAGGCTTTGGAGATAGTGATATCTAAGTCTTATCTTCAAGAGCTTAAGACTTTATAGATAGAGATCTAAAAGGTCTTAACTGTGTATACCTTGGGAGATAGTGATCCCCAGGAATAAGGGTATTCTGATAAGGATTATGGAAATACTGGTTATAATAATTGAGCAATAGTGTCAAGGGCACTATAAGTGCTTTGACTAGATTGAGTATTGGTTGCATGAGATGCAACATTCGCATTGGATGCGAGCACTGTTACCTAGGGATATGCAAGTGCCGTAAAAGGACTTGGCATAGTCTTTTGGGAACAGAGTGGTTGATCAGCTTACCTAGCTATTTCTAAATAGTCTATGATTGTCACATGAGTGTGGGTTTAAATGATTAGCCCATTAATGGCTCTTTGGGCTAGTGGGAGATTGTTAGACATGTGAGGCCACGGCGAGCCATTATGCAATAAATGTTATTTGCGAATATCATCCCCGATCTGAAATGAAGAATAAATTAATTTGCATAATAGGTCCTCTGTACATTAGGGTTATGTACCATGGCCATCTTGATGATCATACAGTTGTTGATTCAGTAATTGAATCATAGAGGCTGGTGCTTGGATGAATATCTAAAGGGTTAGATTGAGGACTCATCAAGCACCGTCAAATGATTATTAAGAGATGATCTCCAGCCTGAGTAGGAGATGGCAATCCTTTCTCTCATAGTTGATATCTGACCGACCTCTTGATGCAGATCCTCTGCATAGGAATAGAGATTCGGATGTGTCAGATTAGTTAGGTCAATGGGTTGACTTAACGAGATCGAGATAACCTAAGTCCTATGTTGAATACTGTCACAACATAGGCATCCTCTAACCGGAGACAGATGTGTTACTATATGACTGAGTGTGTACATTTGGCAGACCAATAGGGTGATGACCTAACCAAGGGTCTATACACCGGCGCGCTGGTGTGCATGTAAGGTCATATGAGTAATACGATCTCTCAAAGGGGATCATACAGGTTCACTACTGAACCGGAAGACATGAGCTCACTCATGAGATATTGGGAAGAATCAAATTCCGTGCACGGTTGTCTCACTTTGGAAGCTTGACTGAATTTGTAGGTTTGATATATACTTTTGGAAAGTATATGATCAAGACCTAGGTATGATATATGCTTTTGGAAAGTATATGATCGATACCAAATCCCAATGATCAAATGAGAAACTTATTGATAAACCCTGAAGAAGACAGTATAAAATTGATCTTGATCTTCGGGTTGATCATGGGTCTTCCAGTATGCAGGATGTACAGGTATTGGGAATACATGAGGGTGATGTGATCATAAACGATTGTATATCCATGACGCTTCCATTCCGAGGGAGTGATGAAACAGGTCTGGATTTTAGTGACTCCTTCCAGTAGAGAAGCAATCTGATCTTAGTCCAAATGTTGGACATTGGTCTGGATGAGATTCAGATTCAATGAGAAGATTAGATTTGCGGTCTTGATTTAATCAAGCATCTGTGAAAGGTTCGTAAGATCTGGATTTGAGATAAGATCTCAACATCCAAGTCACTATACGTGGAACAATACAATCGCAATGTCCTTATCTCCCAGTATCTGCGGAGAAAGCACATTATTCTTGAAAGGGTTCGAGAATAATTCATTTGATGAAATTTATATCCAAGCAAGTAGAACTTGATGATTAAATGAGATTTAATTATCAAGCTTAATATGAATATGATTCATATTGTGAGAATGATTATCCAAGATAATTAAATTGGATTTAATTATCAAGAGAATGTGGATATTATTATCCATAATATTTGTGTATTATAAATATGATTTATAATATACATATATTCAAGAGAGAGAAATTAAGTAAATAACATTAGTTAATTATTAAATGTGGATTGGATTCGCATTTGTTAATTAACTGGAAATGTTATTTACAAATTAGTTTGGGATGTGAATATGATTCACATAATTTTCAATGGCATGATTGAAATATTCACAAATTAATTTGGAATTAATTTGGTGGATATTTTTGTGATAATTGAGAGATAATGTAATAATAAAAAGGAGAAATAAAGCCACCATTAGGAGGCAATATTATCTCCATTTTATTATGACGATTAATCTCTCAACTAACTTATTTATGTTAAATTAAAAATGTGTTGATAATATTGCAACATATATTTAATTTAATCATAAATAAATGTTGTTGGTTTTAACCAACAATAATTATAGCCATTGATTTTACATGGACCAAGCCTGGCCGTTGGATCCATATGTCCCATGGATTGAGATCCATTGGATCCTAAACTAATATAAAAGGAGGGCTAGGGTAGCCTTCCAAGGTACATCATTAAGAGTTGTACAAGGTTACAACTCTCTCTCTCTCTCTCATATTCTCGCCCTCTCTCTTTCTCTCTTCCAAAAGGATGGCCGTCCATCTTATGTAGAGAAAGGAGAGTCTTTCTCGGCTTCGCCTTCGACGACTCGCGGATCTCCTTCTTCTTTGGAGTTGCATACTCTAAAGGAAGACGACGGATTTCGTTTGACGAAATCGGGGGAGCCATCGCTTGGATCTTCATCGAGGATTGCGGGAAGGAACGTGACTCATCATCGCGCCCGCAAGTGCGTTCTTCGTGGATCGGACTTAAGACGGGAGGATCTCTACTTTGGGATCTCGCGATCACAACCACGCTTCAAGAGGTATTCCTTATACTTTGTGGTTTGATGAAACCATTCGAGAAGTGTCTCGTGATCATGTGGTTTCATCTTTAGATTTAAAATTTTTAATTTCCGCCGCATCTTGCATCTAGTACGACTAGTTGCTCCGATTGCATACGATGCGATCAACACACTTCCGTGATGCGCTTGAGGATTTTCAATATCCTTCATTATTTGCATATTAATCCTACTTAAACTATGAAGCATGCATATCACGTGGCTTTCTGGGATAATTGCAATAAAAGCCTCTAATTATTTGAGTTATTATTGGGACCTTGAAATTAAGTTATTTGCAAATTGGTCATGTCTTGTGGGGTGCATGTACAGTGGCACGCGAATTTGGGGAAATTTACACAATACACCTCGTAGTTTTTATCTCTATTATTATATGTCTGCAAACTTTAAATAATTGCATATATGCCCCTGTGAGACTGCATTTATATGGCATGTTTAAAATTAAATAAAAATTATCAAAAGTTGTTTAAAAATTCCACAAAAATTCATATAGCTTCATGTTACATCCATCTTGCATCCATAAATTGCATTTTGCATTTTTCATCGTGTTTATTTTTTATTGAAATTCAAAAACAATCCAAAAAGACCATTTTTGCGTTTGAAATTCAATAAAAATATAAAACTTTCTTCAACAATCATAAAAAAATCATGTCTGTTTTATTTATTTATTTATTTACTTTAATTTTGGCACAATTTTGGCATTTTTATCTCTTATAAAAATCAAAAAAATCATAAAATTCTTAAAAGTATTAAAAATTCATGAAAAGTCACAGAAAAAGATCAAAAATATAAAAAGTTTTTCTGGAAAATATATAAAAAATCCCTTTCATTTTGTATTTTTTCATCCACTTTTTATTTTTTTTATATTAAAGAAACATTCACATTATTTTATCTTCATTTTATTTAATGTTTTTGATTTATTTAAAGGCTTTAAAATTTGTTATAATTTTTGAAAAATAACAGAAACATCAAAAAACTATAAAATACCCTAAAACAATCTTAATTTAATTTCTTACAATTTTTTATATATTTGCAAAATACAAAAAGATTGGTTAAGTATGCGTGGTTTAATTGTCTTTTAATATTCAATTATTTTTGAAAATAATAAATCTTTTGTACTGTTAAAAAGCATAAAAATATTAAATAAGGAAATCAAACAAAAAATACAAAATTTGAAATTCCATAAAAAACACAGTATTCAAAAATACAAAAACCAAGCATAGTGTGCATAGAGATTCCTTGATTCTTTTCGTTGGTTTTTCATTGCATAGAATAACCCTCGAGATTTTTATAACCTCCCTGAGTTCGATCATATTAGCTATACATGTCAATTAAATAGCAAAGTTCTCTTGCTACATTTTCTCTATTTATTTTGGCTTGAGAATTGAATAAATTTTGTTGAGGGATTTTTAGGGTTGCAACGACAGTGCAAATATTTCTTAATACTTAAAATCCCGATTTTCCTTATTCAACATTTTAGTAGTAAAAAATAGATCCTCAAAGATACAAGACTTTAAAGATAGTAGCTATCAAAGTCTTGTCTACAGATACCTAAAAACATATAAGACTGTATCTTATATAAGGAGATAGAGATCTCCGTGCATAAAGCTATTTTGATAATGATAATAGAAATCCCTTATTGGTTATGATAATTATTAAGTTGTTGTGCCAAAAGCTAAAATAAAAAAGGTATAAGGTACTACGACTGCTCTTACAATATTGAGTATCGGTTGCATAAGATGCAACATTCGTATTGGATGTGAGCACTGTTGCGATGGGATATGCAAGTATGTAAAAATACTTGGCATATTCTCTCGAGATAGAGTGACTAATCAAGTAATTGAGTTATTTTCTACATGGCTTATGATTAACACACGAGCACGGGTTTAGGGTTTATGGTACACGATGTGTATATATGGGCATATAAGTAATACGACCTCTCAAAGGAATCATACATATGCACTACATAACTGTAAGACATGTGCTCACTCATGAGATATCGTCAGAAATCGAATTCCATCGATGGCCATCTTATTTTGTAAACACGATAAGATTTGAAGGTATTATTTACGCTTTTGGACAGCATATGATCGATACCGACTCCCAATGATCAAATGAGAAACTTAACGATAAAACCCTAAAAGAGACATTTGAAATGAGATGGGAACTTATATTTTAGAACATATATTTTAATCACAATTTTCCAGCATGTAGGATGTACATGTATAAGGAATACTCTGAGGGAGTTCATAACTCCGCAACATGGAAACATAGAAAAATAACAAACGGATTGCAACAAGCAGAAAAATCCTACGAACTCCGATACAAGCATAACAAAAAAAATTATTATGAAACCAATGGTATAGTAAACAATTCCAAAATCATTTTGCATAACCGCCATAGTATTATGGTTACTTTGAAACATGAGTCTCTAAAAAAGAAACCTCTCGATTTGAGTCCAATCCAACGACTCTCCTCTCGCGGACGCGATGTTGACTCGTGTAGCTTCCTATGGACTTCAATATCAACTTATTTGTGTAGTTTTCCATGCCAAATAGAGATTAAGATGATCTATATATCTTATTTTTATCGCATGAAATCAAACCCTTCTTCATGTACAAGAAGCACGAAAAAAAAACCAATGTAGAGAAGGTGTAACCCCCTCTAATGATCTAGTGATAGAAGCTGTGGGCTCCCGCTATAAGGACCATGGTTCAACCCCACCCTCCCCCCTTAACTAGTAAAAAATGTAGAAGGTGGAGGGGAATACAATGTACGTCCAGGGTTATAGATGATAGAGAGGGGACGATCAAGAGAGTTCTTAATCCTCTTTTCTCTCTCTGAGATTTCAAGGTACTTTGGAGGGCTTTTGAAGAAATGGAATGAAATATTCTTTAAGAGAGAGGGAGGGTGACGTCCTAGGGAGTCCTACTCCTGAAGGGTACGTCCACCTTTATGGGCAATTGTGTATTTTATGAGAATTACCCTATAACACATGAATTATTTTCATAAATGCAAAATAAATGGTAAGTCCAAATTATATTTATTTTTTCTAGTGGAAATCACGTTCACATATATGCCTTCAAATAATATTTGAATCGTGTTCATTTATAAATTATTATGAATTAATGTTCTTATTAATAAAATACAAATAATGTGAATCATAAGGACATGTCTATGATAATAACAATTATCATCACGACTAAGTACAAGTTCTGTTCCAATTAAGATTTGTAGCAATTTTCATGGATACTTAGTGATAATATCATGGAGATTATATTATACACGTACAATGACTTGAAACTTGTATAACTATCCTAGGTGTTAAACCACTTTTGGTGAAATGTAATATGTTGTCTTTGAGATTGAATTGAAACGATTCACACTTTATGGGAGCTCAACGAAATGCATTACACTCTCCATGAGCTCGACAAATGATTAGAATGATGAGATCGGTTTCCCTGTCCATTTCCAATATTGTCCAAATATTTTGGAGCTTAGATACAAGCTATATATGTGAGTTCACCTCCATTTCTATTTCCAACATTTCGACATTGGAACTTGAAATTAGAATTGAATATGATGAAATGGGTATGGATCCAAATAATTCTCATGTATATAAGCCATGAAGTGGGGTTACTAAAATCCATCTTGTTTCATCATTTCCTTGGAATGGAAGTATCGTGGTTGATGATTTATTAAGATGACTTTGACCCAAAGTATTCCCAATACTCCATCATCCTCCACCCTGTAAAACCTTGATATACCCGAAGATCAAACCCTTGATTGGTTGTATCCTTCCAAGGCATATCATAAGGTTTCTCAATTGAGGATTGGGTGATGATATTAATCATATACTTTCCAAAAGCATATATTAATACATTGAATTCATGTTTTTTCATAAACAAATGTCCATGTATGGAATTCTATTTGACCCAAATATCTCATGACCGAGCTCTGTCTTTCGATTCATCAAGTATAAACCTATATGATCCCTTTGAGAGATCATGCCTCATTTTTCCTCATATGCACACCAATGTGTCGGTATATGGACCTTGGTTAGGTCTTCAACCTAATGGTTTGTCTAATGTGCATATTTAGACATATAGATGTATATTTGTCTCTGGTCAAAGGATACATGCATGATCGTGAAGTCAGCTTTTTTGACTTGACTATTCCTAAATCTCCAAATCTTTGTTCTTGTGTAGAGGATCTGGATCAATATGTCAGTCGGATATCGTCCTTTAGAGAAATGTTGCCATCTCTTTCTCAAACTATAGATCATTATTGAATATCACATGTTAATGTCGATTTTTTGTCCTCCCAACTACTTAAAATTTATGATTGCCACGATAAATAGTCCTATTTGTACAATTGGACCTTTAATTAAGTGCAGTCACAATCATTCATTCCAGATGGATGTGAAAAACACAATAGCTTTTGTTACATTGATGAATTTCTGTGGGCTTAAAAGTCCAACATACTAAAGGGGATGTGGTCAGTGTTGTAAAAATCGGCCGACTAATCCGATTAGTCGGTCCGATTAAACGACTCGGCGGGGTAGCCGAGTCGACTTACCCAAATCGGGCATTAGTCGGACATGGCCGATTAGTCGGCCGAGTAGTCGGTGTAGGCGGGCGCTTACTCGACCGACTTTTGCAACACACAAAATCGGGTCCCATTTTTTTAGAACGCGAGTAGCATTTGGGAACTTACTGTCCAACAGTAAGTCCCCATCGGTTCGAAATATCCCACTCCCCTCTCGACCCCCCGCGCCCTAGACCCCTGCTCCCCGCCGCCGGTGCTCGTGCTCCCCGCTCGCGAGCTCCTGGCCGTCGCCTCTCCTCCAGCACCTCTCCGGTAGGCATCTCTCCACTCCTCTCTCGCCGCGCCGCCTGAGAAGCTCCCTCTCGCCCCGCGTCTCTCGCCGCACAGGACCTCAAGGTTAGGGTTTTTTTTTTGTTTTCATTTTTTCATTATTTGTATTTTATTATATGATCATAGCATGCCATTCTTGATGTTATATTGTTATATTGCTATGCTAGATGTTTACATTATGTTGTATGTGGAATGGCTCATTGTTATATTTTTTTATATGTTGTATGCTAGTTGTTTACATGTTGTTATATTGTTATATTGCTAAACTAAACATGTCCAATTTTATTTTTGTTAGGTTGTATGAATATATAATTATGTTGTATGTTTGATGTTTAGGGTTTGTTCTAGTATTATGTTGTTTGCAAATATTTGTGTTGTATGCAAATATTTAGGTTGTATGCAAACAAATTATGATTATGTTGTATGCTTAGATTATTGTATTGTATAATGTAGATTTTTTTATGTTATAATTCATCATTTTTTTATTATGTAGATGGCTACACCACCAACGAACGTCGCTTCCGGTAGCGACTCGTCTTTTTATGTGCCACCAGGATCAACTGATCCTGCATGGCAATACGGCTACCTTGCGAGCCGTACGGATCCAAATACGGTCACTTGCAGATTGTGCAAGAAGATTGTGAAGGGTGGTGTGTATAGGTTCAAGCAACATCTAGCACACCGAAAAGGGAACGTTGCTGCATGTCCCAAGGTTGATGAGGAAACGAAGAACAAGATGATTGCATACCTTGATGATGTAGCCAGGAAGAAATCTCAGAAAGCCGCTGATGTTCATGAGATGAGGGAGGAAGTTGATATCACTGGAGGTGTGGGTTCGACGAAGAGATCACGAGTCTCTGAATCCCTCGAGCAGCCTGTCGCAGTGGAAGGGTCATCACGTCAAATGACCATCAAGGATGCATTCTCCAAGGATCATCGTGATAGGGTCTCATCATTCATATCCAAATGGGCATATACATCGGCAATTTCGTTTAATGCAATGACGACAAAAAACTTCCTGCAGATGGTGGAGGCTATTGGGAAGTACGGGCCTGGACTAAAGCCTCCCACGAGGTATGAGCTTAGTGGTCCGCTTCTAAAGAAGGCAGTGAAGGAGATTCACGATGGATTGCAAGGTCATCGTGATACGTGGACATCGGCGGGATGCTCTTTGATGACTGATGCATGGACGGACAAGCGTGGAAGGAGCATTATCAATTTTTGTGTCAATTGCACATTGGGGACTTCATTCTTGAAGTCCATAGATGCCTCAAATGAGGCTCACACTGCGGAATACATCTGCAAGTTGGTGGAGGAGTGCTTGAATGAAGTGGGAGTGGATAAAGTGGTTCAGATTGTGGCGGATAATGCATCCGCCAATGCTGCTGCAGGAAGATTGTTGGTCACCAAATATCCACAGATTTGGTGGACTCCGTGTGCTGCGCACTCCATTGATCTTGCTTTGGAGGAGATAAGCAGAGAGACAAAGGTGAGAAGTGCAATCACAAAGGCGAAGAGGCTTACGGTGTTCATCTACTCTCACACCAAGACTCTTAGCTTGATGCGCAAGTTCACCAACAAGAGGGACATTGCAAGGCCCGGACAAACAAGATTTGCAACCACTTTTCTCACTCTTGAAAGCCTAAATGAAAAGAAAGACAAGCTGAGATTGATGTTTTCCTCAGAAGAGTGGAGAAACTGCAAGTGGTATAAGACCAAGAAGGGAGAAGCTGCGAGTTCCATTGTTTTCAGCCCTACATTCTGGAACCATACAACACATGCTATCAGAGTTTTCACTCCACTGGTTCGTTTATTACGTGTGGTAGATGCAGATCGACGCCCATCCATGGGCTTTGTCTACGGAGGGCTTCAAGAAGCCAAGCGAGAAATAATTGCAGTATTCAATGGTGTGGAGTCATCTTATAAATTTTTTGTGGATGCTATTATCTCCAAGACCAAAGGGAGGCTTGACACTCCATTGCATCTAGCAGCATATTACTTGAACCCATTTTACTTCTACACCGAGTCTCATGGTGATCCAGATGTTGTGGTGAGGAGAGGGTTTAAGGAATGCATGGAAAAATTTTATCCAGATTTGGATATACAAGATGCAATTACTAGGGACGAGCTTCCGGCATATAGACTTGGTCGTGGAGATTTTGGGAAGCCTTTAGCTGTGAGACAGAGGATGATAAATGATGGCAATTTTGATCCAGGTATCTTAGTCATTCGTTTCCTATTAATGTTGATCACTTATTTTATTATGTTGACCATTTCTCTATTCTAATAGCTAATTGGTGGCATAATCATGGAGATGACACACCTCATTTGAAAGCTTTGGCTATCAAAATCTTGAGCTTGACGTCTTCATCATCGGGATGTGAGCGTAACTGGAGTACATTTGACTCGGTAAAGACTCCACTCCATCCACCCAATTCGATTAGTAATAGTAAAATTTAAATGAGTAATTGATATAAAGTTAAATTTTTGGTCTTCAGATCCATACCAAGAAGAGAAACAGGTTGGAGACGAAGAAGCTGAACGATCTCGTATATGTGCGTTTCAATTCCAACCTGCAGGAACGCCGAGCTGAGAAAGAGAGAGATCCCTTGTCATCTCGTGATCGTGCACACATGGCTGAATGGATCGGGGATGTTGATGCTCAGGATGAGGAGGTTTTTCCAGGTTCCGGACTGACATGGGGTGCTGTAGCACATGCTAGTGGCGCCGAAGAGAATTTGGAACCAAGACGGAGCCAACGAGGTGAGCGTGGAAAGGGAGCTTCATCGTCAAGCTCCAATGCTACGCCGATGAATGAGGAGGAGGAGCTACATCTTGAGGATATAGAAGAAGAAGATGATGACGATGAAGAAGAAGAAGGCGATGATGAAGAAGAAGAGCTGGACTTGGATGACGACATTGAGGATTGAACCCAATGGCTTGGGATACTTGTCTTACTTTCAGTTGTATTAATTTTTGAGCATGTTGTAATTGTCTTTTATTTTTGAACATTTGCTTGTAGTATGTGCCAAACATTTTGTTCTTAACTTTCTTCATTTTTCAATCTCTTGCTATTTTTTTATGCTCTTAAAAATATTAAAACTGCTAAATTTATGAATATAAATGAGAGTATATGCTATAAAAATTGATTTATATATTTAAAATAATAAAAAAATTCCAAACCGACTATTGTCCGACTAAATCCGATTACTCTCCCGACTGCCGATTAATCCTTAGTCAGTGACCCTGCCGACCGAGTACCGACTGCCGACTTCTGCAACCTTGGATGTGGTCTTAATCGATTGTATACCATGACACTTACATTCATACGGAGTGACAAACCATGTTTGGATTTTAGTGACTTCGCTCAGTAGAGTAGTTTCCCAATCTTAGTCTAAAACACAATAGCTTTTTATTGCAGTAATGGGTTTCTGTGGGCTTAAAAGTCCAACATACTCGAGGGGTGTGTGGTTTTAGTCGATTGTATACCATGACACCTCCATTCGGAGCGAGTGATGAAACATGTTTGGATTTTAGTGACTCTGCTCAGTAGAGTAGTTATCCAATCTCAATTCAAAAAGTTGGACATTTGATTTGAATTGGATTCAGATACAATGAGATGATTGGGCACATTGTATGATATGATCAGATATATCTGAAAGGTCTTCTAGATCTGGATATGGGGTTAGATCTCATTATCTAAGTCACTGTACATGGCATATACAATCACCTTGACCTTATATCCAAGTATCCATAGAGAATGCAAACTATGTTTGACAGAATTTGAAGATTGTTCCATTAAAATAAGTTTCGAGTATTAGAAAAAGAAGAGAAATCATGATAATGTAGATATGATTTACATGGTTCTGAACACGTGTAGGGAGATATCTAAGATAATTAAAAATAATTATCTTGGATAAACTAACATGGTTAGTGCTATTTAATAATCATGGATAGTATGAATGATATCCACAATATCTTATTGATGCATAATTATGAATATGATTCAGGATTTTAATATTCATGTGAATAGATCCATATGAATACGATTCCTAATTGTCAATGCATTATTTGTAATTATCACAAATAATTTGGAATAATTCAGTGATAACAACACAAAATAATGAATAAATATTTGTCTTAATGGATATTACATCCAAATATGTAGATGAATAAGAGAGACTCCTAATTGGAGTGGGCGACCATGGTGGTCGTTTACCCATATTAGGAGAGTCTCTCTCCTTTTCATTCATTCTCGTTGATGATTGGTTTTTTTTACAGAATAAATAAGGAAAATGAGTTGATAATTTATTTTCAACTCCTGATTCTAATTGTAGTTGATAGCCACGTTTAATATTGGCCATCGATTGATATTAGGTGTGCATCCTAACCATACAAAAATCTATAAAAGAGAAGGCAACTTTAGCCTTCTCAAGAAGAAGAATATCAAAGAGTTAGAAATTATCAAAGTCTTTCTCTCCCTCTCCCTCTCTCTTCATACACACGTCCACTCTATCTCCATATCCATGTGCCCGTCCCCTGCCCTAGGGTTGTGGACTCCATGCCAATCGTTGCCCTACCATCGTGCTACCTTATCGATACGATCGATCTCTCGTGGAGGTTCTTCTTTCTTCTTAAGTGCCTTGTACTGTTGAAGAAGGAAGATGATCTCGTGCAATGAAATTAGTAGCTATACTACTCGGATTATCTTGTTGGATTACAGGAGTCACGCGATTCATCCCCACCCCCGAACTCCTATCTTCATTGGATCGAACTTGAAACAGAAGGTCTCTTCACTTAGAGACTCACATTCACTATTGCACTTCAATAGGTACATTCTAAAATAGCGTAATTATGATGGAGTGGATTGGGAATGGTTCCCATTCCGCGTGGTTCAACTGTTTTTTTATTATGCTGCTATCACGACTTGTACTACAAGTATGTCTTTATACTTGCGTGATGTGCAAGGCCTACGAATGCCTCCATTCAGGTATGTTGCTTGTGCACGAATAAGAAGCTCATTCGGAGTGATGAGTCATAGCACTGTACTCGCATAAAGAGATGGGTATGGTCCGTATGGGTTTTGAAACTTTTATTACTTTCCTTAATCATATTCATAACCGTATGTATGGATCTAGAGATTGGAGACAAGTTAGGAATGAAAAGAGAGAATGTATAAACATCACAAATTCTAAATAATTTCTTAGTGCCTACATCATTTCCTCTTCATATGTACACACACATCATGTATACATACATGGAATGAAAAATATATAAAAGCTAATAAAATTAAAACAAGTTATTAATTTGAGTTAGCAAACTGAGCACGTTTTAGTTTGAACTTGGCTCTATAACCCTACCATCATTTATCAAACTCAAACTCGAACTCAATGGCTTTTCGAGCATGGCTCATGAGCTATAATCAAGCTGATTTAGAGTTAGGCTCATCGAGGCTGAACTTTCCTGACACCCTTAATAATGACTACATCCTCAGATGCAAATGGACGGGAGCTTGGATATCTGAGAAATGACATCACATCACATAATTACCCTTTGTTAATGATATGACAGATTGAGATTGCTTGATAGTTTATGGACTGAGGAACAAGAGCTAGTGAAGCTTCACATTAACCTTCTGGAGAACAACTACAACACAATCTTACCGGATGAAGATTCTCCTCAACATGAGGGAGTTGACAATCCATATCCAAATGGAGGGGCTATATAATATTTTTTGATGATTAAAATAAGTTCCAGTGGTCTCATTGTAATTCGATTTTTTAATTTCATATGTATGCCTTTTCCCCAATATACCTGTGAGGAGAGGACAAAAATGCAGAGAAAAGAAACACTACATGGCCCTCATCAAGGAATTTCGCATGGCCGGTACATGGGGAAATCTATTCCCCATGTACACCCCCAAAACTTTTATTTTATTAACTACCACTAGTAAGACACCTTTAAAAGAGGTGACTTTGATCTTATAGTTAAAATGATGAAGAAATCACATAGAAACCACCTCTTCAAGAGGCGACTTCGACTAAAACTAAAGTAGCTTCTTCAAGAGGCAGCTTCCATGCAGAGGAATTATATGGAAGCCGTGTCTTGGAAGAGACAACTTTAGCTAAAAACAAAGCTATCTATTGTAGAGGCGGCTTATTTGCCCTAATTAATAAAATAAAAATTTTAAATGCGCACATGATGAATAAGTTTCCCTTCAGACGAAAATTCCTTGGAGGGGCTATATAACAATTTGGATGATCAAAATAAGTTGCAAATGGTCTCATTTTATTTGATCAAAATAAGTTGCAAATGGTCTCATTTAATTTGATTTTTAAATTTCACCCTTTTACGGAAATCTGGAGAAAAAAACCCTACACGGCCCCCGTCCCTCCCCACCCCCACCCCACCCCCAGCGGGCCAGCCCCATCCCTCCCGTCAACCCGTCTCCCTTAATTTTCTTCCCCGATAGCCCCACTGCCTCTACCCCTTCGTCGCCCTACGACCCCCTCTCCCCAATTTCCTTCATCGTCGCCAAGAAAGCCCCATCGCCCTCCAGCCTCGTCACCACCACCAACAGCCCCAACGTCGTCAACCCCCCTCCTCTGCATCGCCAGCCATCACCTACTCCGCTACCATCCTACCTCCTGCCAGGAACCATCACCACCAGCCCGGCCGCAGCGTTCCAGTCCAGCCCTCCTTACCCCCACAGTCCTCCATGCGGAATCACGGGTTGGTTTGTTTTTTGCAGTAATATTCTCTGGGTCCAGTTCTGGGAGTCTGAGCTTGCTACCGTTTTTATGGGAAACTTATCCACGGATTATTATTAATATGCTGCTGGACATTTATTTCATGTTCTAAATAGCTTACGTTGATCAGAGTTTTGAATTTTCCTGTTTATTTTTATGGCAGACCATATTTTGTTCTAGAAGAATTCACACATGCCGTGTGCCTCGAATTTTATTCGGCGCATACGGTGAATATTTTTATATTTAGTTAAGTACCATAGGAAAGAAAAGGTGGCTTCCATTTGAGCCAAAAGGCGGCGGCTTCCTGTTCAAATAGAACCTTTGGATCTTGTGTGTATGCACCTTTGGATCGCAGATTTTGGCTCAAACGAAAGCCGCCTTTTGAAAAGGCGACTTTCACATGGTACTGAACTAAATATAAAAATATTCACCGTATACCTCGAATTAGATTCGAGGCACATGCGAATTTTACTCTATTTTGTTCCATATTGACTACTTTATTCTTATTTTCTTTTCTTGCATTTTCCATCCTAACCCCCGCAAATTAAAAGTAATTGTTCAATTTCGGACAGGATCTTGAGATTATTGCTTGCAGGATTTCCCCCCAAATTTGAATATATTTAAATTATGTTTGACCATTGGGTGAGGTGCTATCCACCGGACATACCTAGCTATTGCAGCTCATATGCACTAGCATACAAGTCCTGTTATTTTCTAGTCATGAATAGTTGCATGCATGGTTGCATCAGTTAGTTTGTGTCTCAGTAAAGTCTTGGTTATTATGATGAAATACTTGGTTTTTTAGAAATCAAAACAGGAGCAGCTAAATATTTGCTCCTGGTTAATGCTAAGGCGATAAACTATAAATGTTTATGCAATGAAAAAAGTTAATTTGAGTCAAAAGTAACAGAGTTTGAGGTTCAGTTATTACAGGGATATTAAAAAAATGTTAAAGATATCAGGAATTTACGAGGCCCCTCAACTTTCTAAGTCCACTTCAAACCCTAAAACTCCAATAACTGCAACAAAAGAGATTTTCTTTGGCCTTCTTCGTCGACATTTAGCTTCCTTCATGTTTTCCCTTCTCCCTTGACCTTCATGAATAAGCTTGATCAAGTGAGCTGGAACTCGATGAATATGATAAAGTTATTCCCCGAGCCTTTTGGCATTTCTCTTCGGACCAAAGATTTAGTCATGTTTTTCTTGACATGTTATTCAATTTATCGGAAATATTGAACGCTCGATAAATTTTCAAATAGCCGTGGTTAACCTCAAAACAAAGGATGTATAAGTGCACTATTAGGTATACTCAAGATGCGTGTGCACATGCGTATGCATCTTTTTTTGGACCCTGCGCTCCAAGATGTGGATGAATTTTCGTAGAACCACAAATCATTCAACAAGGTCTTAAGCAAAAGTTTTCTTGTGGATCTGGAAGTGCATTGTTTAATGTCTATATGCGATTTTGGATAAGCATGTTCTGCGAAGTTGTCATTGTTGTCTTTTGCTTGAATCACTGATTTAATTGCTATTCAATTTTGAAACATTAATCAAGATATGGATTCCCCAATAACAGATGATTCTTGTTTTTTCAACTTCAATTTTCTTTCAATTGTTTCAAGCATATGCAGTACAACCCGTAATCTTTTTGTTTAGGACATGTTATAGAAAATTGTCATTAAATCCAACTGCGTATTTGATTATTTATTTTATTAGTAAAAAATGAATTAGATCCATCTAAATAACCTGTTATTTTTTAGATAATTATATATATATATATATCTGGCTTAAAAAATAATTATTATCTTTCTAAATGGAAATATCTTATTCAGAACATATCACAAACATTATACATGAAAAAAGAGGAAGAATTCTTATCATCAATGTTTAGCACTGATAATGGAAACTCTGATAGGTGGGTCACACCAGTTTTCAGGGATTAAAAAGGTGGTATATGAATGAAGCTGGGCAGCCCACCGAGTCAACAATTATCTGTATCTTTTTCAATCTCGATATCTAGTAATGACTTGCATTTCCCTCGTTCAGGATGCAATGCAAGTTTTTTGTTCATGGGGCCTGCCTGAAAGGTGAACATTGTGAATATTCTCATGATTGGAAAACACAACCAAATAATGTGAGTTCCTCCTGGTCTGCTTCTCTGTTCCTGCTCATGTGTTGGGTTGTTATTATTTATATGTTTATTTTTCTGGCAGATATGCACCTTCTATCAGAAAGGTGTGTGTTCTTATGGTAGTCGATGCAGATATGACCATGTTAAAGCATCAAACCAAAAGAAGCCTGTGTCATCCTCATCACAGTCTGTCCAACAAGAAACATCTGGATCTTTGCAAACTCATCCCTGCGTTTTCTCCTCAGAATCGAATGGGCCTTATACTCCTGAGAACCCAGCTTGGATCCGAGACTTCGATGTTCAAAATCTCTTTAGTGATATTGGTAACCGAAATATCAAGGAAGTTGATGGGTCTGATCACCCAATCTGTTCGTTTGCTGCTGCTGGCACATGTCCATATGGTGATAGATGCCCTCATATTCATGGAGATTTATGTTCAACCTGTGGAAAGTACTGCTTGCATCCATCCCGTATCGATGAAAGGGAAGAACATATTAATCTGTGCCAAAAAAATAAGAAATATTTAGAAGCTTTAAGGAGAAGTCAAGAAATAGAATGTAGTGTCTGTTTGGACCGTGTTCTGTCGAAACCAACAGCCGCTGAAAGGAAGTTTGGTTTGCTTTCTGAATGTGATCATCCCTTCTGCATATCATGTATACGAAATTGGCGTAATAACTCTCCTGATTCAGGGTTGGATGTCAACTCTGCTCTGCGAGCTTGCCCCATTTGTAGGAAACTCTCGTATTTTGTTATTCCCAGTGTGATATGGTATTCGTCAAAGGAGGAGAAGCTGGAGATAATTGACAACTATAAAGCCAAGCTCAGGTAAAATGCTTGTTCTCCACATATTTTGCTTATTGATTTCGTTATGCTTCTTGAATTTTTTTCCTGGTGGTAGAGAGGAGGTTGCTATTGTTTTACCACTTAAAAGGTGGTTAATCTGCCAATGGATTTTTCCTTATTTACCGTAAATCCCAACATGTAGTTTCTTATATTTCTCCTTCTTTCTCCACAATGTCCACATGCTTCTCTGAATGGGTAAATATTGTTGTTTGTTGTATTCTCCACCTCTTGGACTTAAGTACAGAGGTAGTACCATATTATTGGCCAAGTGCTGGGGGATTTCCTATGCTGACTTCTTTAGTGGAATAAGTCCACATGATGTCCCTCATATCCTGGGAAACGTTGTGGGGGTGGGGGGGGGGTGTAGGCGGGGCTGGTGGGGTATGTTCCAGGATATGGGGGCGAAGGTGTACACACAAAATGGTCAAATGGAAGGCTATCTTATAATTAAGTGGGCAACATGGTTATACATTCATCTATTCCGTAACTGCTATCATGTGTATTTATATAATGCCTTGAAGATAAATCAAGGAGCGGGTCTCAGTTATTTTTATCCCAACACATAATTGTCCATATCTCGGGATATTCACCATCTCTTATCCTGGAGCTCATTCTTTTAGAATTCCTTTGCCTAACTACTACTTTTGAGAACTGACTATATTCTGGTAATGATAATATGGGATATTTAGGATTTTTTAAAAGTGTTTTATGTAAGAATATGCTAAATTTTCTTGTTTTTGTTTTATGTCTTTACATGCGGTTATCTTGTTGATCTCGAAGATGTTTTTTGGCAGATCCATTGATTGCAGGTATTTTAATTTCGGAAATGGGACATGCCCTTTTGGTACGAGTTGTTTCTATAAGGTATTTACTAAATCTCTTTGGACTAATTGCATGACATACTGCTCTTCTATAAGGTATTTTCTGTGAATGCAATTAGGGCAAATTCTATATATTCTCAGTTTCTCACTATTCATCTCAATATTATAAAAAATGTTGGATATTTAGGTATCATGGGGATATATGGATTATATTGGACCAGGTTTTTGTATATTATGCATCTAATCGAATCATAATAGATTAGATATTTTATCCTATTTAATCTAATCCATTCGATAATCCAATCCAATCCAATCGACTACATATTAATCTTGATTGGCCCATTTATACAATAGTTTCTCATTTTACATTAATGGCTTACTTTCATTTCTTTTTAGCATTATGGTCTAATTTCTCATGTTTCATCTGATGGACATCACTGTTGTATATTTTTTCTTGTATCTTATGTGAAATTTGTTGAAAACAATGATATGGAATAATGCATAACAAGACGTTGGAGCATTAACTTCACCCGGTGTTACATGGTTAGGGCGACTGCCTACTCCATTAGAGAAGTGGCCATGTTAGGTGATTCTTCTGATTGATAAGAGTGCAAGTTCCTATATTTAAGCCCCACTTATACATGCATACATGAGGAAAGAGACCACCTTCGATCAATGTGAACTCTAGTGGTTATTGAACATGATGACGTTGCATATGGAGCCATGCTAGTGAGTAGGAGGAAGTGGAGGGATTATAGCTCGGAAAGTCGGAATGAAGAGCAACTAGGTAGATGTTATACTATTATGTTGGCATCCTCATCAATTTCATTCAACATCATTACGAGTCTTTAAAAGATCTATAGCCTAGTGCTGCAAAATTTGGTATTTGACATTCGATCGAGCTAGTCACAAAATAAAGAAAAAATAAAGAATAAAAGTATATCTTTAGTTATTTTAAATACACAAATTATGTTTATACATATATTCTTATATTCTTATGTAATTTCACATATATGCATTAATTAACAAAATACAATTACTAAAGGAATTTTAATCAAACATTACTCATCTTACTTTTATTTTAAATTAGAAGAAGTTATGTAAAACATAAAAGACTGGGGTTCAAATCCACCATTGAGGAGGGTTGCCTTAGGTACCCACTTCAATGTTTGGTTGTACAGTAGTGTGCTTACTACCCAAAAGTCCAAATTCGAATCCTCCCTTGAGGAGGGTTGCATTAGGTAGCTGACAACCAACACAAAAATTATCAGATATTTCAACATGGATTTGATAAGAATTCATGTAGTTGACCCTACTTAAAAGTGGAGAAGGCATTGCCATTCTTAGAAAAAGTTATGGAAAATATAAAAAGATATGTTGGAGCATATGCGACACTCTTGTGTAGATGGGTAATTGGATTCCTCCAGGGTCCAATTACCACATCAAGCAGTTTAGTCTCACATCTACTATTTGTGGGACTTGGATGGTCAATGGAGGCTATATACATAAGAAGACCCAAGCCCATTGTATCAGATGAGAAAAGTGAATGAACACATCAACCCCTTGAAGTATTCTCCCACTGTTTCATCCCGCTCCTTAGGGAGTAGGTTTCCATGTAAAAATCATGGTGTTCTTGAATGTTTATTATTTATGTGTGATTATGCTTCCATATTCTTCGTTTTCTAACATGGTATCGGAGCAGATTCGATTCTCGAGGATTTTGTTATTTATTTATGTTCAAGATTCGATTATCAAGAAGTTTCGGTTATGAGTTTGTTGAGTTTTGGCATAACGAGTTTCTTCTTCTCCAGCAAATGACGACTAGGGTTCCTTCATTGGAACCCTAAATCACGTAGCCACCTCCTCCAAGCCTCTTCAAGTCCCGTCAAGAGGACCTTTCTGAGCAGTAGCTGCTTGGCGATGGTTGCGGTGCCTAATTCCCAGCCACAGTTCTCGTCGAAGAAAAAAAGGAAAGATGAAGACAGAGGAGATTAATTGTTGTCACTGAGCCCTACAATGGTCTCTTCTCCCTCCCTCTCCCAACTCCAAGTCCCAATAGGCCTCACATAGGATGCGCAACCACCTCCACCTCGTCGTGCAAACGCACATGATGCACCACCTCAAGCCCAGGCGATGCCGCTCCAGACCATCATCTCGATGGCGATTCCCCCTCTCTGTCTCCATATGCGAAACCTCTAGATTTTGTAAATATTTGCTAATTGGTTGTCAAAAATTATTTGTAAAAATAAAGTTTTCAAAATGTTTATTAAAATATTTCAAATTATTTTGAGAACCTTGTATATAGTTGTAGCAAATAAAATTCTTTATACATACATATATATATATGTATATGTATATATAACCCATGCATATAAAAACCTGTAACAACTTCTCCAGGCACACCTTGTGCACGCAGATCTCAAGCAACACGGCCTTCTCTCCAAACTCAAGGCAGTGGCGCCTGCAACTGCTTGTAATATCCAACAAATCCCCTCCAGGCGGCGAAGGTCGCATCTCTTCCAAACGGCGTAGTAAGCATCACCTCCCTCGTCTGGCAGCATCAGGATCCCTATGCAGTGCCGCCATCGAGAAACCCCATCGTGGGGGCGGTGATCTTGTGAGGGGTTTCCTATCGGGGAACCCTAAATAGGGGTGAACAACCCCAAGTGGGCCGAAACTTATAAAAAATTAGAGCTGCTCTTTTGGGCCCTTTGGGCCATGTTTGAAAGAAGAAGAAGAGAGGCCAGAAAAAAGAGTGGCCTTTTTTTTAAAAAGAGAGGTGGACTGTTTTGAAAAAAAAGTGAAAAGCCATACAAAATTGAACGTCATAGAAAATAGTGCGTACAAAAACCCATATGCTAAAAAAGGAGACGACTATTAAAAAGGGTGAAAATAGCCGTGAAAAAAATTCATTTGAGGATGTTTTGTTTCTCCCCATCTTGTTTGTCTTCTCCTAACTTTGTCGATGTCATTGTTTTCTGATCAGTATGGGAGAAAGGGAAAGTATTATGTAGAGTTCTACGACTCTGATTCAGATCCTGATTTTAGTCCAACCAGATTTCAGACTCTACAGTTCATATTCAGACTCGACGTTTATATTGGTTCCGAGTTTTCAGTTTGATTCGCACAAGTCTGCGATCATTATTTGTGTGGTTCCCATCTTTGTTTTTAATCTCAGAGTTCTCATGTAATCAATAGGGACTCTGGAGTAGAGATCTCATTCTCTATGCCATTGTGGGCTAGGGTTTTCATGTGGTTTCTTAGGGACTCCAGAGTAGAGATTCCATTCTTTGAGCCAGTATGAGAGGGAACTTCTTCGCCGAGGAGACTTTTCAGACTCCATTCTCCAGCGACTGTGGACTCCGACAATGATGTTTTTTGTAGTTTTTTCAGTTTTGCCCTTTAGAGATGGAGCAATTGTCCACATGATTCAGTCTTGTACATGTGGCGAGCCATAGTACTCCGCGGAGACTCATTCAGTTTTGTGACTCTTACAAGCGGAGTATAGAGCACATGTTCTTCAATAAGGAGACCTAGTTTGACTCATACTCCAGCTCGTTTGTTCTTACTCACCTGCGTGACATGAGAAGCAACATCCTTGACAACAACCGACAATTGTGTATGCGTTGAGTTGATATTGTCCGTAGTATCTTGTATTGTGAATTTGAGTGATTTCTTTCTAAGTGTTCAAGCTGAGCATTGAATGCTTCAGCTTGAGGTTGAGTGTTGGAGTATATGGGCCACTTTTGTGTAGATGGGTAATTGGATCCGTTCAGGGTCCCATTACCACATCAAGTGGTTTAGCCCACATCTACTATTCGTGGGACTTGGAGGGTCAGTGGAGGCTATATAAGAAGCCCCATACCCATTGTATCCAATGAGAAAAGTGAATGAACACATCAACCCCTTGAGGCATTCTCCCGTGGTTTCATCATGCTCCTTAGGGAGTAGGGTTACACATAAAAATCCCCGTGTTCCTTAATGTTTATTATTTATCTCTGATTACGCTTCTGCATTCTTCGTTTTTAACAAGATAAAAAATAGTTTTTCATAAATTGATTAACTAGTTGGATTGACTATTCGACCGGGAATCGGAAATGAAAGAACCAAGCTATTCTATTTTGTCATTCCTCGTACTTCTTGTTGGAACGATCAACCAACTGACTATTATAACACTGGTTGTTGAACGTGACAGTGACGCATCTCAGGTTATGTTAGTGAGAATGAGGAACATGAGGCCTATAGTCAAGAATGATGAACAACTATGTTGAAATTATACTCTTATGCTCAACATCCTCATAAATATGCATCATTGACGCTACAAGTCTCTTATAAGATCTATGGCCTAGTGCAATAAAGTGAGGTATTTGATATTCACTCAGTCGAGTCACTGAATAAAGAAAATGAATGATGAATAAATAGTATATTTTTAATAATTTTAGACATTATTTTTTAATACATATACTCTTATACATTTATACATACATGGTCATTACCGCACAATGGCCTAGTGGTAGTACAGTGTGTTTACCACACAAAAGACCAGGGTTCAAATCCCACTCTTACATGGGTTGCGTTAGGTAGTTGACGACCAGTGTAAAAAATAATCGAATCTTTCAACATGGATTTGAGCAAGAATCCATGTAGCCGACCCTACTTATAGTGGGAGAAGGCTTAGTACATTTTTTTATTTATACATACATGGTCATTAATTAATAATATAAAGATCTTAATTAGTGAATTTCAATTAAAAATTGGGCATCTTACTTTTTTTCATATTAGAAGTCATTAGAAACAAAAAAGAAGATAAAAATAGTTTTTCATTAATTTTTGTACTAGGTCAGCCACACATATTGACTATTCAATCAGGGACCGAATTTTGGCACTCCATGTTATAGTCAGAATGACTAGTTCGTTGACTATTGCATCATTGCCCACAACTTTTTTTGAAACTCAAAAAGCGGGGGACACACTCCATGGTGCTCACCCCACATTTATTAATAGAAAACAAAGAAAAGAATTTTCCTACAACTTGCCAATCTTCACCTTGATTCCTACAATGGTGCTCACCCCATCATTGCCCACAACTTGTCTTGATAGAAGACTAACAGGTCAATCTCTGCTACAACAACAACAAAGCCTTTTCCTACAATTAAGTAGGGTTGGCTACATGGATTTTTTGCCACCATTCAGATCTATTTTGGGTCAATCTTGGGTTTATATCCAAAAAACTAAGATCCCTTCGTATAGTCTCATTCAAAACTCGCATCTCCTAACCGGTGTATCAACTGATTTCCTTATGGCCAAACCACCTTAAGCGGCTTTCTCACATCTTATCCTCGATCGGAGCTACACCAACTTTCCTTCTGATTGCACATTCACAATCTTATTTTTACGTGTTTGTCTTGTCCACACATCCTCCTTAGCATTTTCATTTCTGCTACTGTCATTCTCTGCGCATGTCTATGGTTCGCATGCTAACATTCAGATCCATAGAGCATAGCAGGTTTTGTGGCTGCTTTGTAGAGCTTTCCTTTCATTTTTTTTTAAAATTTCTTATTACAGAGAACAACAGATGCTTCTCTCCATTTTAGTCAGCCCACATTTATTCTATTAGTAACATCTCCATCAATTTCTCCATCATGTTGTAAAATAGATCCCAGGTATCTAAAAGAATATCTCTTCCGAATGTTATCGTCACCAATCTTCACCTTGATTCCTTCATTATTGCTTCCATTAAAAGTGCACTCCATATATTCAGTCTTAACCCTACTTATATGAAATCCTTTAGTCTCCACTGCATGTCTCCAGACCTCAAGCTTCCCATTTACTTCATTTCTAGTCTCATCAATCAACACTATATCATCAATAAACAACATACATAAAGGTATTTCATCCTGATTGTTACTTGTCAACTCGTCCATAATCAAAGTAAAAAGAAATGGACTCAAAGTTGAATCGTGATGTAAACCAATGTTGATGTCAAAATAGCCACTCTTCCCAGACTGGATCCTTACACATGATAAAGTCCTATCATACATATCTTTTATGAGGTTAATTTATAGGACATGCATTATCTCACATGGGACAAAATCATAAGCCTTCTCCAAATCAATAAAATAATGTGGAGGTGGTGTCAATCTCTATTAATGGTTGGAAAAAAGTGACCTTTTCCATACTTAGATCTTGAAAATGGATCTCCCCATTTGAAGACCTAGAAAAATGATTTCTTACATATAACCTTTGAAGAAAGGATCTTGTCATACATGCCATGAAAAAGGAGGATGGAGGTAGTGTTACGTTATTTGCACGGGGATAGACAATGAGTCGCATTGTCTCTTCACATGAATAGACACGAGTCTTTCTCTTGAGAACTCAACTGTCCAAAACTAGTCCTCATATAGTTATTGGAATAATATAGGTAGTTGAAAAGTTGGTAGCGTAGTAAATAAGTGGGAATAAGAAAATTTCTTTTTTTTGAAAGAAGTCACATGAGTACGGTCCCAAGGTTGGTAATGCATGATGGGCCTTTATTAAAGCATAAAATAGTAAACTTCTCATTTTTCTGTTTATTTTTTACATTCTTTCTACTTTTTAAAAATATTTTTTAAACTCTATATTTCTCCCTCTCCCGTTTCTTTTCTCTTTTTTAAACTTCTCATCAACGAGGATGGGGGAGAGCATGTGTAGAAGGTCCTAAATGTTGGTTTAGGTGACCATTTCAGTGATCGATCGAAATAAAATTTTAATCAAAATCCGACTAAAATTTCGATCGTTTCGGTCATTTTTGTACTAGGGCCCTGACCATTTCGATCGAATTTTGGTAACCTGTCGAAATCGAAATTTGACCGAATTTCACCGAAATTTGAGGCCATGGCTTCTGCAATGGCGTGTGAGGAGCGGCGAGCAAGGATGGAGGGCCACAAGAGAGGAGAGGGCTGTTGAAGGTTGGACGTTGGTCTCCAATGGCAAGCGTCACCAACGGTATTTTCAATGCGGAGAATATGAGCACTGTACAATGGGTTGTTCATTTGCTCTGCGCTACTTCATGTGCGGTTTTGAGGGTCATAGACGAAGCTCCTATACCCATCAGTTCACGATCTCATGCACGACGAGGCAAAGTTTGTGAAGCAAGGAAAAATCTTATGGGAGGTCGATAGCTCTTTACAGAATGCACACTCCTATGTCTCGGTGGTGTCAGGGACATTTCAACGAAGCATGCTTCATGTTGGTCTGCTGGTAGGCTCCTGGGGGGGGGGAAGGAACTCGATGCTGATTCGATCATGGTTATTGTTGAGATATTTGTATCTCTTTATCTTTATTTTATATTTCTCTACTTCTTCTGCCCCCTTTATGTAATTTTCCCTTGGAGCTTTTCTCCTATATAAGATAGCTCTAGGGCTTCGATGAATACAACTTTTCATTTCATGCCTTTCCACATGGTATTAGAGCGATGGTCCTAGATCGGAGCATGTGCCTTAGATACCCCACCCCATCTATACTCTAGGTCCCTAGCGCACCTTGCGCAACATGCCGCTGGCGCCGGCCACTCCCGCATTGCGCACAACCAGATCAGCAGTAGTAGCCCCTCGTGCAACTGGTCGCTGTTGCTGATTGTCCCTGTGCCGTGCATAACCAGAGCAACGTCAACAGCTGCTGCCGCGTCGTAGAATAACAACATCAGCCGCCACCGCCATCGGATCGATTGCAACAGTCCAGGCCATCGTCTCTGCTCCCATAGCCCTTGTCGTCTTCTGCGGGCTCTCTCTCTCATGTTAGGTTTGTTTCTGGGTTTTTAGGGTGTGATTTGATCATCTAAAATCACACTAGTTACCCAAAGAGGCCTCCAACGGATGGAAGAGGTTGTGGTATGAGTCTACACCCACAACCATCTTCTCGTATATTAGTCTTGACACAAGTATTTCGATTTGCAGCCGTAGCCTTGAGTATTGTAGTCATCATGTCAGACAACAAAGCAGATGTTTCATCCTTTGGTGCCTTCAAAGGTCCAGCACCCATCGTCAAGATGGATGGAACGAAGTATGAATTATGGGCCATGCAGTTCATGAGCCTAATGGAAAGAAGTACATCCTTACGAATGAGCAACCAAGTGACAAGATTGGGGTTAATGCCTTATGGGAGGCAAACAATGCATATGCGCGTATGTGGCTATCAGGGACTATGTCAATGGAGATAGCCAATGATATTCCGAGTCAACCTACTGCAAAGGCTATGCGGGATTTTCTCGTCACTACGTACTCTTCGGCGAAAAACGAGTCGAAGATACTGCAACTTCAGCATGATATCTTCACGTCAAAGCAGAATGGTCGTCCTCTCCATACCCTTTACACTTCTCTAAGGGGTATGTTTGAGAAGCTTCATGGTTTCATTCCCTCTACACCAAAATAGCTCAAGGCGTATAGAGATTTGGTGATGATCAGAGTTTTTGTAGCAGCTCTTTATCCTGAGTATGCCACTGCTCAAGCACATATTCTTACTGATGCCACCATACCTCCAGTGGAGGAGGCATATCGTAGATTAAGCAGGCTCTCTATATCTCTTGGTGGTATTCAACAAACTCAAACCTCTTCAGCTATGGCTGTATCTCGTGGTGGGGGGAGCCATACGCTGTACCGTTGTTGTAGTAACCGTGGCAGGGGAGGAGATAATTGACCCCATCAGCCATGCATCTACTGCTATAGGCCAAGCCACTTTGAGGAAACATGCTACTATAAGCATGGATTTCCTTCTTCAGCATGAGTTGCAGAGCGAACTCAGCACATTGGTAGTCCATCACCTGCATCTGATCAGAGATTCGATGAGCTTGTTGCGTGACTCAAAGAGATTATGCCTGCCCCTAGGTTAATCGACTCCTTCAGGATCCTCAGGGGTAGCTGCCTCAACATTAGGGATGAAAATAGATCGAATACGGATCGTATATGCCTATTTCCATATCCATATTCGCTTTATCTCTGTCGAATATGAATAGAATACATGCATGATTCGAATATGCATTAAGGAAACCATATCCTTAAAAATACAGATACGAATCCGAATCAGATATTTATCAAATCTGAATTGAATAAAGAGTGGACCCAAATACATATCAAATAAAGAGCTAGTCCAAATATGAATTGAATAAAGAGTGAAATCCAAATATGGATCCAATAAACATGGAATCCGAATACGGATTGAATAAAGAATACATATAAATACGAATTGAATTTTTGTCAAAGTTCATAATGATTTTGAAAAATGGTAATGAAAAATAAGTTGCATCATGACAAAAGAAAGCGTCAAGGTGATCTGCGTTCTTGACCGGAAGCAAAAATGGGGTCACGATTTCGTAACTTTTGTTTGTTGCTCATCCCCAAACAAACAGAATTTTATTATTATCATTGTATTTTCTAATGTATACTACTAATATAATAACATAGGGTTGTGACTTATATTATATTAACTAATATATAAATCAATATTAAATATTGTATCCGGATCTGGATATTCAAGCCATTACCATATCCGTATCTGTATCCGAAAATTTTTACAACCCATATCCACATTCGATCAGTATTCGATTAATATTCGGATATGGATATCCGTATCCAGTATTTTTTTGAATACGATAAACAGATATTCAGATATATCCATATCCATTTTCATCCCTACTCGGCATCGACATCTACATCAGGTACACCATATGCTCTTACGAGTTGTTACATGGTAGATCCGTCAGAATAGATTATGGATTCAGGAGCATCCCATCATCTTTGCGGTGACAGAGGACATTTTAGTACACACAGTTTGACTCAGTCAGGGAGATCAATAATAATAGCAGATGGGACACACTCTCCCCTCACTTGTCAGGGGGAGGTGCAGTCTACCTTTGCAATGCGGCTTTAGAATGTTCTTTATGCTCCTGAATTTTCTATGAATTTACTGTCCATTAGTCAAATCAGCAAGGATTTACATTATTGTGCCATATTTGACCCATCAACTCTTGTGTTTCAGAACTTTCTTATGGTCGGGGTTACTGAATCTGGCCGTGAGCAAGGATGTCTTTATAGGCTGGTACAATCTCCATATGCTGTTTCTTTATCTCTTCACACTGGATATGCTTCTCCCTATGTGTGGCATCTTCGATTTGGCCATCTTCCCCTGCTGAAGCTGTGTCATGTACTTCCACAGATTTCTCCTCGCTCTACCTTTCAGTGTGATGCCTGCCAACTTGGGAAGCATCATCGGTCTACCTTCCAGAGTCATCAGGGTCGAAGGAGTCGTATTTTTGAGTTAATTCATCTTGATATTTGGGGTCAAGTCATGTTCTAGACCATCAGGGGCATAATTTTTATCTTATTGTTGTTGATGGTTTTTCAAGATTGTCTTGGGTCTTTTTTCTTAAAAGCAAGTCTGATGCTGGTCATGTTATTTAATCTTTTATTAATGAAATACGGAATTTTTCTCTGCAAATGTCAAGTATATTTGTTCTGATAATGCATTAGAATTTTGTAGTATTCCACTCTCTCAATTTCTTAGAACTTTTTGGTATTGTTCATCAGACTTCTTGTGCTTATACTTCTCAACAGAATGTGGTGGCTGAACGAAAACATCATCATATTTTGGGTGTTACTAGGGCTCTTTTGATCTAGATGCTCCTCATTCATACTGGGTGGATGCGGTTCTAGCTGCTTGCTACTTAGTGAATCATATGCCCTCATTGGTTCTGGGGGAGAAGATCCCGTTCTTGATTGCGTTTCATAAAACAGATCTTTTCTCTCTTAGTCCTCGTGTTTTTGGTCAGTTGCTTTTATTCATCAGACGTATCCAGGTCATGACAAGCTCTCTCTTAGAGCTGTCAATTACGTGTTTGTGAGGTATTCCAGGACTCAAAAAGGATACTGTTGATTTGACTCTATTCGACGAAAGTATTATGTTAGTGTGAAGGTCACCTTCTTTGAGCTTATTATGTATTTCTTTATGTATTTCTCCCCTACATGTGACAAACTGATTCCTTCGGAGAACGAAGAAGAGGTATACATGCCTTTACCTCCGATTTTATCTACTCCAGACTCCACTTTCCTCACCACCTTTGACACCACCACCACTACCGCCTCCTCCACCATCACCTCCACCACCTCCTCCACCACTTGCAACACCCAGTTGCTTCCGCAGTTTTACCAGCGCAAACCTCGTGCTCATGTGCATCCTCCTTCATCCAACACACCACAGATATGTTCTGAGTATTTGATTTCTACTGATGGCACTGTTGATTTGCGTTTACAGAATGATGTGTAGGAGGTCTTAGATATTCCAGTCTCAAGCCACTGATGAAGCTGAGGACCTTGATGTGCCTATTGCCTTACGGAAGAAGAGGTGTACATGCACCATGTATCCTCTTGCCTCCTATTTTTCTCTTGCACGTCTCTCAGAGGAGTTTCAAAGGTTTGTTGTGGATCTATCGACCGTGGAGATACCACAATATCGGGAAGCATTGCAGAGTAATCAGTGGCATCTGGCTATGGAGGAGGAGATAACATTATAGTCTCGTGGTTCTTGGAGCATTTCACATGCCTCCCCTGGTGCATCTGTTGTTGGTAGTAAATATTACGGTGAAACACTGCACAGATGGTACTGTGGACAGGTATAAGGCCAGACTAGTTGTTTGGGGTTCACCCAAACAAACTTATGGGCTGGATTATCAAGATACATTTTCTCTAGTTGCTTATCATTCTACGCCGAGGATTCTTATTGCTGTCGATGCGGTACATGATTGGCCTCTATTCCATTTAGATGTCACCAATGCATTCTTATATGGTGAGAAGTCTACATGTAGCAACCACCTGGGTTTGCTGTTGAGGGGGAGTCCCATATGGTGTGTAAACTTGACAAGGCCATCTATGGCCTTAAACAGAGTCCGAGGGCTTGATTTTAAAAGCTCTCAGAGTTGATTCAACAATAGAGGTTTGTCAATTATATTGCATATCACTATCTTTTTGTTAAGAGAACCAGAGAGGTACCGTCGCTATTTTGGTATATGTAGATGACATTATTATTACATGCACTGATGGACATGGCATTCAAGCAATTAAGGATTTCCTTGGACAATACTTTGTTACCAAGGATCTTGGCAATCTTCGTTACTTTCTTGATCTAGAATTTGCAAGAAATCAATGTGGTATGGTAATTGATGTAAAGGAAATATGTCACTGACCTTCTATCTGAGATGGACATGACATGATGTAGACTTGCTACTACTCAAATGATTCCTAATGTAAAGGAAATATGATGATGACTCCGAGGTGGTGGATAAGAGACAATACAAAGAGTTAGTAGGGAAGCTATTATACGTCACTATCACCAGACCTGATATATCATTTGCTGTTAGTAGAGTCAACCGGTTTATGGAACAATCCAGGTAGGTTCATATAGATGCAATTAACATGATCATGGGGTATCTGAAGTCTTCTCCAGGTGGAGGACTTTTGTTCAGAAGCGACACGTCTCACAGTTACTGGATATGCTGATGCAGACTATGCTAGGCACCCCAAGGACAGGAAGTCCACGTCAGGATTCCCTGTGTTTGTAGGTAGCTCGTTAATTTCATGGAAGAGTAAGAAACAAACAGTCGTGGCTAGATCTAGCTTTGAATCAGAGTATGGAGCCATGGCCCAAGGGAGCACGGAAATGATGTGGGTCAAGTATGTCATGACTAATCTAACTAGTGAGGTGCCTTTTCCTATGCACCTCAAATGTGAAAACCAAGCCGCTTTATTCATAGATGATAATCCAATCTCCAATGAAAGAACAAATAATATCAAAATTGATTACCATTACACTCATGATCTAATTCAGAAGGAACTTATTTCTACCTCTCACGTTGCTTCATGCGATCGGAGATATGTTTACCAAAGCTCTTACTAGAGCCTTTTCACCGTTGCTGTTCGAAGCTGAGCATGATAGACATATATGCTCTAGCTTGAGGGGGAGTGTTGAGATATTTATCTCTTTATCTTTATTTTATATTTCTATATTTCTTCTCTCTCTTTTATGTAATTTCCCTCAGAGATTTTCTCCTATATAAAGAGCTTTAGGGCTTCGATGAATACATCTTTTATTTCATGCCTTTCCACAGTTATGCTTAGGTGCTTGCTAGGGAACGCTTTCGAAGGAGATGTTCTCATTGATTCCATTAAGTGTTGCTCCAGGGAACTGTCACCTAAAGAGGTGGATCTGCTACTGAACCCGGTTCGTGTTGAAGATGTCGTATCGAGGCTGCCCAGATTTGCTGATGGAGAGGATTCACAGAGGATTGGACGAGTGGCATGAGTGATGGGTGTACCGCTCTCTCACGCACTGTTGAAGCTTTGGTCCCGGTTTTGAGAGAGTTCGAAAGGGTGACGAAGGTGCTGGCGGATGGGCGGTTGCCGTGATTAGATCCATTCGCTACTATAGCTCGCCCTTGGAATTTCTGCCAAATGACCCGGCCTCCTTTGGCTCTTTCACCGTCCGGGCTCCCTTTCCTCCCCCCTTTCCCTGCTCCATCGTCACAGGTCTACCACGCTTCGCACCTGCGGCCTTTTTGCTAGACGGTCTTTGCCAGCAGTGCCATCCTCTCCACCGACTGCTGCTAAAAAATGGGTGGGTTGTCCCACCCTCGCTACTCTCGCTTAAAGGTTTCCTGTCTCCTAGGAAATTCAGTGGTTGTAGGCTCCTTGTCTCCTAGGAAATTCAGTGGTTGACTTGGACAACATGCAGATTACACGTTCCACTGCGTCTAGATGTAAGGTGTAGGTGGTGATAGTTTTTTTGGAGAGCCCCGTGAGCGCACCATCGGAGTCGTCTTGTCTTCTTACGGTCGTTCGGGCTTCATTCAAGTTAGTCTTTCAGTTACTGCCTCCTCCGCCACCTCCTAATGCTGTAGCTTTTGCTCCGGCAAGCTCGTCATCCACGTGGAACCTGTTGAGTACGAGAACACGTTGGGAAGGAGTGGATTCGGGGGAATCGAAGATGGTGATTTCCAATAAATTACCTTTTCAAGAGGTGACAACGAATAATCATCTCCAGTCCGCTGAGAAGCTTCCATATGGGGAAGATGCTATTCACACTGCTGGTGCCCCGACCTCTTTCCTTAATGGGCTGGTGACAATTCTTGAAACCCTAAGGGAGATCCCAACTTTTGAACAATTTAACAGAGGGTAATAAAGTTGGCGGTTTCGGAGTGATAATCGGAGTCGAGGTACTCGGTACTGATGACAGCGTCCCTAAACTCGATAAACCCGCTAAAGCTTTCGAAGCCCATCAACTCGATAAGCATTTTGAAACTTCCGGATCTGATGGATCCACAAACCGGGGTAAGCTACATGTCGTAGAAGGTGCGGTTGAACCAACCAAGGAAAATCAGATTAACACGGAGCCAAATCTGTTTGCAACCTTGTACGGTCCATGATGCGGAATGCTCCTCCCCTGCTACAAAATCCCCCAATCAGTATGGTCTTAACAAGGATTTGAATCTTGTGCTGGATTCGTCGTGGACGGATCAGACTGTTGCAGAAGAATGGATGTGAGGAGCGGTATTACATGCGACATTGGAAGCTAACTTGAGAGGTGGGTCAAGGGATTCCTCTACTGTGTCCACCACAGGAAGAGGGATGGGAGAATTACTAAGAGGTATAGGAGCAGAAAGAGGTATAGGAGCAGAAAGCGGTATAGGAGAATTACTGCGCAAGTGGCCGTTCTGTTGGGAGCGGTACGCTCATCGGGATTTACATAGGTTCCTCAATGAAGGTGCTCTCATGGAACGTCAAAGGTCTGAGTGACCCAGAAAAAGGACATTGGGATCTAGATTTACAAAGTGGAACTGTGATCATTCTACTACAAGAAACGAAGCTCAACTCTTGCTCCAAGGTGATGTGGAGCTCTTGTGGAGCGGGTTCCCTTTCTAGTTTCACTATCATTAACTCCTTTAGATCGTCAGGGGGGCTGCTTGTAGCTTGGAAAGACTCTTTGTTTTCGTTTCGTTCTGAGCAGAAGGGTACACATGTTCTCACGATTCTCCTGGAGAATGTTGCGAGTGGATCATTGATCTTGTTCTCCTGTGTTTATGGGTTGTGTGCACCTAATCTAAGGTTTGAATTATGGGAAGATCTCAGAGCGGCTAGGGTTGCTTTTCCGGAAGTGGCATGGCTTATAGGAGGGGATGTCAATGTCTCCTTGCTCTCTTCTGACGGATCTCATTTGAGATAGTGCAGGATCCATGTTTGTCTGATTTTGTGGAACTTATTGACGACCTGGATCTGGAGGTGCTTGATGCTACTGACATAAAGTATACTTGGAGGAACTTTGGTTCTCGCTCCCGGGTTGATTGATTTCTGGCATCTTCTGAGCCCCTGGATACCTTCCCATTATCATTTCCAACGGCTAGGCCTCGTATGAGATCGGACCATACGCCTCTGGTGTAGGACTCGGGAATTGTTTCTCCCTTCCGGGGCTTCTTTAGACTAGAGCGGGCATGGTTGTGGGAGGAATCGTTCAGGGATCTGGTCTCTAGCATTGGTCTTCTACGGTGGTGTCAGGTTCTGCAGCTTCTCGCTTGGCATTGAAAATAATTTTGTTGCGTAATTGGTTGTGTACCTTCAAGAGACATACTAGAGAGACAAGAATGGCCCAACGGGCGGTGGTTGAGGCTGAAGTCACTAGAATAGCTCAATCGTACGTGACAATGGAGATTGTCGCACAGGACACTGGCTCGGTAGCAGTGTCGTGGAGCTTGTACTAGTGCGAGCAACGAGTACATACATCAATGTAAGATATGATAGTAGATGCACACAACGGGTATGTACGCGAGCGCAGAAGGGCGGTATGCAGTGAAGTAGTATGCTTCGAGGAGCAATGCGATTAACGTAATAATGAGTGCCCCTTGTAAATGCCTGTGGTGAAGGTTTGATGCAAGTTGTAGCAGAATTAGGCAATATCCAGTAAACTCACCCAATTGCGCTGATTGGTCGTCACGTAATGCCTGAGGTACTCTTCAAGGCCGTAAATGTCGGTTTCGGTCACCATTTCGGCGACTGACCGAAATAGAATTTCGGTGGAATTTCGGTCAGAATTCGATCAAAATTTCGGTCATTTTGGTTATTTTTGTATAGGGCCCTCATATTTCGGTCATTTCGACCATTTCAGTCGAATTTCGATTCGACGAGATATCGATATTCGACAGAAATTCGACCAAATTTCGTTGAAATTTGAGGCCATGGTACTCTTCCAGCAATGCTTTGATCCGTTCTGTCTGTCCATTCGTCAGTGGATGGTTTCTGATAGAGAATTTGAGATCAGATGCCACATCTCAAATAAGGTCGTCCAGAATCGACATGTGAACTAAGTATCACGGTCACTCACGATGTCCAATGGTATGTCTTGGTGCTTTACCACGTCCTGCAAGAACATCTTCACTGTGGTCTCTGCTGTGCACTCCTGGGGTGCTAGTATAGAGATCGTGTATTTGGAGAAACGGTCAACTATCACCACCACCACATTATTCCCGTCCATCTTCGGGAACCCAGTGATGAAGTCCATGGAGACACTCTCCCTCGAACGTGAGGGAATGGGCATGGGCTCCAGCAGTTCTGCCGTCTTCTTTCTCTCAGTCTTGTCTTGTTGGCATACAAGACAAGTACGCACGTAAACTTCCACGTCTTCCTCCATCTTCGACCAAAAGTAGCTTGAGGAGAGAAGTGCCAACGTGCGCTCCATCCCCGGATGACTAGCCCAGTGTGCGTCATGTGCTTCCTTCAGCATCATCTTCCTCAAGCCGTCGCTCGAGGGGACATAGGGCCTCCTGCCCTTCATAGATTACGCCTTCCTCTATCCAGAATCTCCGTACTTCTCTATCGTTCACGCACTGCACCGAGCGTGAAGTAACCAGATCCTCCTGTGTTTACTCCCGGATGCGTTCGTGCATGTCTCCAAACATGCGGGTGATCGATGTAATCACTGCAACCTTTGACTCTTCTGATTCATTCTTCCTTGAAAGAGCGTCTACTACCTGGTTGGTCCGCACAGGCATGTTGCAAAGCTTGAAGTCAAAGTCGGCAAGAAAGTCTTGCCATCGCGCATGCTTGGGAGTCAGCTTCCTTTGCGCGGCAAAGCAGCTCGTTTGATGCAAAAACGAATCGGCGACGGCGAATAAAATAATAATATATTTTGGTGGCTTTTTGGTAGAAGAAGAGAAGGGTTGAGAAGAGAACACGCCGGAATGCGCGGGGTTGAGGGGAAGACCGCGGAGATCGCGTGGAGGGAGAGAGAGAGGAGGGGGAATAAATTGAGATCAACTCAAATTTTCATTCATAATGGACTGACTAGAACAATGGCCTACCCTCTCTTTATATAGGAGAGAGGGTTTACAAAAATAGTAAACAAATCAAATTAACAACTAATTTAATCCTAATTGACCTCTAACTAACTTAATTGGACTCTAACTTATTTAATTGACCAAAATTGTAATTAAACTCTACGAAATAAACGTTGAGATCACAGGCGATCTCAATTATTTAATTAGACCAATAAGACCGCTAAAAACGTAAATAAAATTGATAATTACTTAATTAAATAAATGTGGCCCCATAATTTGGGGTCACGCTGCATCAACTCTCCACCGCTTTCAAAAATTCGGCTCCTGACGAATTGCGTGAACTGCAGGTTCGACGGCTTTAATTATCTTCTGGAAAAACATATGGGGCGTGAACGGCGGAATCCATGTGCGGGCAGGAGAGGTGTGGCCACCGTGGTCGAAAAACATATGCGGGGCGTACGGTGGCGTCGTCTCGATTGTCGTCTTCTTCCCATGGTGCTCAAAGAATTGATGCGGCATGGAGAATATGGCCCCTGAATAACCCATGATGAAGCAATGGCACAGAGAGAGGAGAAGAGGGGATGTATCTAAAAATTGGAGCCATGGGGTCCTTAAATAGGGAGAACCCAAGATGATAGTCCTATTTGGATAAGGACTAGCCCCTGATTTTCCAATTGCAGTCTTGATTTTCAAAGATTTCGGTCGCTGGGGGCGTTGGCGCAATTTTCGCACCTCTTTCTTTTTCTTTCTTTTCACACTGCTCTGTACCTCTATGTAAATAGCGGAAGTTGGGGATTTTTTTTTGCAAATTTTACCACTTAACTTCAATTCCCACCCTCCACGGGATTGACATCCCGTAGATCTCGCCAACCCAGTTAGGGTTCTCTTCTTTCTCATAAGGCGGCGGGGCGCGGTTCCATGGGGCAGCGGGGAGGGTGCGCTGCAGGCGCGGGGCAGATGCGGCACCGGCTGGCGGCGTGGGAGGGCTGTCGGGAGGGTGGTGAAGCGAGGCCAGCATCGCGGGGAGGATGCGGGGGCGCGGGGCTGTGCGCCGGTGAGGGGGCGTTCACGGCAGTGCGGGGGTGGGGAATCTCGGTGGGAGGAAGGGCTGGGGTCGGTAGTGGTGCGTGCGGGGAAGGTTTTTGCGCGGGGTGGAATCGCAGGTGGAGGACTGAGGGGTGGGGGGAATCGTTGGCCGCGAGTGGAAGGGGGAAGCGGGAGGCGCTGTGGCCGAAGGTGGTTCTGGGGTTGGGGAAGAGAGTTTGGCCGGCGCAGGGTAGAGAGAGGGGCGCGCGGAGGGGAGGCGAGGGCCCGGCGGTGTCGGTGGGCGCCAGAGATGGTGCTGCCGGTGCGGCAGTGCAAGGGATGGAGGGAGGCGGCTGGCGGCGCTCGGGAAACGGGGAATCGGGGGTGACGGCTGTGAGGGCTAGACAGGGTAATGGAGATGGGGAGGGGAGGGGCGTTACCTGGGAGGGTTGGGGTGGCGCCGGGGTGGTCGGCGGGGGCAGTGGGGTCGATTCCGGCGACGGATTTGGTGCTGGGAAGTGCGGGACAGCCACCGTTTCGTCGATTTTTTCTTCAAAAATGATCTGGACAGCGGCTTGATCGGCTTCCACGGCGAGTTCTTCGTTGTTAAAACTCGCGGTGGCGGCTTCGGCGGTTGGTGGCTTCGATTGGGCATCGCGGTAGGCCTCAAAGTCGGCCGTGAGGTCCCGAAACATTGAAGACATGGCTCGAAAGTTGTTGTACAAATCACATAACATGCGCTTCGTTTCCTTGTCGTAGGCTTCATTGGCTTGCCGTCTTCGTTCGGATGAATGATGGTGTCGGTGCGGACGCCGGGGCGGATCGTTAGATCGTGAGGACGATCTAAATGCCATGCTCTGATACCAATTGATGCAAACGAAATATCCGCACGGCGAAAAATAATTTTTTTAACGGTGGATTTTGGTGGAGAAGAAGACAGAGGGTTGAGAAGAGAAATTGGAGGGGTTGAGAGGAAGAAAAACTCGTCGGAACGAGGGGTTTGGAGAAGAGAACTCGCCGGGAATGCGAGGGGTTGAAGGAGGAGAACCGCGGAGATCGCGTGGAGGGAGAGAGAGAGGAGGGGGAATAAATTGAGATCAACTCAAATTTTCATTCATAATGGACTGACTAGAACAATGGCCTACCCTCTCTTTATATAGGAGAGAGGGTTTACAAAAATAGTAAACAAATCAAATTAACAACTAATTTAATCCTAATTGACCTCTAACTAACTTAATTGGACTCTAACTTATTTAATTGACCAAAATTGTAATTAAACTCTACGAAATAAACGTTGAGATCACAGGCGATCTCAATTATTTAATTAGACCAATAAGACCGCTAAAAACGTAAATAAAATTGATAATTACTTAATTAAATAAATGTGGCCCCATAATTTGGGGTCACGCTGCATCATCGTTGCTACATTGTCCGTCTGCACCACGAACTTTGATTCGAGGAGGTAGTGGCGCCATGTTCTCAGACAATGGATCACTGCAGTCATCTCCTTCTCATGTACATATTATCTCCTTTCTGCTGGATTCAACTTGCGGCACTCATACGCCACGGGGTGCCCATCTTGCATCAGTACACCTCTAAATGCATAGTCGGACGCATCGGTGTAGACTTCAAACAGTTCTCGAAGTCTGGAAGTCATAGAATTGGTTCTTCAACCAAGTTCGGGTTCAACATACGAAGGTAGATGAGAAGATTCTTGACAGGCGCGTGGAGGGTTAAGGCAAGAAGAACCGAAGGATCTTCTCCCTTGTCAAATGGAAGGGACTCCTAGAGGAGGAGGCAAGCTGGGAACATGATGCAACCCTGTGACATTTCGATGATCTCATCGATGATTTCTCGAAGATGCAGGATCAATCGCGGACGTTTGTTGCATCAGGTGGGGGAGGCATGTAACATCTGTAACTCCTGAGGTACGAGAATAGCGCGTAATATCGGTATTGCACGCATGTGTGGTTTGGTGGCCATACAATGAAATTCTGGAGGACTTTACCTTAGCATACAGATAACTAAGGATGTGGTTTATCGTATGAAGGTTCGGAGACCGTGGGTTCCCCGTGGCATAACACAAGTATTCAGTGATACTTGATAGAGCAGAGCTGCAACATCCTACGTAGGAGCGTGGGGTCCACTGATGACATGACGTGATGACATGATGCGCTGATGAGACAGATGACATGGTATGCTGACGGAGCGGATGTGGCGTCAGTTGCAGAAGACGAAGGGACTGCACGGAATATGAAGAGCCAAGGCATAGATAAGCTGGAGGACATAAGGCAGTTGGGTGCGGTTGAATTAGAGCAAAGAATGAAGGCCATAATATCTGAGGATAAGAAACTGGTTGCAGAATGGAAACAAAGATCCATGTATGCCTGGATAAAAGAAGGGGATGCTAACACGACCTTCTTTCAAAGAATCACTAGCAGTAGATGTCACCATAATCGGATTTAGTCTATAGTCGTGAATGGAAACGTGGTTGAGCGGGATAAGGAGATTGGGATGGGCGATTGTGGATCACTTCCAGGAGTTCTCAAGGAGATCATAAGATAGACCGTGGAGCTGGAGTGGTTTGGGAAGTTCTCAAATTTCGAAGGCACATGCAGATCACCTTGTTTAGAGCTTCACTTTGGAGGAAATGAAGATCGCGGTGTGGAGTTTAAATGCCGAGGGGGCCTGGGACCGGACAAGTTCCCTATCTTCTTCTATAGGGAATTTTGGCCTTTAATGGACACAAAAGTGCTGGAGGTTATGGAGGAGTTCTGCAGGTGCAATGCATGCTTTGAGAGGCTAAACAAGGCTCTTATCTTTTTACTGCCAAAGCGAGATATGCCAGAAAGAGTGGAGGATTTTAGACTGATTGCTTTATCAAATGCTATGTACCTGATATTGCAAAAGTCCTGGCAATTAGACTTAACCGAGTGCTGGAGCATATCATTTCGCATATGCAGTCAGCGTTTGTTCTGGGCAGACATATTAGAGATAGTTTAGCGATGGCAACAAAGATTATTGTTGATTGAAAAAGAAGAAAATCGAAGGGTATTCTTTGGAAGGTTGATTTTGCCAAGGCTTATGACACGGTGGACTGATGGTTCCATGGGTAGCATTGCATAGGAGGGGCTTCCTAGACTCCTGTATATCATGGATGAAGTGTTGTGTCACCACTGCTTCGTATGCGGTCTTTGTCAACGACCGTCTGGAGGGTGGATTTTTCAGCCACAACGAGAGGTAAGGTAGGGGTGCCCCTTGCCCCAATGTTATTTGTTATCACGACTGATGTTCTAGCTTGTGTGATTGATCATGTCCAATGGAATGGAATAACAAGGGGCTACTCGGTTAATGGCATTAATATCCCTCTTCTACAGTACCAAGATGACACTATTTTCTTTATTGAGGGAGATAAGGACGAGGCTAGCATGATAACAACAACTTTGGAGATCTTTAGCGCAATGTTGGGGCTTGTGCTCAATAACAACATATCTATTGTTATTTCCTTTGGTTTCTCCGAGGAAGAAGTCATGCATGCAGCATGGAACTGAATACAAAATGTGGTTCTCTCCCAATACGTTACCTCGGGCTGCCACTAACGCTTGGAAGATTAAGGTTGTCTGATTAGTTATCAGTGATTGAGAAATTGAAGAAGAAACTATCGGGTTGGAAGGCGACAATTCTCCCTTGGGTGGTCGGTTAGTTCTGATTAAGGCGGTTCTTTATGCTATTCCAGTATTCATGTCATCAAGTTTGTTGCAAGTTCGTATTAGAAAGCACATCGAGAAGTTAATGCGAAGTTTCTTCTGGAGCATTTATGCTCACGAGGGTAATGGAATACACTTGGTGGACTGTGATACGGTAACTTTATTGAAAACAGACAGTGAGCTCGGAATCACCTGGTTGGAGTCAATAAATGAGGCTCTATTACTTAAGTGGACAGGAAGAATTTGGGGGAGAAGTGAAGATATTTGTTGTAGACTCAGAGAAGTGAAGATATTTGTTGTAGACGCATTAGATACATTTACAACGTCGGTTAACTGTATCTTATGGAACACCATCCTAGCCAATCATCTGCTTTCTAGAAGGGAGTTCTGTCTATATACCTTGTTTCCATGGGCTCTTTCGTCCGGTGCTGGGGAATGTGAATTCATTTGCTTTTTGGACAGATAATTGGACAGGGGTGGATTCTTTTTTCTCAGAATTCCTCGTTTATTTGCCTTATCTGCGAATTGTGAGGTTCGAGTCGTGGACTCTTAGATTGAAGCTAATTGGATGCCTTTCTTCTTGACGAACTTTTATGATCAATGTTCAGAGGATTTCTTGCAACTTCTGGAGTCTCTTAGGTAGTTTGACATACCATCTGACGTTCGAGATCATCGGGTGTGAAAGGAAAACATTTTTTCAGCCAGAAAAGCTTACGGAGTAATCTGCAGGCCGCCCTTGCCAAGGACAGATGATGTGGTCTGGGATTGCATATTTATTTGGGGATTGAAGTTGTCGGAGAAAATTGGATTTTTCATGTAGATGCTTAGAAGAAGGCGTATTTTGACAAGGGATTGCGGTGCGAGACTTTTTGTTGATTTTTTAACATGTGCCTTTTGTGTGAATCACAAGTTAAAATAATATAACATCTTTTCTTTCGTTGCACAAGAACAACATCCATTTGGAGGGACAATGGTCAAAGTTCGGTTGATACTATGAATTTGGACTATATGGAGTTCGTTGGTGGGGGTAAAGCATCGGTCTAGGGAGGAGTTTCTCAGACCTCTGGTGATTATTTGGGCTATTTGGCTATTGTTGGAGTATACCGTGTTATGCGTCACTTGTGTAAGATGGGTAGGATCCATTTACCACATCCAGAGTTTAGTTCCACATCTACCAGTGGTGGGACTTAGAGAGTCTGTAGAGGCTATATAAGAAGCCCCAGACGGGCCAGACCTCCTGTAACAATTGAGAAAGTTCAATGAACAAATTAACCATTTGAGGCGTTCTTGTCCCGCTCCTTAGGGATTAGGGTTCCACGTAAACTCCCGACGTTCTCTATATTATTTTTTCTTTTTCTCTAATATGCTTCCACATTCTCATTTTCTAACATGGTATCAAAGTAGGTTCGATTCTCGAGGATTTTATGTTCGTTCGCTATTTTATTCGGAGATTCGATTTTTGTTGGAGTTGGTTACAAAGATTCAAGGTTTTGAAGATTATGCATATTCATCAAGTATTATAGATTGAAGGGTTTCCAAACCCCAATTCCGCACGACGACAATAATTAGGGTTTATTCGTGAAACCCTTGATCTAGATCTGCTGCTTCTTATCCAGATCTTCTCCAACATGGCCAGAACTGGATCTCTTCCGATGTAGCAACTCATCTTCAGAGTTCTCATGCTTGCTGGCTTTCGATGAATGAGTCAACAACATCAAGTCCAAGGCCCCGCACTCCAGGCATCACGCAAGGCATCGCCACCTCCTTCGTGATCTCTAGGTCCATGCAAACCCATTAGGGTTCCAAGCGACGGTGGAGCTCCATCCTCTCGTTTTCCAATTCGGTCTCTCAAGGTCCATGCGGACCCATCTCCCTCTCTGAAGGGCCACACAGGCATATGCACGGGCAACAAGCCTTGTCGACGATGCCCAACACTCTAGGCAGAGCCCCATCGCACGTAGGGATGAGCATTGGGCTGGGCCGACCCATCCCATCCCAAAGAGCCCGACTCGACCCGACCCGACCCAAGCCCAAATGAACACTGGGCTGGCTCGGGCCCAATGTTTAGGCCCAAATTTTTTTGGGGCCGAGCTCGAGCTTAATTGTGGGAAAAGGCTTTGTTGTTGTTGTTGTTGCGAGCTCGGGCTTGGCTCGGCCCAGCCCAACTCGGCCCAGCCCAACTCGGCCCAAGGGCTCGGTATGAAGAGGGCCCGAACCCTTTTCTACATCCTACATGTAGGAAAACTCTCACTTATATCATGCGCACTCTATTCTTGTATCATGTCTTTGTACAATGTTTATAAATGAAGAAAGTCAGACGCGCGATATGTGAGTTGATGATCATTGCATTTCAATTCAGAATTAATTTTCCTCAATTAGTCCTTGGTTTATATTTTATTGGTTATTCTTTTGTTAGTATTTATTTTTTCCATCAGAACATTTTCTATTATTGAACCTTTACCCAATATGGGTCTTATGCCCATTTTTTTAACATGTAGAGTTTGATGCACATGTTGTTGTTAACTGGCTAAGTTTGTTTTTCTCTTTCAATTTGTATACATGAGAGACATTCATGGTATCTAGCATTGAGTGCACTTGTGTAAAATGAGAAATCCGCGGATTTGGTAGAATTGAATTTTAGTTGTTTCACAAGTATTATGGCATATGTTTTAAACAATTTTGGCTTGTGTAACTTTAGTTGAGATTAACTAGAAACAAAAGACTCAAAGTTAATAATCTCTAATGGGTGGAGATAGGCCGGTTCGGCACAAACCCGACCCATAGGAATTGGATTGGGCCCTGGGCTTGGACCGAAACAAAAAAAATTGTGGATTTTAGCCCGGCCTAAGGACTAAAATTTTTAAACGGGCTTGGGCCTGGGCCCTTCAAGGCCCGGCCCTTTCTCATCCCTAATCGTACGCCTCCTCTTCCAGGCAGATCTTGACCCTCGCACGAGTGATTCACCCTTCACCTTCCTTCGCTGCGAAGGCCGCATCCATCCAGGTGGCAATACCTTCCTTGCTCGCCGCATCCAACGACACCTCGCCCCTTGCACTTCCAGCCGCATCACCATCTCGAGTTCGTGCGACCACCTCCTTCCGATTCCAGCATGCAACGGCGGCGGCGACGTCCCTTTCTAGTAGTTGCGCCCCCACCCTCCAGTGCCAAACCTTATCGGCGACAACAATATTCAAGGTTCAGACATGCGATATGCGGTATTCGTTTCGTCATGCAATCTAAAGCGAGTAAGCAGATATGCGGAGGAGTATACGGAAGTATATGCGGTTTATAATTTTTTAATTTAAAATATTTAAAAATACAATAATAAACTGTGATTATATAAAAAATTTGATGATCTAACAAAATCCAAAATCAAAAATTTCGAATAAGATAATATATATTATCAATAAGTATATAAGTATGATATTGTAAATTGATTATTTTTAGTGTATATTTTGAATTTAATGCATATCTATCCACATACAAATTTGATTTAATAGGGAATGCACGAATTCTATAAGAAAACCTTTAATGCATATATAGATCTATAGATAACAAAAGTTAAGGAATAATCATAGGTAGACAAATCATACATCTAAAATTATACATATATATGGATCTCTAAATAGCGAAACTTGTTGATTAGCATATAAAATTTATTAGAAGCTCAAAAATGTAAAGTGTCAGATTGTTAGTCAATTATTTCATATTTTATTCAAAAAAATGGAATGAATTTCATTAGATAGAAAATTCAAAAGATAGTAAAACAATTCATTAATAAGTGTTAGGAACAATGGAAAGATATGGATATGAGAAAATACCTTAGATTATATTCACAAATGCGGCATATTCAAGAATAATGAAAAGATGCATCAATTTAAATGATAATATAAGAGTTGCTTGGAAAAAATCGAGTTAATGTGTCATCAACATGTTATGAATTAAACAAAAAAGACACATGAATCATATATGAAAGTCTCCTGTTTAGATATGTGACTGCATATGCGGTCAATATGCTGCATAGTCGGAACGTATATTGCCACATATGGCATATGCGCTTCGGTCAAGTGATCGATTACGCATATGCGGCATCATGGACCGCATTTCCGAACATTGGCGGTATTTGAGAAGGGTTCTTAATGTGAAACCCTATCGTTTATGGGCCAAAATTTAAAAAGGTGTTTGGGTCAAAGTGGATCGTAAAAAAGACGGGGAGGCTAAGCGAGAGTGAAAGGTCGAAAAAATGAGGAGTTTCGATAGAGACCCAATTCAAAGTTGCTGCAAATAAAAAAAGAGAGGCCGTGTTTATTTTTTGGACCCAGAGTTGGGCTGTATGAAAAAGAATAGAAGAGAGAGAGAGAAAGAAAGTCATGGGCCTACTATTTGGGCCGTAGTTAAAAAAAGGGTTGCATAAAAAAAAGAACCTTATGCTTAAAAAAGGGAGACATCTATATAAAAAGGGAGACATCTATATAAAAAAAGGAAAAAGAAATAACCGAGAAAAAATTTGAAAAAGAGAAAAGAAAAGACATAGAAAAATTGAATGGCTTATTTGGAGAAAAATGATTAAAGAAAGAGAGAAACCGGAAAAAATGAGATCGGCTAAGTATATCATTAATGTTTTGTTGCTTCCCATCTTCATTTGTCTTCTCCCAACTTGATCGGCGCCATTATTTTCGACAAGTATGTGAGAAAGGTAGAGTATTGTATGGAGTTGCATGTCTGTTTCAAATTCAGATTCTCCAGGCCCGATTTTTCAGACTCTACAGTTTTTCAGACTGAACGTTTAGGTTTCGAGTCTTCAGTTTGATTCGCACATGTCTGGGATCATCGGTTCAGAGGTCCCCATCTTTCTGATTTTGTTGGTTCAAGATTTTTATGTGTTCCGTAGGGACTCCAGAATAGAGATCCCATTCCAAATGCCATGTGGGCTAGGGTTTTCATGTGGTTTCATAGGGACTCTAGAGAAGAGATCCCATTCTCTAAGCAAGTATGGGAAAGACCCAGTTCTCCGTCAAGGAGACTTTTTCAGACTCTATTCTCCAGCGACCGTGGGCTTCGACGAGGATGTCTCTCCAGCTTTTTCCGCTTGGCTCTTCAGAGAGATGGAGCAGTTGTCCACATGATATGGCGAGCCAGAGTTCTCCAGGTGGAGACTTATTTTCAGTTGCAGTGACTCTGACAGGTGCAATACAGAGCACATGTTCTCCGACGAGGAGATTCAGTTTGATTCTCACTCCAGCCCGTTTGTTCCTCCTCACTTGCACGACATGAGAAGCAACATCCTCAACAACATCCGACAGTTGTGTTTGCATTGAGTTGATATTGTCCGTAGTGTCATGTAGCGTGAGTTTGGGATTTCTTTCTGTTTGTCCAAGCTGAGCATTGCATGCTCCAGCTTGAGGGGGAGTATTGGGGTATAATGTGCTATGCGTCACTTGTGTAAGATGGGTAATTCAGGATCCGTTTACCATATCCAGAGTTTAGTCCCACATCTACCAGTGGTGGAACTTGGAGAGTCTGTAGAGGCTATATAAGAAGCCTCAGACCTCCTATAACATTTGAGAAAGTTCAATGAACAAATCAACCCTTTGAGGCGTTCTCCCATCGTTTCATCCCGCTCCTTAGGGAGTAGGGTTCCACGTAAAATCTCGATGTTCTCTATATTATTTATTCTTTTTCTTCGATATGCGTCCACATTCTCATTTTCTAAAGCTATCAAGAAATGGTGTACTCCTTTCCTCCCAACATTTCTACTTTGAAAATGTTTTGATTCATTGTAGGACGCTTCTCGAGTCTTGGCTTCTGTAAGAACTACCTCTAATTATTTAATGATTTATGGGATGGACACCGTCGTGCGTTTCCCTTTTTTTGAATAAAAAAACTTCTCATCAATCTTTTTTGGACTTGTCATTTTTTTCAATTAAATCTCTTTTTTTATCTTGTTTTTGATAAAACATTTGGCAACAATAAAAACAAAACCTAAGATTGTGTAAACGAGTGTTAATCCCATTAGGGAGAAGCCCTTGCTTTATCTTCTGGGTAGGATTTGTGAGGGGAAGACCACAACATTACTTCATCCTTGGGGGTGTTGCCATCTCCTCATGTACTCAGCTTTTGTATCGTCAACTCTTTGGTGAACTTCCTTGCATCATGCTTGAGTTGTGCTGGATGTTGCACTGCCTAGCTGCCATCTAATCTTCATCACCGTATCCATGGGGAATCATCGCATCTTTTGCATGCTTGGGCTATAGTTTTTGCATCAACTTCATCTTTTCTAGTCATATACAAGTTTGATGCAAGGCTTCCAATTTTTCTGCTCACGGGCTTCCATCATCGATCTCTCTCCCATTGTCGCCTTTTCCAGTGGTCGTTGCACTGGAGGCTTCTCTTCGACGCCTTTACTGATCTTGAGTTGGCACTTTGGCATTTGCTTGTATTGTTTAGATATAGCGGCATTGTCATCTTCATCTGCCCATGGCCTTCTGCGATACAGACATTGCTCTTGAATATGCGGGCTCTCTCTTCTCTTGCGATTGCTGTTGGCCAATTGTCAATACATGAACTGCGAGAACACTATGAATATAATTATGGAAATGGATTTTAACCTTACTAATAAACCTTAGAACAACATGCTCATCAGGTTGAAATCGATAATACAGACTAGTGCGCTATAACCGTCACCAAAACATTAAATTTGCATGGTTTGAGGTGGACACGTTGGTATCCATGTTCCATGGGATAATTGGCCTACCACCATCCTTCTATGCTTCTTCTTATTTTAATATGCAATAAAAGGTCCTAGTCATACATGGTTCTCTCAAAATAAGCGAGGTGAGACTAAATGCTTGTCCTATCTGTAGGCCTCGCACAAACCCAGCCTTATCAAAATAGATGACATGAGACTAAATGCACGGCTCTATAATGCAATAAACAGATCTTTCTACAAGATTCAATTACCCAACCGATTCAAATTTCATGTTATTAATAATATCAAATGCCAAGAATAGATGTCCTTAATGGATTTACATAATAGTGTAAGTTTAACATACACAAATGTGCACTAAAGGGGGTCATGTTTTGCTTTATGTCTTTCTCATCGAAATCAGATGTGAGCCTGCACGCAAATAAAGACAAGAATTTCCCAATTGTAGTTTCAAAGGAGAAGATATGCATGTGAGAAGGTTTGAGTTTTTGTCCAAGATAGGACATGGCATGAGAGGCGTTACTTCTACAAAAAGTGACGTGCATTGGGAGGAAGCCTTCAAAATGGTATCACATTACATTACTGGTGGTTAACACAAGACAAATTGTGCCATTGGCTCGAGAGTGGAGCCAATCCCTTTCCCGCTTCCAGGAGGGCAGTCCGACATTTTTAGCACAGTGGTACCCGAAAAGGAGGGTAAGGAGGCACCCAGGTACGGATCATGTTACGTGAAGAAACCTTCCGCAGCTCGAAGGCAGTGGAGGACGGTGTTGATCGCCGCGGTCGAACTTGGGGCTGGGGAGCGTGCGACTCGAATCGAAATCGCCACCTTATCCTCGACCTCGTGGAGTTCTCAGAATCACTTCCAAGTTTTGGACAGGGTAGTTGCGAAACTTTTGGGTCTTGTACCCAAGGAAGCTGCAGTGTTCTCTATGCCTCTGAAGATCTCGTCGTGGAACGTTAGGGGGCTGGGAAGATTGGAGAAAAGAATGGGAGTGAAGAACTTAATAGCTGATGCAGGGGCGGATATTTTCCTCCTCCAGGAAACGAAGTTACAAGTCGGAGAGCAGAGCCTGAGCTGAGGAGTCTTGATGGGGGGGGGGTGATTTCAGCTGGCGGAGCGGGGGTTGCAAGGCGCATTCGACGGTATGATCTCTGCGTGGAAGAGGGACGTCTTCGACTTTGTGTATTCGGAGCTATCTACCCACTGCCTTTCAATATGTTTTCGCAGGAGTGATGGGCTCGAGCTCTTTGTCTCGAATGTTTATGGGCCGAACAATGGGGATCAGAGTGACTTGATGGGAGAGTTAGAAGGTCTGGTGAGCTCTGCCGGGTTGGGCATCTGGATCGTTGGGGGTGATCTTAACATCATGTTGCTTCCTGATGATAGACCGCAAGGTGGTGGTGGAGAGACCCAGGGTCGGTCGCTCTTCGCGAGATGGCCCATGCTATGGGGATGTCTATCATCGATGCTGCAGGGTGTTCTTTCACTTGGAGAAATAGAAGATCACACTCACGGCTGGATCGTTTCCTGCTCTCTCCGGCCTGGGCGTCGAGGTTTCCATTATCGAGGACGTGGGCTCTCCTCCGCATTCACTCCGACCACACTCCGATCCACTGGTCGTCCGAGGAGGAATACATGCATCGATTTTGTTTCCGCTTTGAGCAGAGCTGGTTTATGGAACTGGGCTTCCGTGACAAGGTCAAGGAGATCTGGAGAGGCTGTACGGTGGAAGATTCGGGTCAATCGGTTTGCGGCTAAGCTCTCCATTCTGTGGTCTTTCCTTTTGAACTATGGGAGGGACGTCAATGCCAGGCGCATGGAGAGGAGGACGGAGATTCAGAATAGAGTGTCTGTGTGGGACTGTTTTGACGATGAAAGAGAGCTATCTGAAGAGTAGTTCATGGAGAGACATGGCTTGTTAGAGGAAATTATGCTTGAGGATAAGAAGGAGGAGGTGGAGTGGCGCCAAAGATCCAGACAAAAGTGGCTCCGGGAGGACGATGCCAACACATCTTTCTCCCACTCCGTGTCGTCAGGCCAGAGGCAGAGGAAGCACATTCATGAAGTCGAAGTCGTTGGGCAACGGATTGTAGGGGAGGTTGATATAGGGAGGGCTTTTAGGATTTATTTTGTCGCCGCCTCGAGGAGGAAGGAAGGGAGTGGTTGGGAGTGGCTGGGTTCTGGAGTGGAGGTGCTATCTCAGGAGCGGGCAGAGGGTCTTCTGCTTCCTTTTTCTCTGAAGGAGGTCAGGAAGGCGGTCTTCGATTTGAAATCGGATGGGGCCCCAAGCCCGGATGGCTTCCCAATCTTTTTTTACAGGGAGTTTTGAGAAATTTTGAAGGCGGAGGTGATGGATGTAATTAACAAATTCAGGGATGGAAACAAGGGCCTCGAAAAGATCAATAGGGCCTTGCTCTTTCTGCTTCCGAAGAAGGACTATCCTATGCAGGTGGATGATTATCGGCCGATAGCTCTTTCGAACGGGATTTACCTCATTATCGCGAAGATTCCGGCGAACATGCTTAAGGGGGTATTGGACACAGTGGTTCTTCAGAGCCAAACAACCTTCATCCCGGGGAGGCAAATGACGGATGGCCTCGTCATGGCTATGGTGATTTGTCTAGACTGGCAGCGCTCGAAAGCGAGAGGGGCACTTTGGAAAATCGATTATGCTAAGGCTTATGATTCGGTGGATTGGAGGTTCTTATGGACTTCCTTACGGAGGAGGGGCTTCCCGGAGCAATGGGTGGATTGGATGAAGAGATGCGTCACCACTTCATCATATGGGATCTTGGTGAATGGCAAGCCGGAGGGGGGGGGGATTCTTCCAACCGCAGGGGTGGGTGAGACGAGGGTGCCCTTTGGCTCCTATGCTGTATGTCATCATGGCGGAGGCCCAGGGGGTCATCCTGAGTCAGGCTGCTAGGAGGGGATGGTGCGTGGGATACAATCGGGGAGACATCTCCATCCCTCTGTTACAGTATGCGGGCGACACTATTCTCTTTTTGGGCGACACCAACGAGCAGAACGATAATGTGGTGCAGCTTGCCGAAATCTTCTGTGAACTGTCCGGCTTGGAGATCAACAAGGCTAAATCAACTGTCATTGCCTTTGGGATGGATGACTCGGACTGTGCTCGCTTAGCAGCTACTACACGGAGTGCACGGTGGGGAGCTTGCGGATCCTTTACTTGGGATTACCTCTTGTTGCGGGTAAGCTTAGAAGGACGGATTGGGATAGTCTTGTGATGAGATTGGAGCAGCGGCTGGCATGTTGGATGGCGGTCTCGCTTTCTCGTGGGGGGAAGTTGGTCCTCCTGAAGCACGTTTTGTCCGCCATCCCCATCTTTTTCATGTCTACGAGGCTGATGCCAGTTGGGGTGAGGAAAAAATTAGAGGCCTTGAGGTCTAAAGGTAAAAAGTAGGAGTCGGGTATGCACCTGGTCAAATGGGAAGAGGTCACCAAGAGGCGTGAGGATGGCGACCTTGGGGTCAGGGATTTGGAGGGCATGAACAGGGCATTGTTGTCTAAATGGGCCATCCGTATTTGGGGCTCGTCTACCTCACAGGTGGTAAATCTTTTGCGGGAGATCTACGGGGTGAGAGGTGACCTGCAGCCGCGGTGAGTGAGGTTTGAATCTTCGTTGTGGGCTGGTATTCGAGCGGTTATGCCTCAGCTAGTTTCCCAGTTTCATCCCGTCATTGGTGACACATGACATTCAGATTTTAGCATGACAATTGGACGGATCACGCTGCTTAGAGGCTAGATTCCCTCGCCTCTTCGCCTTGTCTACAATGAAGGAAGGGACGCTCTCTCAGGTTGCGGTGGAGGATGCTTGGGCACCGACTTTTCTCGTGGAGCTCTCAGAACAACGTGCGGAAGAATATTTGGCGCTTTTGGATTCCCTTTCGCGGCGGGAGTCCTTCTCTCGGGATCGGGACCACTATCGTTTGGGAGGCACCTCGTTTACGATAAAGAAGGCGTATCTCCATCTGACGAGGAGAATCGAGGAGCGAGATGTCGACTTTTGCCAAGATATGCCAATTGTATGGGCGGCTAAGATTCCGGTAAGGGTCAAGTGTTTCTCTGGTGCCTGAGGCAGGGGAGGATTATGAACAAAGTCAGGAGGGGGCGTATTTTTCATCTCTCAAACACCCGATGTGACAGGTGCGGCGACGCGGTTGAAGACTCCGATCATCTTTTCTTTAGTTGCATTTTGTCCGACCGGGTTTGGTCCGAACTCGATATCCCCTGGTTGTAACGAGAGGGGACGAATGTTCAGAAGGTTTGGCGGCAATTCTAGCGAGGACTGCTCGAAACCATCAGCTGCTCTCTGGGCTATATGGTTGAGCCGCAACGATCTTATCTTCAAAAAGCAGAGAGTCTATAGTGAGAACGCAGTGGCACAATGTAACGCTTTGTATAACTTCTGGTTCTCCCGGTAATGTATTACGATACTTTATTAATGAAATATATTAGGCGGTGATCCCCGCAGTGGGGACTCACCCGGTTTGCAATAAAAAAATTGTGCCATTGGCAAGACATGATCGGAACCAAACTATTGGGATGATCTGATGAGAAAGAGGTATTTGATGAGAGATTTATTGGTTAGGTAGAAGTTGGTTTGACCTTACATGGACACGGAGTTTTGATGTTTAATCCAATCAATAATATGTTCCTTAAAGGAATGTGCTAAAGTGCATATGTTCCTTAAAGGAATGTGCTAAAGTGCAAGGACAACAATTGAAGGTGATAACCAACAAGGTCTAGATTGTGATCTAGCCTTAATACTGATAAAGATGATTGTTATTTTTTGTAACATTATTTCCTCCCTTTCCATGGACATGTTGAAATCAAAATAAGCTTGGATTAATCGTCTTTTCTTTCTCCCCCTTTTTATCTTGCATGTGGACTATATTTTAGTAAAAAGATCAAATAATCCAATTGTAAAAAATATGGAAATACACGATTGATGGAATACAAGATTATGAACTAATATAGGAGTTAAGTGTGTAACCAAAGTTGCAGTTGGTAGATTTGCATTTAACATCAGTATATGATTGGCACTTCAAAAGAAATCCATGACAATTGATTTGGACAAATCAATATATAATGAGCTCAACTAAGGTGTTTGCAAGCAACAATTGATCTAGTTTATTTGCATAGATGGTTTTTAGTATAGTTTAGGTGTTGTTAAACTAAGAATATCTTCTCAATGAGACGAATATTACGATGCAAGGCAAAAAGACATGGATGTAAGACTTACATATGGTGTTAATTTGTTTGAGAATGTACATGTTAGAGTATGTAATAGATGGATATAGGATCTCTCCAAGATCCAATTATCCCCATCATGTTTAGTGACATATTATCTATAAGTGGGACATCAGTCTGTTTATTTGCTAATATAAGAAGCCACACACCCTCTGTATTCTTTGAGAGATTCACAATAGAGGATCCAACCCTTTGAGGCCTTATCCCATAGTTTCATCCCGCTCCTCTCGTAGTAGGGTTCCGCGTAAAATCTGAGTGTTCCACTTTTATATTTTTATGTTCTTCGATTATGCTTCCACATTATTTATTTCAACATGATATCATAGCAAGTTGGTTATGGATTCACTCATCTTGAGAGCTAGTTTTTAATTTGTTTATATTTGTGTTCAATATTTTTCTTTAAGAGCAGACGTAACTCGCTATTGGAAGATTGTGCAATATAAGAGCAAGTCATTTTTGTATCGAAAATTATTGTTCATTACTTGTTCGTCAAGTTGTTATCTAAGATTAGGTATGCAGGTTGTTAAAATAAGAATATCTTCTCAATGAGACTAATATTACGATGCAAGGAAAAAAGATAGGGATGTAAGACTTACATATGGTGTTAATTTGTTCGAGAATGTACATGTTAGAGTATGTAATAGATGGATAGGATCTCTCCAAGATCCAATTATCCCCATCATGTTTAGTCACATATTATCTATAAGTGGGACAACGATATGTTTGTTTGGTAATATAAGAAGCCACACACCCCCTGTATTCTTTGAGAGATTCACAATAGAGGATCCGACCCTTTGAGGCCTTCTCCCATAGTTTCATCCCGCTCATCTCAGAGTATGGTTCCACGTAAAATCTGAGTGTCCCACTTTTATATTTTTATGTTCTTCTATTCTGTTTCTACATTATTTATTTCAACATGATATCATAGCAAGTTGGTTATGGATTCACTCATCTTAAGAGCTAGTTTTTAATTTCTTTATATTTGTATTCAACATTTTTCTTTAAGAGCAGACATAACTCATTATTGGAAGATTGTGCAATATCAGAGCCAGTCGTTTTTGTATCCAAGATTATTGTTCATCACTTGTTCGTCAAGTTGTTATGGGTATGTAAACCCTAGCCGTATGCCTGACTCTTCCTCACGCTCAACTCCATGATAACCTTCCAGACAAAGTCCGAACCTGTACGTGGGTAACCTTTTAAGCCAAAACCCATGGAAGAATGCATGGATGGTACATCAAACCACAAGAGCACCTCGTCATGCAGATCATGATGTGGGTACTCGTACACATTTCACTAAGGACGAAACATGATGTGGGTTAGGGCTCCTCCTTATGTAAGAGCAAATCCTCCTCTAAGCGCAACCGCACAAGCGCTTCTCCCCTCACCTCTACATGTTAGCATTGTGAGCCCGAGGCGAACCATTCCTGCAATAAATGTTATTGTAACAAATTATTTATCAATAAAAGTTATTGATTGTTTTTCACTCCCTTTCTTAGATTGAATGAATGAATGCACTATAAGGTCCCTCTGTACAATAAGGGCCTGTTTGGTTGCAGGGTTGGGCAGGTGATGAATCTCGTATTCATCATGCTAAAATTGGTCATTTAGGCTCTGTCCCCCATCATCCACCTGTAATTAATCATTAATAGAGCATTATTAGCATTCATACATGTGTAAATAATATCTGCATTTCATCATGCATAAATTGCATTAAAAATCCCTACTGTAAATTAGCCCAAAAAGCCGCTAACTTCTCACATTTTTAGTTAATTCATCCTAACTCCGATTGACCCAAAACCACCTCCATTGTGTAGATATTACTAACCTTATTAAATAAAAAAATACAAAAAAATTACTGACTCCAATAAGTGTCAAATAATCCCAAAGTCAAATTTCACATCTGACGGACTAAAACGAGCATATCTCCCACATACAGTGTCCGATTTTGGTCTACTCACTTTTAAAGTACTCCATTTTCAAATACCTTCAAAACAAGACCAATTTCATAAAATTCGGAGCCCATATGTGAAAGTTGGGTTTTGGGCCTCTTTTGCGCATTTTAACTTCTTGCTAATTTTGATCTGCTATTTTATGTGCTTAATTAACTCTTTTAATTTTGTTTCTTTTTCATTTATGTTCTTTGACGAAAGTTTTATTAAGCGACGTGAAAATCCAAATCCAGATCAAAACTGAAATCAAAGAAACTGACCAAGTCCGAGTGTCCGTTGTCGGTCTGTACAAAAGTTGTCCGTCTCTTACTTTTATTTTATTTTCCTAAATTCTTATCTTTAAAAATCCAAAAAAATTAGATTAATGTGTAAATAATTTTCTTCTATTTTATCGTATTTTTTCTAGATTTTTTATCCTCTCTAAAACCACCAAAAAAATTACAAAATCTCAAAAATACGGTTTTCTATACACATGGAAAGCCGCCAAAAATACCACTTCGTACAGGTGACCTCTTTTGCTCCCGGACCCTTCATGAAAGTTGTAGATCTCGACGAGACGAACAACTTTCATGAAGAAAATTTTTCGATCCGAGGTCATCTTCTACCTCTTTTGCCCAAGATAAAATCTGAAATTTTTTTGGTGCCACGTGGCAGCTCCAGGGCGTGCCACGTGGCACCCCACTGTTACTCTCTCCCCAGCCGCACCCAGGTCACGTGCCTAGCACGTGACCCATCATCTCCCACCTCCAGCCGTTGCTGCACAACCCCCCACCCACCTCTGCATGTACGGCCATCAAAGCCGCATGCGCGACCATCAAAGCCGCATGCACGGCCGTAACCTCCGGCCTCTCCCTCGCGCAAAACGGCCGCCATCCTCTTCCCTATAAAACTCAGCCCCCTCACGCTGCTCCAGGCATCCGCCCTTCCCCTACGCGGCCGGTGACAGCGGCAGCCCACGTCGGCGTGATCCAAGGTCTATCACTGACCTTGCGGCTTCTCCACCAGTAGCCGAGCTTCGTGACCCATCGCCGGTCACTGAGGCGAACACCGGAGTTGAGTTTCTCCTCCAGCTTCAGGCGACAGACCTCCACCCCCTCTCCTTTTCTTCTCCGTGTTATTTTTGCAGGTACACCTCTGCTTTGCGCGGAGCCACCTCCGCCGCGCCTCAACCTCGCCTCCTCCACTCCGCACCTCCGCCCGCGGTGCCACCGTCCTTGTCATCGAGACCACCGCCTCCAAGCCGATCACCACAGCTCGGCCGTGTGTCGGCCGAGCTCCGCCCGCCCCAGCCCGCGCGTCGCCTCGCCGGGGAGGGCACCGCCGAGACCGCGCCTGCACGCCACCTCCGAAGCGCCCCCGCCACGACGCACAGGCGCCGTTGGATCGGGCCCTCCCCCGCCCTTGATCCAACGGCCGTGCTCACGCCACGCGTCCCGCCCCGAGCCTCGGTCAGAGCCTCAGGCTCGGACGCCCGAGCCTCCAGGCCCGGCCCGAGCCTCCAGCCTCCGCCCCCGAGCCTCAGGTTCGTCCACAAGCCTCCAAGCGCACGTGCGGGGCACGTGCGCGACTGGAAAAATTGCGCTGAGGCCCTCCGATCTTTCAGAAATTACACAAATACTCCCGGCAGGGCTAAATTACATCTAGGCCCCTCAAGTTTTCATAAATTACAGATAAGTCCTCTCAGGGGCCTCTTTGCTAAGAAAACTTTATTTTATTTACATTTTAGTCCCTGGAATTTCATTTTGTCATAACTTTTTCATTCGGACTCCGATTTTAGCGTATAATATGTCATTTTGAAGCTAATTTCATGCTCTACAACTTAGCATACCTTGTGAACAGATCTGAGGTTGTATACTGTCTATTATTCTTCAATGATCTAATTTGACATGCAGGCTCAATTTTGACGTACATGCGCCACATATTGCTTGAGAAGCTATTGATAAATCTTTTGTAGGAGTTCGGATAAGGATTTTACTTTGATTAAATCATTGAAATTACTGTTGTCACAGGAGATTAATTTACATTTATTCCTCTGAGATTTTTGCTGATTATTTGAGGAACTGAATCGAAGATATTTGGAGGCCGGATACTCTGCTTCAATATTCTGAATACTAGTTGATTATTAACCTGAAGCAATGAGTTATGATCAATCCATTTTGATTTGTGGTTAATTTTGCGGAGAGAAAGATCATATTATTTGAGGAGTTAATTTGTTTAAAAATCATAAGATCCTGAGCTGAATTGGTGTTCCCATTCATTTTCTGTGCATAACATTCGCATCTTCGCATTGTATATTTTTGCAAACACACAATATAATCAAGCATTAATTAATTATTTAATTTGGTTTAAAACCACGCAACTAAAAATCACCGTTCCCTGTGTTCAACCTTGGTAAACTTGCCAAGTATAAATAGTCCACAACATTCAAAGATTGTGGTATTTTGACGACCGAAATCTACCTCCTATACTACAATTCACGATTATTAAAGAGGTGGATTTCGCGTTCATCAAATGGCGCCGTTGCCGGGGAACGGCGAATTTTTAGGATTTTGAATCATTTTTAATTAATTTTTGTAAAATTAATTTTTGTGTCATTTTTTTTCTTGCATTTTATTTTGCATTTCTCTCTTACTTCATTTACTAACCGCAATTTCTCTCTTTGCAGACTACTGGGAGCGAAAATTTGAGATTCGATAACGGATCTGCAAGGACAAAAATTTGAATTTTAATTCCTGTGAGAGAGAAGCTTAGAGTAGATTTTATTTTCTGCAATATTCTCAGGGTCCCTCTCTTTGAACCCTTGTAATAATTAAGACTGAACATTCCTGTGGTGTGTCGGGTCTGTTTCAACCCCATCTGTGTGGTTGGGACCCGGCTTGAGTGGCGTAGGACTTAGGCACATATACGCTTGCTTGTTTATTATTGATTGTGCTCGTAATCTCTAGGCCACACTTTTTCACTAATTAAACGCACTATAGATCGTTCAACATTAGCCAAATTTTAAATCAATTCTTCCCGCTAATAGAACTATCTGTTTAGGGCGTTTTCCAACTATGCATATCATTTAGTGTAAATTTAAATTCCTTGTCTTGCATCCCGCATGAAGAACGCGAGGATTCACTGTAAGTCCTTCTCTTAAGCATGCATCATTGATTTACGCTTGCATTGGCTTTTTCGATTCTCCCTCCTCGAGTTTTACAACTTAAGAATTAACGGAATTGGGACTGCTCGTTAGGCGTGAATTTCTGTGCTCATATAAACTTCAGTGATAACCTAAATTTAAAACCGGGACTGCTAATCAAGGTGACTGTAAATAAACTGACATAAAATTAACCTGTGTTTGGTGGAGAGAAACCCACTCATTGTTTCTAAGGACCAGATCGCACACTTAGGATAGAGCCAAAAACTGAGAAATTTCACAAAGACTACTGTTTTTAAAAACAATTAGCTACTTTTCAGTGAGGGTCTCGGGTAGCCGTTTTACGGTCCGACTTCCCTTAGTAGAGTGGGTGGTTTAGAGGACACCGCGGAAGGCACCGTCCTCAAGCAACACGGGTAGCCGTTTAAACGGTCCGTACTTCCACCTATACTGGCTGAGAGTAGATGCAACTAGTTGTACGAACTCGGGACAGTCTTTGAGAAATATTTCAGTACCTAACAACTCCGCTTAATCTGCAAGATTGTTTTGTCATTAAATTAAAATTGAAAAGATAAGCGGCCGAACCCTAACGTGCCTTCACCAGTGTTGAGTGGGTGAATCAACGTGTTTGTTTTGTGTTTGATTTGTGTGCGTCAAAGACCTTGCAATTGCAAGCAAATCGTGGTTCGCTAATCATTCCATCCATCTTGACAAGATGTCGGCACAGTGGTCTTCTTTTCCGATCTCCACGACCTTGTCCCGATATTCTTCTTCTCACACTCCTCAAGAGAACCTGAGCTTCAAATCAAATTCACCTCAGTCATCTTTCTCTTCCCACCCATACATCCCACCCTATGACCACACTTCTTCTTGGAATAGTCCTCTCTCACATTCTGACAATTTTATGGACACGAGAGAGAGACCAGAATCGAGGATGAACAATAGAGTGACCGCTATTGATAGTAGAACACGATTTCCGATCACTAGGATCTCACAGCCTCTTGAACCATCCTCTACTCAAGATGACTATCCTCTTGAGTATAATCAATTTTCCTTCGACAATCCACGAGAAAACCAAAGTCAAGGAAATACAACTCATGACCAGACCATAATGTTTATGAACAATCAACACTCTACTCGAGGTTACATGCCATATTCACGACACATAGAGACTGATTATTCCATCAGTAGTCATGAGATGTTTGAGGATGAGATTGCTCGAATTAATCATAGAGCAGACACTTTAACTATGAGAATATATGATCTCATCCAGTCAATGCAAAATTCAGAAGAAGTGAGGCCACCACCATGCGAACCACTGGATCATCAAAATCAAACACAACCACTGACCTCTGACCCCCCGACTGACCATATTACAGAAAATACCAAAAAATTTGAAAAATTTGAAAATTCAAAAAAATTGGACAATTCTGAAATGGAAGCATTTTGCAAGAGTCTGATCTTAGAGCTTCCATTAATCAAAGCCATAGAATATGTGCCCGATCTTAAGAGATTTGTGAAGAGTCGACTGATACCCAAAAAGACGGGCAAGAAACGATCCAGGACTGAATATCATGTCATATCTATGGCTAGTTCTTTGGTGATGAATCATAAACTCAAAAGCCGCAAAGTCAAGCAATTGACTCGGGTCACATGTGAAATTGGGGATTCTATATTCACTCATGTTCGGTTGGACGATGACTCCACATTAAACATCCTCCCGAAGTCCGTCTTTAATCAACTTAAATTCGGACAACTCAAAAAGACTAGGGTGATCGTTCAATTACCTGATCGATCTATCAAAAAACCGCGGGGGATCGTTTCTGTCGTCGTAAATTTCCGAGGTAAAGAACATAAGGTGGAATTTACGGTCCTTGACATTGAGCACCCCGGAAGGATGTCTGAGTCTCCTATTATTTTAGGAAAGCCGTTCTTAGCCTCCGCTAAGGCGATTGTCGATTGCAAGACTCAGGAAATCAAGTTCCCGAACTCGGACCACAATGAACACGACCCCAATGACACATCATGCTCTGAGGAAAATCAACTTGAAATCAACAGTTATGATCAGGAGATAAATAATTCACATTATCAGACATATCCACATGACACACTGATACATACCCTGGGAGAGTCACCTAAGGAACTGACTGTTGGACAAACTTCGGATTCTCACCACCCTATCACTGCTCCTAGGAAAATTCAAGATTTTGGAGCTTCTGAAGAATTGGACCATATTTTTGAAGATCACCACGATTATTTGAGTGGTCCAATCTTTGAGTCGGCAGTAATTCATGAGATACTTGAACCATATAAGGAACTGACTCCAGAAACATCTGATGTCACCAAAACTCATGATCATTCCGAAGTGACATCAACACCCCCAGCCATAAACCACAAGATCCGCAGGAACACTCTCCCTCGACCGAAGCAGTGCATGACCCTTCAAGAATTGGTCGACTTTTACGGGGATTCATCTGATGAGGAACTCACAAATGCCACATCGGTTACTCAAGACAGGGAGATGAAGACTGTCCAACTTCCTCCCAATACTTCTCAAGGAAACAAACCGACCAAGAAAGTCACATTTGACCTTAGACATCAGGTGATTTCTGACGAGTCCTCGTCCGGTCCTGATGAGGTTCATCAGATAAGTGCAATAGGTACAGCTCTGATCCATGGACACTTATCTCTGATCGACAAAAGTTGGAGATCCTCTGCAGACGACTACTATTCTCCTGAGGACGACTCTGACGATGGCTGGTCTTCTTCATCGGCCCCCTCTTCATCACACTCCACATCTCCATACTATCTCCCTCCACACTCCCGCAAGAAGGTCCGTCGCAAACCTCCTTGATCTTGTACATCCGCAAATCTACCCGGTTCCCCATCTGTATTTATCCGATTATACTTAGGCTGACCTGAGCCTAAGTATAGGGGGACCACTACCATTGTTTATACTTCACTTCTCTTCTTTTGTTTTTTCTGTATTTAGTACGAGCTATGTCAACATTTCACTTTGTGCCATGAGGACATAGCACAAGCTAAGTATAGGGGGGTGTATTTGTATATATTTTATCTACTTTATCCATAGCTCGTACTTTAATCGTTTTTATCTAACATCGGGGATGGGTACAAGTAGTGTGTATAATACATGTTTTCAAAAAAAAAAACAACAACAACAACAAAACAAACAAAAAACAAAAAAATTTTCATTAAAAAAAACACTCATGGTCTTGCATTCATCAAGCATTTCATGCATTCCTTGGTTGATATATTCCTGACATATTCACTATCACGCAAGGCTTGAGGATTTTTGAGGACACTTGATTTCTGAGATCTTGAGATTCTGAGTTAGCCTGCCTTAGTCATTAGGGTTTTTTTGAACTTAATAATCCACACTTCCCTAGTTTGAAAGAATTGAGCGCTATATTGCACTCTTCATCTCTACCTTCAAAAAGAATATGATCAGCACAATCACTCCCACAACTGCATGATTGATGAGATGAGTTGAGATATCACTTGAGGAACTAGGACTAGAGATTTGAGTCTAGATCCGGTCTGATGATATTCGAGGATGGGATAAAGTTAATGAAGGCTTCAGAAAACCTGAGTGTCAGCAAAACACTAGCCAGTATGTGAACAAGATTCATATGCTATCTTTTTGATATTGACCTAAGTGCCAGGGTGTGATGAAACTTAAGGAAAATTGTTGATCAGTGTGCGCCAACTTTTGGTAAAAGCAGTGGAGCTAGCCAACAAAAGAAAAGAAAAAAAAATGTCAAAGAAAAAGTTCTATCATCCAAAGTCAAACTCCAAATGAGCTTCCACCAATGGCGAGCGCTCCCAAACATTTCAAAGTGTCCACTTGGACCAAGCGCTAATTAAGACCAAGGAGTCGGGCTGACACCATAAAAGGGCTCTGCATCGTAAGCGATACAAGTCTGGGTGTCGAAGGTATCTTAGATACTCAAAAGAGACACACCCCGGTGTACTCCCAGAAAAACAAGTGCAGACGACTCCAAATTCTCTTGACGGACACATTGATCAACAAAATAAAATATACTTGTGTTGAGTAATAAGGCACTCGAGAGGCACCTTGTTCCAATGAAAGGGAGAGAAAATCAAACACAATCCTATGCCCTCCATCAACTGGCCGTCCATCTACACTTTCAAGTCTGACAAACTAATGAGACGGTTGACTGAAGCAAGAATAGACTTACTCTCTAGTGTTGAGGATTAGGTCTAGAGGAGGATCTTTGGACTGGAACTTTGAGTGATGCTCCGACTCGACTCTCAGGAAATGCAGTACACTTAAATTCATATCCTTATATTATATGTACAAACAGAGAGTCTAAAAATTAGAGAAGTTGGGTTCCTTTTGATTAAAGCTTGGTTGAGCACGGAATTTTAGGATCACTCAAATTAAGGGTCTTCTAAGAATTAAGCCTTGAAAATTCACATGCACAGTCAGGATGTAATCAACTAAGTCATTCATTCATGCTCGGGGACGAGCATGGTCTAAGTATAGGGGTATGATGAATCTCGTATTCATCATGCTAAAATTGGTCATTTAGGCTCTGTCCCCCATCATCCACCTGTAATTAATCATTAATAGAGCATTATTAGCATTCATACATGTGTAAATAATATCTGCATTTCATCATGCATAAATTGCATTAAAAATCCCTACTGTAAATTAGCCCAAAAAGCCGCTAACTTCTCATATTTTTAGTTAATTCATCCTAACTCCGATTGACCCAAAACCACCTCCATTGTGTAGATATTACTAACCTTATTAAATAAAAAAATACAAAAAAATTACTGACTCCAATAAGTGTCAAATAATCCCAAAGTCAAATTTCACATCTGACGGACTAAAACGAGCATATCTCCCACATACAGTGTCCGATTTTGGTCTACTCACTTTTAAAGTACTCCATTTTCAAATACCTTCAAAACAAGACCAATTTCATAAAATTCGGAGCCCACATGTGAAAGTTGGGTTTTGGGCCTCTTTTGCGCATTTTAACTTCTTGCTAATTTTGATCTGCTATTTTATGTGCTTAATTAACTCTTTTAATTTTGTTTCTTTTTCATTTATGTTCTTTGACGAAAGTTTTATTAAGCGACGTGAAAATCCAAATCCAGATCAAAACTGAAATCAAAGAAACTGACCAAGTCCGAGTGTCCGTTGTCGGTCTGTACAAAAGTTGTCCGTCTCTTACTTTTATTTTATTTTCCTAAATTCTTATCTTTAAAAATCCAAAAAAATTAGATTAATGTGTAAATAATTTTCTTCTATTTTATCGTATTTTTTCTAGATTTTTTATCCTCTCTAAAACCACCAAAAAAATTACAAAATCTCAAAAATACGGTTTTCTATACACATGGAAAGCCGCCAAAAATACCACTTCGTACAGGTGACCTCTTTTGCTCCCGGACCCTTCATGAAAGTTGTAGATCTCGACGAGACGAACAACTTTCATGAAGAAAATTTTTCGATCCGAGGTCATCTTCTACCTCTTTTGCCCAAGATAAAATCTGAAATTTTTTTGGTGCCACGTGGCAGCTCCAGGGCGTGCCACGTGGCACCCCACTGTTACTCTCTCCCCAGCCGCACCCAGGTCACGTGCCTAGCACGTGACCCATCATCTCTCACCTCCAGCCGTTGCTGCACAACCCCCCACCCACCTCTGCATGTACGGCCATCAAAGCCGCATGCGCGACCATCAAAGCCGCATGCACGGCCGTAACCTCCGGCCTCTCCCTCGCGCAAAACGGCCGCCATCCTCTTCCCTATAAAACTCAGCCCCCTCACGCTGCTCCAGGCATCCGCCCTTCCCCTACGCGGCCGGTGACAGCGGCAGCCCACGTCGGCGTGATCCAAGGTCTATCACTGACCTTGCGGCTTCTCCACCAGTAGCCGAGCTTCGTGACCCATCGCCGGTCACTGAGGCGAACACCGGAGTTGAGTTTCTCCTCCAGCTTCAGGCGACAGACCTCCACCCCCTCTCCTTTTCTTCTCCGTGTTATTTTTGCAGGTACACCTCCGCTTTACGCGGAGCCACCTCCGCCGCGCCTCAACCTCGCCTCCTCCACTCCGCACCTCCGCCCGCGGTGCCACCGTCCTTGTCATCGAGACCACCGCCTCCAAGCCGATCACCACAGCTCGGCCGTGTGTCGGCCGAGCTCCGCCCGCCCCAGCCCGCGCGTCGCCTCGCCGGGGAGGGCACCGCCGAGACCGCGCCTGCACGCCACCTCCGAAGCGCCCCCGCCACGACGCACAGGCGCCGTTGGATCGGGCCCTCCCCCGCCCTTGATCCAACGGCCGTGCTCACGCCACGCGTCCCGCCCCGAGCCTCGGTCAGAGCCTCAGGCTCGGACGCCCGAGCCTCCAGGCCCGGCCCGAGCCTCCAGCCTCCGCCCCCGAGCCTCAGGTTCGTCCACAAGCCTCCAGGCGCACGTGCGGGGCACGTGCGCGACTGGAAAAATTGCGCTGAGGCCCTCCGATCTTTCAGAAATTACACAAATACTCCCGGCAGGGCTAAATTACATCTAGGCCCCTCAAGTTTTCATAAATTACAGATAAGTCCTCTCAGGGGCCTCTTTGCTAAGAAAACTTTATTTTATTTACATTTTAGTCCCTGGAATTTCATTTTGTCATAACTTTTTCATTCGGACTCCGATTTTAGCGTATAATATGTCATTTTGAAGCTAATTTCATGCTCTACAACTTAGCATACCTTGTGAACAGATCTGAGGTTGTATACTGTCTATTATTCTTCAATGATCTAATTTGACATGCAGGCTCAATTTTGACGTACATGCGCCACATATTGCTTGAGAAGCTATTGATAAATCTTTTGTAGGAGTTCGGATAAGGATTTTACTTTGATTAAATCATTGAAATTACTGTTGTCACAGGAGATTAATTTACATTTATTCCTCTGAGATTTTTGCTGATTATTTGAGGAACTGAATCGAAGATATTTGGAGGCTGGATACTCTGCTTCAATATTCTGAATACTAGTTGATTATTAACCTGAAGCAATGAGTTATGATCAATCCATTTTGATTTGTGGTTAATTTTGCGGAGAGAAAGATCATATTATTTGAGGAGTTAATTTGTTTAAAAATCATAAGATCCTGAGCTGAATTGGTGTTCCCATTCATTTTCTGTGCATAACATTCGCATCTTCGCATTGTATATTTTTGCAAACACACAATATAATCAAGCATTAATTAATTATTTAATTTGGTTTAAAACCACGCAACTAAAAATCACCGTTCCCTGTGTTCGACCTTGGTAAACTTGCCAAGTATAAATAGTCCACAACATTCAAAGATTGTGGTATTTTGACGACCGAAATCTACCTCCTATACTACAATTCACGATTATTAAAGAGGTGGATTTCGCGTTCATCAGCAGGGTTGGCCCAACCCTGGTTACTATTCACAAGGGTACTTTCTCCTCACAGATTACTATTCACCCATCCCAACCCAGCCCAACCCAACCCAGTCCAACCCAGCAACCAAACAGGCCCTAAGGGTTATGTACCATGGCCAACTTGACAATCATACAACTGTTGATTCATTGATTGAATCATAGAGACCGATGCTTGGATGAATATCTAAGGAGTTAGATAGAGGACTCATCAAGCATCATCAAATGATTGTTAAGTGATGATCTCCAGCCTGAGTAGGAGATGGCAATCCTTTCTCATTTGGCTGATATCTGACCGACCTCTTGATGCAGGTCCTCTACATGGGAATAGTGATTCAGAGGTGTCAGATTAGTTGAGTCAATGTATTGACTTAACGAGATCGAGATAACCAAAGACCTATGTTGAATACTGTTACAGCATAGGCATTCATCCTCTGACCAGAGACAGATGTGTTGCTATATGTTTGAGTGTATACATTTGGCAGACCAATAGGTTGATGACCTAAGCAAGGTCTATACACTGACGAGCTGGTGTGCATGTAAGGACATATGAGTATACGATCTCTCAAAGGGATCATAGAGGTTCACATGTGAACCGGAAGACATGAGCTCACTCATGAGGTATTGGGACTGATCAAATTCCATGGATGGTCATCATGCTTTGGAAGCATGACATGAATTTGAAGGTAAGATATATGCTTTGGGACAACATATGATCTATACCAATTCCCAAATGACCAAGATTAAGAAACTTGGTGATCAAATCCTGAAGATGATAGTGTAAAATTGATCTATATCATCAGAATGATCATAGGTCTTTCAGTATGCAGGATGTATATATGTTGAGAATACCTGAAGGTGATGTGATCATAAACGATTGTATAACCACGACGCTTCCATTCCGAGGGAGTGATGAAACATGTTTGGATTTTAGTGACTCCTCACAGTTGACATAATCTTAGTCCATAAATTGGACATTGATCTGAATGAGATTCAGATGCAATGAGAAGATTATGTTTACGACCTTGATTTAATCAAGCATCTATGAGAGGTCCATGAGATCTGGATTTGAGATATGATCTCAATATCCAAGTTACTATACGTAGAACAATACAATCGCCCTATCCTTATCTCCAAGTATCTGCGGAGAAATCACATTATTCTTGTTCAAGAATAATTCCATAGTTGAATTATATCCGAGCATTAAGAGAATGATAATTAAATGTGATTTAATTATCTTGATACATGTGGAAATTATCCAATATAATTAAATGTGATTTAATTATTGTGGATAAGAATAATGTGGATAGCAATATCCAATTATTCATAAATATATTATAAATGCGATTTATAATGTATTAGAGAGAGCTAATTATGATTTATATTTGTTAATTAATTATTGGTGTGAATTGGATTCATATTGTATAATTAATTGAAAATGTAAATTATATTTTGTTTTGGGTTGTGAATGTGATTCACAAATTTTCAATGGCAAGATTGCAATATTCTCAAAATTAATTATGAACTATTTTCTAGAATAAATCACAACAAAAGTTGTTGGAAAATATGAGAGATTTTCATGGAGATATGCAATCTCATGAGATTGCATGAGATTTCCTGCACGATGGGATCATGGTGGACGGCCACCAATTCCCACAAGGAAATTGGTAGCCGTCCTACCTATTCCATGTGGGGAGCAATCTCCATGTTAGTCTCTCCATATTTGTTTGATTTAATTTAGGATTGATTTGTATTTGATTTATCAAATATATTTGATCTAAATTAAATTATTAGTTAAGGCTTCTACCAACAACAATCTTGACCATTGGATTAAACATAAATCAATCTCATCCATTTATTTTATGTGTCCAATGGATTGTGATCCATGGATCCCAAAATCCTACAAATAGAGAGGCATACCATGCTCTCTACGGTTATGCAATTTGATATACAACTCTTTCTCTCCCTCTTCCACATGTCAAGCCTCTCTTCTTCTCCATTGGCGGCTGTCCACCAAGACCTAGAGGAGAAGCCATCGTCGACGCTTCGCCCCTAGCAACGACTACTCTGAGCGGGTCCTCTCATCTCTCTTAGATGTACCGAGTGAAGATAAGTTGTGTATATTTTCTTTTGTTGCAAGCTGCATCTTTCTCATCTCTTGGTTGAGGGGGAATGTTAGAGTGTGCAATAGACGAGTAATTGGATCCTAGAGAGATCCAAATACCCCCTCTCATGTTTATTCCCACATCATCTATAAGTGGGACTCTGGTATGTTCTGTGGGGCTACATAAGAAGCCCAATATCCCATGTATTCATTGAGTTTTAAGGTCTTCTCCCATGGTTTCATCCCGTTGCTCTTAAAGCAGTGTTCTACGTAAAATCTAAGCGTTTCACTTTTATATTTTTAGGTTCTTCGATTATGCTTCCACATTATTTTTTTCAACACTATACAAATGCTCTATCCATGTACCTTATCTGAGAGATTGAGAGGAGAAAGTCATCTTGAAATTATTATGTCGATCTCCGATTTCATTTGGGCAAAGATACATGCACAAAGAACTTAGTTATATGGACCGTGGCTTGATGGCATCGAAATATAAGGTACTACTTAATACATGTGTTCATTGGATTATAACAATTAAAACATGGAACACATTAATTTTTGTGTTGACATGCAAATATATGGTACTACTTGCTTGTGTTTTTTTAATTAATTTTTATTTTAACATTATCAGTTCAACATTGAAGAATTGCACTAAAATCCTCTAATTGCTTTAAATATATGGAGATATATGTTATACTATAATTTCTTTCATATTATATGCTATTTTTGGTTAAGTTGCATATTTTTGGGGATAAATGAAGCTGAGGCCTCAAGGCTACATCTTTCCTCATTTGATTTTTTGGGATATATTATAGGAACAATGTCTTGATCCACCGTTTGATTTTTTTAGTCAAAAAGGGGGAAAACACTAAAGTGCTTGGCTCAAATAGTATAAATGACTAAATAAGAAAAATACTTACAGAAATTAAGAGTAAGAGTCCAGGAGTCTTAGCTAAATGGACTACTTTTTTTACATAAATACGCTCGGCTTGAAAAATCATCCCATTCCATTCTATGTGAATCATAAAGCCCATATTATAGTAATTGGCAACAATTTTACTTTATCTGACGGAAACTGGCATTGAATAGAGAATCCCAAAAGAGCTCCAAGCTAGCATCGTTCATCCTTGAAAGGTTAACCTCAACCCAAACAACTTTTGCCTTCTTATATCCTAGGAATAAGTGCTCTATTGTCTTTACATCTGCTTCACAAAGGACACAATAGTTATCTCTATCCATTTTTTTTGGCCTCATCTCTCTTTCATTATTAGTCATGGTCTTCTAGAGTCGATGACGAATTCCCATCAACTACAACATGGAAAACAAAGAAAAATTGTTGTTTAAGGATAAACTTCACAAGCACCAAACGACCTCCTCGTGACATACCTGAAGCCTTCCAGCCTTACAGTTCTTCTCCAACTTCTCAATAATCTGCAGTCAGTTAGATAATTCGTAGCCAACCATTACTGAATTGCAATGTTGTAGAAGTTGGTATTCGGTATTCAATCGGAGGGGTTACTGAATAAATAATATTCGATATTTGGAAGAATATTCAGGATTATTCAGTCACACATTTTTTTAATTATTTTAAATATAAAAATTAAGTCTAATATATATTCTTATATATTATACATATATAATCATCAATCAATATAAGTTCAAGATAAAAATGACCAATTAACAAGTTTCATATATGGATCTTTAATGTTTGTGGTAATATCAGGATAAATAGGAACCTTTAAAAAAAAATAAAAGAAATCAACAGTTTGTTACAATAGTCGGCCGGGTATTTGACATAATACCCGAATATATCAGAATGTCCGGGTTGGACCGAATATTGATCGAATAACAATATTCTATTCGGTCACCCCATAGAGTAAGAATATTTGATCGAATATTCTGCCTATTCGGCCGAATATTGCAACAATGCTGAACGGTAATCACAAGTGTCATATTGGCAATGTCCCACATGTCTAGAGCAGCACCACAATCCCTTGCCTTAACTTACGAGAAGTTAAACACGATGACAATTGACTTGTACTGACTCATCCTTAGGCCTGAGAGCTCGCCAAAAACTATAGTTGTTAGAGTATTTGGTAGTGCGCCATGTTGAGTTGTAGCAGGGTAAATGGATCCTGGAGAAGATCCATTTACCCCATCCAGTGTTTAGTCCCACACCGTCCAGTGGTGGGACTTGGAGGCTCTGGAGAGGCTATATAAGGAGACCCAGACCTCCTGTATCCATTGAGAAAGTGCAATGCATACTACGCCCCTTTGAGGGCTTCTCCCGTGGTTTCATCCCGCTCCTCACGGAGTAGGGTCCCATGTTAACTTTTGTGTTCTTCATGTTTATTACTATTTCTATGCTCTGTTTATCATTTCTCTTCCGTATGTTTATTTTATAACATGTTATCAGAGCGGGTCCGGTTCTCGGGATTTTCATGTTTATTATTTTTCCGAGATTCAGAGATATGTTGTTCATCGTTATTTTTTCAAGAATTGATTATTGTTTGGAGACCTGAAGGTTTGGTTCCATATTTCGAGGGATTTCTGTAACCCTAGATCCATAGATCCAGTCACAGCAAAATCTCCTATCTCCAGGCGCATATGAATGTCGAGCATGCGGCATCTTCAACCTCCCGGCGGAGGCGCTACAGCCGTATCTCATTCCAGCGAGCCTTGCTCAAGGGCACCGTCCAGATCGTATCTCACAAACGCGATGTCCAGATCCTGGCAGTCCTCCCTCGCGATTCCAGGCGCCATCCTTTTGAGCCCAGGCGGCGGCAACTCAAACCGCGTGCTCCGGGCAACACAAGCCCCTTCCTCTCCTTGCAAAGGTGGAGCTCCTGGCGATGATGGCGCTCCAGGCGGCGCTCGCTGTGCTCTTCCTCGATCCTGCGAGTCCCAGCAACACCTTGAAGATCAAAGTCGCGCCAGCAGTTGGCGCAACCCTCTGCCACGCCGTACCTCCACAGTTGACGAGGACTATCTCCTAGGCGATGCGCGGAGAAACCCCATCTCACAAGCACATGCGAGCATCCCTTCGACCCCGCGTGCGCCTCCAGCAGAGGCTCCGACCCCGCGCGCCTCCAGCGGGGGCTCCCGCATGCGGCGCTTCCTGTGGCGGCGCATAAGAAAAGGGTTTCCGTGAGTGGAACCCTAAATAAACCCAAGGGGCCCAACGTTTTAAAAAAATGGTTTTATGGTGGGTCGTGTGAATAAGGGTGTTTCCTTTGGGCCGTATGTACTTAAAAAAGGGGGGGGGTCTGATATATCTTTAGGCCCAAGTGGGCTGCTCTTGAAAAAAAAGGAGGGGAACAGCCGTGTTCCAAAAAAAAAGAGAGGAAGGGAGAAAGCCGAGAAAAAAATGAATGAGGATATGAAAAAAAAGAGGAGAAAAGTAAAAAAAAAGTCGCGTACAAAGAAAAGTCGTACGCAATTTCAAAAAAAAAGGTTGCAAAAGCCGATAAATAAAAAAAATAGTCAAACGGCTTATAAAAAAATTAATTAAATGAAAAAAATGATGAATGTTTTGAAAAGCCGACAAAGTTGTGATCGGCTAAGTATTTGTTTTTGTCCCCATCATTGTTGTCTTCTCCCAACTTGGTCGACATCCATGTTTTCCGACAAGTATGGGAGAAAGGGGGAGTATATATGTAGAGTCACAGGTCTTGTATTCCAGATCTAGATTTCAGATGCCAGTCTCCAGACCAGCCAGATGATCAGACTCTACAGTTCGGTTTCAGACTCGACGATTGATGTTCCGAGTCTCCAGTTTCAGACACGCACGAGTGTGCGGTCATATCAGATGAGCATATGTTGCCATCATTGTCAGAGGTCCCCATCATTCTTCTAGTTGTCAGGCCAGAGTTTTCATGAGAGCCATAGGGACTCCAGAGCAAAGGACCATTCCTTATGCCATATGTTGGCAAGGGTTTTCATGTGGTATCATAGGTACACCAGAGCAGTGCACCATTCTCTGAGCCAGATGAGAGAGACCTAGTTCTCCGACGAGGAGACTTTCAGACTCCATTATCCAGCGACCGTGGACTCTGACGAGGATTGCACAGCCACAGCCTTTTCAGTTCAGCCATTTTTAGAGATGGAGCAGTTGTCCACATGTTGTGGCGGGCCAGAGTACTCCGACGAGGAGACTCATTTCAGTTGCGTTGACTCTGACAGGCGCAGTTCAGAGCACATGCTCTCCGACGAGGAGATTCAGAAGACTCACACTCTAGCTCGTTCGTCCTCTTCACCTACACGACATGAGAAGCAACGTCCTCGACTGCAGCAATGTGCGCGTTGGGTTGATATTGTCCGTAGTGTCTTGTAGCGTTGAGTTGAGTTTCTTTCTGTTTGTTCAAGCTGAGTATTGCATGCTCCAGCTTGAGGGGGAGTGTTAGAGTATTTGGTAGTGCGCCATGTTGAGTTGTAGCAGGGTAAATGGATCATGGAGAAGATCCATTTACCCCATCCAGTGTTTAGTCCCACACCGTCCAGTGGTGGGACTTGGAGGCTCTGGAGAGGCTATATAAGGAGCCCTAGATCTCCTGTATCCATTGAGAAAGTGCAATGCATACTACGCCCCTTTGAGGGCTTCTCCCGTGGTTTCATCCCGCTCCTCACGGAGTAGGGTTCCACGTTGAAACTTTTGTGTTCTTCATGTTTATCTCTATTTCTATGCTCTGTTTATCATTTCGCTTCCGTATGTTTATTTTATAACAATAGTCATCCCTTTTGCTTCCTTTTCATCACATTTTATAAAAAAATTTGTATCATCATATTGGAGGATAGATTTGGAAATTTCTCAATGCACAAAATTTGATGGCATCCTCTGTCGCATCAACCATCCGTGTAAGTACATCTGTAACCAACATAAATAATAGCGGAGCCAAGGGGCATTCCTGCCTGCTACCCATCACATTGTGATTGAATGAGACCTCCTTGTGGATACTTATTAACCATGATCGAATATGTTGTTATCATGACACATCTTTTCATCCACGAGATGCTCATCCAAGAAACCATGACTCACCAAAATAGACACAACACCTTCAATCAACCCTATTGTAAACTTTGGAAAAGCCAACCTTTGAAAGCAAACCTTTGACCTTCCTTCTTTTCCAATCTGTCACATCAATCTCTATCGCCATCATCAAATTATCCATAATCTAGGAATAAAATCTGATTGCACTAGAGAAACTAAGCCATCAAGCACCCCACTTAGCCTATTGGCCATCACCTTTGTAACCACCAGATAAATAGCATTAGACAATGTAATGAGGGTGAAGATCCTCCACTCGATCCACATTCCACACCCTCCTTTTTTAGCAAGAGAAATAACATGGCTCTATTTAATTTATTGGACCCTGCATTTCCTTTAGCAAACTCTTCCATCAATGCACTAGGTCATCACCAACCACATCCCAAAACACACAATAGGAAAAAAACTAGGAACCCATCATGTTCGGGGGCACCATTTGCATTTAGCTTTAACACAACACTCGATCTAATCTCATTTCGCTCGAAATTCCGCCTCAAAGATATGGTTTCTTGGTCTGAGATAGGGGATATTCTCGTGTCCAACCATCTCTACTCCCTATAGTTCGTGAGGTCTCATGGAAGGAGTCTGCTAATGCTCAACCCATCTATCGATCTCCTTCTACCCAGGATCCATTCACTACGATCGAACTGAAGAGATTTCCGTGGCTTCTATTGCTTGCCATGGCATGAAAGAATCTGGTGTTAGCGCCCCCTCCTTGATATATCTCTACTCTGATCTCTCTCGCCACTCAGCTTCCCTCTTCCTGACCTCCTGAGTTATCTTACGGGCTCTAGATTTCTCAACCAACACCTCGCTTGAGAGATCATGTAAATCATTGATAGTGTCCATTCTGGTAACCTCAACATCTGTCAAGATGCGACATGTGGCCCGCCTCTCTCTCAAGTCCCTCTTATACTTGCATAACCACTTATGCTTTTATGCAATGTCACTAATATGTGAAATTTGAGTTTTCGCTGATCCTTCATATTCCACCGATCTCCACTATTATGCATCCAACTCTTTGAACCCTTCTTCCAGCAACCATGCCCTTTAGGCTAGATCGTGACTTCGAACTCCGCCACATGATACCTCCAGTTGCAAGTCCCCAACCAAATCTATAAAATCGCTAGGCTTGGGGTCCTGCCCTTCTCTGCAACGTGGACAGTTTGACGATAGAAGGGTCACATTGAAGTCACTCCTATTAACCATGCTACTGAATGAGTCGATCTCTAATGAAATGGAGTTCCTTCCATAAACTCGATCGTTAGGCTGCATCCATTGGTCCATACGCATGACGCCACCACTTGCGTATCCATGCCTCCAAGTCTGAGCATCATTGTCACCACACGTTGCCCTATTTCTTCACACCATAATTCACACCTGGCTCTGCCCATTCACAAGGACTCGATTCTGTCCAAACATCACATGCCGGCGGATGTAGTCACCAGCTCAGTCCTTTTTCTCAGCTCATTTCTTTTCTCACTGCTCATTGCTTTTCCCTCTACCTCGCCCCTGATTAGAGAACCTCGCTACTGGAGTAGGCTTTCCCTTGAGGCTGGATGATCACGGAATCATTCGTCACTATCGGGAAAATAAGAACAACACCAAGCTCAAAATGGTGCTGGAAAAGCGGGAGAGCAAAAGACGTCTGCCCCAGGACAGAGCGCAATTATATAATGTCTGACCCTGAGCTAGAAACCTCGCACATAAGCCAGAACCCAAAATCCAGTGAGAATCTTCAAATATATAAAAGAAGAGGGAGAGGTTTGATGAATGCGGAAGAGAGATCGCAGAAGGGAATTTTCCTATTCCTCACTGGTTGACACCACCACCTTTGCAGTACCAAAGTTTTACAGCAAGGACCTTACAGAAGTGAAAGCTAATTGGTTGGGACTCACAGCTTAACCAGCATTTGCTGAAGCCTTGAGGTGCCTCGAGTCTGGATCTTTGCTATAATCATATACACAGATTTGGAACATGTACTTGTTTTGTAGTCTTGACCTTCTTGATTGTTGTGCGTTGCCAGAAGGAGACAGGACCTGTGTAGCCTCTCGAAGTTGGAGTTTAATAAGGAACTTGGAAATCACCTGCATGGAATCCATTTGGCCCAAGAGAGGCCTACTTCAGAGTAGCAAAAGCAATCATCAACCCATCTTACTGCTCCTATGTCATCCTGGAAACCAACCTGCTGCTTGATTATCACCCTATGAGCTCCATGAAGTGCCTTGTCAGAGCATGGCCTTCCTTTCCGTCCACTTTCTCCACCATCAACCAATTTATGACATTTCTTCCACGCTTTGGAGGTTGCAAAGTAAAAGCTACAAAGCCTACGAGTCTTTGCATCATCTTCATCAAGCTAAAGTTTTGGGGACCTTTGTTTCATGACCTTACTTTCAAACCTCCCACACGGACAAAGAACTCCCCTCCGCCATCTTATCAAGCGACTTAATAACCTGCAATGTTTCTGAAAATAACTTGAGGGATTGAGGAAGTTCATTCTCATTGTTATTGTCATTATGCTTGAAACGTTGACTGGATCCCTCTTCCGTGCTCCACCACCATTTCCCTTAAGTGCATTTGATGGCCAAAATTGAACGGGGAATAATCATAGAGGTCCAGGCATCATAGGATAAAGGACATCAGGAAAGCCTCTACCAAGGCCATAGGTGACATGAACGTACAATCCTCTATCTTAAAGAGTTTTTCTACCACCCAGACCTATAATTTTTATATCAGATAACTAACCAACCCAAACTCGCTAACCCCATCTCCAAACACTAACCCCCATTCATCTCCCAACTTGACACAATCTCTTTCACAACATCACAAGGACCTTACAGAAATGAAAGCAGATTGGATGAGATTCACATCTTAACCAATACCCTATGAGGCCTTTAGGCTAGGATCTTTGCTACAATCATATAAATAGTTGGAAAATTTACTTGGTTTCTAGTCTTAATCTTACTTGACTTTCATGCTTTGGCAAAAAGAGAGAATCTGTTTAGCCTCTTGAAGTCGAAGTTATCAATAATGAGATGGGAAATCACCGGCATGCCTACCACATAGAAGAAAACTGGGAATCCACAACCTGAAAGCCAACCTACATTGAAGTGCTTTTTCAGAGCATGCCTGACCTTCCCTCTTCCTCCATTTTCTACACCATTGACTAATTGGCGATTTCCCTTCTTCTTTTCGGAGCATGCTAAGTATAAGCTGAGTGTTTGCTTCTGTTTCCTTAAGCCAAAGTTGTGGGGACACCTATTTTAAGTAGACATCTCTCTTCATATCATTCTCCCTGACTATCTCAGGACGACCCTACTTTCTACCTTCGACACGTAAAAAGATCTGCCATCCGCTATCGTATCAAGTCGTTGAACAACCCACAATAACTTTGGGAGAAGTTGAGGGTTCGAAGGAGCTTAATCTCACTGTTAACTTGTGCTTAAAATGTTGAGTGCTCTGCGACCATTTCCTTTAGTGTATGTCCTCATTTGATAACCAAGTTGAGTGGTATATAGTCATAAAAGGACGGGACGAAGGGAATCTCTACTACATGAACCTATACGTTTCCATCATATAGTTAACCAGTCCCAACTTGCTAATTATATATTTGAACTCTACCATTTTTGCTTTCCACCTGTTTGGCCTTCGGTCTAAATCTTCTTGACCTAATATTGTATTGAAAAACCTCTTGAACAAGTACGCCTCACCATCAACCTCCTCCATTTGCCTTCATAAGTTGTCCTAAACTTCTGCCTTTTCCTCTTACCTATTGGTAGTAGACACTCATTATCCATAAAATCAAAACCACGGGCCTTTCTTACAAGGTTACATAATCGCTAGTTGGTACTCGCATGGTTTTAAAAAGCGACGCCTCGAGGAGAGGCACGTCAAAAGCGCCCCGAGGCACATGCCTCGTGTCTGGGTGGTAGGGCGTATGCCTCAGCTTCACCTGAGGCACGCGAGGCATGAGGCGCTCGAGGCGAGCAGTGGCGTAAGCCTCACCGGAGCCCTTTTTTTATTTTTTTCGGTCACGTGCTTTGCACGTGACCCCTCTTATTCATCAAAATAGAGAAACTGAAGGGGTTTCTTTCTATTCGAACCGAAAGGAACCCCATCTCTCGTCATTTCACATGAAAGAGCTCTACCCTATGGAACTCCAGGAACCTAGGGCGGTGCCACCCAACCAGAATCCGGTGATCGGAGCCACCGCCTGCTCCTTTTCCGGCTATCAGAACCACCGCAAGCATCGTCGAGAAGCGTCGTCGCCTCTACAACATGTATTTTTTGGTTTTTTTATAGTTTTCATTTTTTGATGTGTTCTTTGATATTTTTTCATGGGCTTTTCTGATGTGTTCTTTGTGGATTTTCCCGTTTTTGTGTTAAATTCTGATCCACGGTGAAAGATTAGAAGTGTGTTTCGAGAAGCACCACCACCTTTGCATGTATTTTTTTGGTTTTTTTTTTATAATTTTCATTTATGATGTGTTCTTTGATACATGGCCTCAAATTTCATCGAAATTCGGTCGAATTTTTGTCGAATATCGATATCCTATCGAAATCAAAATTCGACAAAATGACCAAAATATGAGGGCCCTAGTACAAAAAATGAGCGAAATGATCGAAATTTCGAATGAAGTTCGACCGAAATTCCACCGAAATTATGTTTCGGTCAGTCACCGAAATGGTGAACGAAACAGACATTTAGGGCCTTGCTTTGATATGTTTTCCAAGGGCTTTTTTGATGTGTTCTTTGTGGGTTTTCCCGTTTTTTGGGTTAAATTCTGATCCACGATGAAAGATTAAAAGTGCGTTTCTCTTGTAATATAAGTATGTAAGTATGTTATTGTATAACTTCTAGATATGAGAAAAAAAGAACAAAGTGGGGGGGGGGGGAGGGGGCGATCGGATCCTAGATGGACGTATTGCCGTGAACTTGAAATGAACGAGTATCACAGGGGGAAAGGCTATGTATATGTTAAATGATTTTTTGATGAAGATCACGGTGGGGTGAAGCGACTAAAAGACCATCTTATAAAGACAAGCATGTGAGAGCTTGTCCAAGCATTCCCATTGAGGTTTAACAAGAGATGGAGATGTTCATGGGAAGCAAGGGTAATGAGAAGAGAAGGCGATTTAAAGAAATAGAAAAGGTTTGTCGAGTTGGGATGCAAAGGCCATCGTGAGGTGATGAAAATCAACCGACGCAGAGAGCATTGACAGATTCCAGCAGTGCCAAGAAAGCTCGAGGACCGATGTATTTTTTGTTGCACAAGGAGGTAGAGGTGCATGCACTTCGAATCCTCCCATACGACAACTCACTTTGAATATAAGTTGAAAAAAAAGATGAGAGGAAGATTTACAGGAGCATTTTGAGATTTTTTTGAGAATTCACTATCATTCAACATAAACAATAGTCATTCCTATCTGACGATGATGACCTATGTGGTCATGGAAGGGGTTTCAAATCATCGACCATGCATGAACTACGAACTTGGATTTTGAAAGAAGAGAATCAAGCCATAACTACTCTTGTTAATGAGGCAACGACTTCTTGGATTGCCACCGGTTGCAGTATCATGTCTGACGATTGGATTGACATGAAATGACATACATTGATTAATTATTTGGTGAATAATCCCAAGGGCACTTACTTCTTGAAATCACTTGATGCATCATATCAAGTTAAAGATGCCAAGATGCTTTTAAAGTGTTGGATGAAGTTGTTGAGGGGGTTGGAGAGAAGAATGTTGTCCAAGTAATAACAGATAATGCATCAGCTTATAAAGGAACTGGGATTGATGGAAAAAAGGAAGAATCTTTATTGGACACCTTGTGCAGTGCATTGCATAGATTTGATGTTAGAGGATATTCTCAAATTACCTCTTCATGCATCAATGTTCAAAAAAGTAAACAATATAATTATTTTTGTGTATGCTCATGCTTGGATTTTAGTGACGATGAGAAAATTTGCAGGTTGTGATTTGGTAAAACCTGTCGTTACTAATTTCACCACTGTATTTCTTACATTGCAAAGCTTGATTAGAGCCAAGGATTCATTTGAATCATTCTTCACTTCAAGAGCATGGAAGAACAATTCTTATGTGAATCGACCCTTGGAGCAAAACGTATTGAACATAGTTTTGAAGAGTAAGTCTTTTTGGTCTGTTGCATATGTTCGCAACACCACAAAACCCTTGCTCACCGTTTTGAGATTGGTGGGTTCTGAAAAATATCCACCGATGGGTTTTATTTATGAAGCCATGGATATGGCCAAGGAAGAGATCTCGAAATCTAGAAAACGACAGGACCAAATACACGATAATTTAGGATATTATGGATAGTCGTTGGGATCGTCAACTACACATGCCTTTACACGTTGTTGCTTATTTCCTCAATCTCTACTTCCATTATGAACTAACATTCTCTAATCACTTAGGAGTCAAAATGGGATTGTTTTTATGCGTAGAAAGATTAATTGTTGATCAAGTTGTGAGGTAAAAGCATATTCACAACTTGTTTCTTTTATGCATGCCAGATGATTTTTTGGATGGGAAAATGCAGTCAATTCAAGGAAAACAAGAAGTTCTGGTACTGTAAATAATTTTAAAGAGTCTCGCATATACGTTAACATTGTCACTAAAACGTGTTGACGATTATCATCGGATTGGTGGATGTTGTTTGGGGATGAAACACCTGAATTGGCAGCATTTGCTATTAAGGTATTGAGCTTGACTTGTGGTGCTTCTGGGTGTGAACGTAATTGGAGTGCGTTCAATCAAGTGGCTAAAGCATTGTATATTTTTATGATAGTGTTTTTGTTTCATGTTAAATCTTACGTATTTCTATATACGTCCATACAAAGAGAAGAAATCGCTTAACACAAGCGAAGCTCTATGATTTGGTTTATATCCTGTTCAATCTCAAATTGAAACATAGGGAATTAAGGAAGAAAACAATTGAAGACTCTTTCTGTTTGGAAGACATTGACTTCGATGATGAATGGATTTTGGAAGCTCATGATGTGAGGCCTATGAGGATCTTGATGCAAACATAACCCTTGAGGATGATCCTATTGAGGAGGAAGGACGTGACAGAGATGAAAGAGCTCAAGTTGCTCGACGTAAAAAGGAGAAAAATGTGACAAATGTACAATATAAATTAAAAGAATGTTCGATGCTTTGTTGTGTTCAACTTTCAAATAAACGACTATGTATATTACTTTCTTGATTATGTAAAGGAAAAACTCCAACTGATGTTGAGGAGGAGTCCTCCAATTCCGAGGATGGAAGCGATGATGAGATCGATTACGATGTGCATTTGAATTATATGGATGATTCTGATGAGGATCCAATGAGTAGTAGCAACAGAGATGGCGATGGCAACGACATTGTTGAGGAGCATGATGACTGATATTGATTCGTTGAATTAATGTCGATGATTAGTGATTTTTAATGGATTACATAAATGTGATGAACAATATGTTGCATTAGATTTATGCTTATGTTGAACTTTTTTCCTACTTTCTATTTTTTTCGTTTATAATTTTGCAATCATATTTGAACTTTGAACAATCATAGTTGTAGTTCGTACTTTGTATGGAACGTTTGGACAAATATGCTACAATAGTTTGTGTTGTTATTTATTCCAATATATTTTGCTTTAATTTTAATTTTTCTTTCAAAAAAATTGAGGCTTACGCTTTGACTGCCTCAAGGCTTACGCCTCGCCTCACATTTTGGGAAAACGTCTCGGACTGCCTCGTGCTTTTTTAAATGTTGGTAGCTGCCCATGTCTCTTTGGGGCATCTTTTCAGAGGATTTCAGGAGGTTTGTCATGGATCTGTCAACCATAGAGATTCCACAAACATACTAGGAGGTTATGCGAGACAGTCAGTTGCATCTTGCAATGTAGCAGGAGATTGCCGTGTTATGATCATGTGACACATGGAGTCTTGTTACATCTTCTACATAGGCATCCTTGGTATGGTGCAAGTGGGTGATTCATAGGGAAGCACCATGCAGATGGCGTGTTGATCTCTACAAGGTGAAACTTGTGGCTCGTGGGTTTACTCTGACATATGGGATGAGGTTATCAAGATAACTTCTTTAATGGCTCATCATTCTACACTACGGATCCTTGTCTCTATTGTAGTACGAGAGTGGTCATTATCCTAGCTTGATGTGAAGAACACATTTATATATGGTGACTTGTATGAGGAAAGTCCACATGTAGAAACCATTAGGGTTCCCTGCTGATGGGGAGTATGAAATGATTGCATACCTCACGAGGCTTTCTATGGCCTTCAACAAAAACCTAGAGCATGGTTTCATAAGCTCTCGAACTTGATAGAGCAGTAAGGGTTTATGAGATCAGATGCATGCCACTCATTGTTTCTTCGTAGGACTCAGAGATGTACAATCGCTATATTGGTTTATGTTGATGACATCATTGTTACAAGGGATGATGTGATGGGTATCCGTGTGGCTAAAAATTTTCTTGGTCAACAGTTTGTTACCAAGAACCTTTGCGATTTATGTTACTTCCTTAGACTTGAGTTGCCAGGAACCAACAGGGTCTTGTTATGACCCAGAGGAAGTGTGCTACTGATCTCTCTGAACCTTAGCATGAAGTTATATGATGATGATACAAAGGAGGTAGACATGAGGCGATGGAGCTCATTGGGAAACTCCTATATGTGGCCATTATCATGACAAACATCTCTTTTGCAGTGAGCAGAGTTAGGCAATTCATGGATCATTCTAGACATGCACATATGGATGTCGTTCATATATTTAAGAGGTACCTGAAGGCCACTATTGGTACTGGACTATTCTTTAACAAAGGAACATCCCTTGCTGTTATAGCATGCACCGATGTAGATATGCATGATGTCCCAAGGACATGACTACCTCATGTTTTACAATGTTCATAGGGAGCTCTTTGGTGTCATGGAAGAGCTAGAAACAGACCGTGGTTGCTGTCACACCCCCAAATTCAGTGATCGAGAATGATCGTGCAGACCCGGTAGCTGGATGCTCGAGAATGATCGATGAAGCTGGACTTCAGGAGGAATCCGAAAATGCGTGGATATCAGGGAGGTTATCCACGGGAGTCTGGAGGCTCCACCGTACGTTACAAGGAGAAGCGTCACACAAGACACTGGCTCGGTAGTAGAGTGTCGTGGTGCTTATAGCAGTGCGAGCACAGCGAGTACAGTCAGCAGTGCAAGACATGACAGTAGATGCACGTAGTCATACATACGCGAGCGCAGAACGACGGTACGTAGTGAAGCAGTACGCATCGAGGAGCTATGCGGTACAGTCACAGAGGCGTACGCATGAAGGCGCACGGTATCAGTATTGATGCGTGGCGGTCCAAGGAGGCATGGAGCGTTGCAGGTGCTGGGTACGAGCATTGTCGAGCATGCTCGGTAGTACACGTACGAGAGTGGTCTGGAGGCCACGATAGCGAAGTTCTGAAGGACTTCCCCTTAGCATGGAGAATGCTAAGGAAGGGTTTACCGCACGAGGGTCTGGAGGCCGCGGGTTCCCTTTGGCACAAGACCAAGTGTTCGGTGGCACTTGGTGAATTATGACAAAGCTGCATCAGCAAGCGTTGGAGCGCGAGTGTGCTGATGACTGGGCGGTTGACTGGGCGTCAACCGTGCAGGAAGACGAAAGGACAACAAGGGAGTCGAAGAGACGAGCAGACGAAGAGTTGCTGAGGAACGCGAAGGGTTGCCGAAGAACTCGAAGGATCTCTTGTGTCTTTGTGTATCATTATTGTAGATGTAATAATGAGTGTCCCTTGGGTTGCCTTGAGTCTTGTATATAAGGAGAGGTAGTGGCTCATTTGTAAACAATACAACACAGAGTTGAGTGTGTCACCCCACTCCTAGAGAGAGTTCCCCTTCTAATAAGAGAAGAGCTTTGTGCCCGTGCTCGTGTGATTGCTTGGTAGAGTTCTTGAGCGTTCTTGAGCGTGTTCTTGAGAGTGTTCTTGAGCGATCCGGAGTTCGTGCTCGTGTTTGTGCTGGAAGCGTCGGTGCGCTAGCAAGCAAGAGTACGAGAAGAGTTGGAGCGTGTCCGTGACCGTTCTACTCGGGAAGGCTGGTTAGCTACGGGCTAGCTAACGCCGCACAGGATTAGTCGAAATCGATAGCGGGATTTTGACCCTGTGACAGTTGGTATCAGAGCTGAAGGCATACCAATTCGTTGGCACGAAGTTGGTATCAGAGCACGGTTCGTGATACAATTCGTTGGTGCGAATTGGTATCAGAACAAGGAGCAGATCACAGATCTTGGTTGGTGCCAAGAAGCGGGCAAAGCTACGAGCGGCTGTTGGAGCAGTCGATCGCGGGAACAGGAGATACTTGTCGGAGCAAGTACATCTTCAATCAGCGGAGCGAAGATGGTGGGTGTTACCGAGCGTGTAGCAGTACTGGAGCAGGCGATGGCAGAAGTGGAGTCCACCATTGGGACTCATGCCCATCGCATCGCCGTCTTGGAGGATCGTTCTTCAGAAGGATCAGATGTTGGGGACGAGACCCAACAACGCTCAGCGGAGCAGATCAAGTCCTTGGAGGACAAACTGGAGGTGTTCCACACGATGATGGAGGATCTTCGGAGCGAGATCTCCCTCATCAAGAAGGCGTTGGCGAATAGCGGAGGCTCCATGGAGGTGCAGCGACGCAAGGTACCTGAGCCCAAATCCTTTACAGGTACGCGGAGTGCCAAGGATTTGGAGAACTTCCTATGGGATATGGAAGTTTACTTCGAGGCGACCAAGACGACGGAAGCCGAGAAGGTTGGTTTGGCATCGATGTACATGTCAAGCGATGCCAAGTTATGGTGGAGGAGCCGTGCAGCAGACGAGGCAAGACCAAAGATATCCAGATGGGATGATCTAGTCGCGGAACTGAAGGCACAATTCCTGCTGAAGAACACTGCGTGGATTGCACGGGAGGCTCTTCGACGCCTGAAGCAGACAGGCACAGTTCGTGAGTACGTGAAGCAGTTCACGTCCTTGTTGCTGGACATCAAGGGGATGCCCGAGGAGGACAAGCTCTTCAACTTCACGATCGGGTTGCAAAGCTGGGCGCAAGTCGAACTGCGGAGGCAGGGAGTGAAGGACCTTAATTCAGCGATCGTGGTGGCAGATGCGTTGGTCGATTATGGGGCGGCCCAACCAAGTCACAATGCTGAAGAGGAGTTCACCAGCAAGCCGAGGGCGCGGTCGAAGGATAAGGGAAAAGGCGTTGCCCATGATCCACCAATGGAGGAACGAGAGTACTCCAAGAGAAAGGAGCAACCCAGGAGCAAGGGATGCTTCTTATGCGACGGACCGCATAGGGCGCGGGAGTGCCCAAAGAAGGAGAAGCTGAACTCTCTTCGTGGGGATGAGGAGGAGGAAGAAGAACGTGAGGTACGCTTGGGAGCAATCGGTGCTATGCGCAAGGTACGCCTCACGACACTTCGAGTCGGAGCTTCGAATTCGGTGGAGGGAGGGAACTCCACAACAGCGAGCATTGGAGGTGCCAAGGCTCGATCGAGGACGCACAGGAGTGCACAGGTGCATACTGAGCACCAACGTGTGTGCAGGAGGCACACAACCAAAGCCGCGGATAGGAGAACATCCGTGCACGAGAAGACGAGGCAGAGCTCTGGAGGGCGATGCAACATGGACAACGAGATACATGTCCATGAGGGTGGAGTGGTGACGAACCACACCACCAATGATCTTGCAGGATGCAAGATACCGAAGATGCTCGGAGCGCAGGTGGTGCTCATTTTCCAGGACACGGGTACGTCTACGGGGAACGATAGAGATCGTCAACGAGCAAGCGTGGAGGTGAGTACTCCACATGTGGAGCTGGAGCTGCCACATAACAGCGATGGAGCTGCTGTATCCAGGAGGGATACACTGAAAATGGGAGCTGACGAGGAAGCTCCACTTTTCACGTTGAAGACCAAGTCATGGAGGGATATAGTTCGTGAGAAAACTAGGTGTAGGAAGGGAGGCGGTGCAAGGCGGCACCACCCTTCCAATTGAGCCGCATCAGGAGGTGCGTAGCGGATGGAGGATTGTGACAGGACGCCAGCGAAGAGGAGATGCTCGGTTGAGGACAACCGATTCTTCAGGTGGGGGAGGCTTGTCACACCCCCAAATTCCGTGATCGAGAATGATCGTGCAGACCCGGTAGCTGGATGCTCGAGAATGATCGATGAAGCTGGACTTCAGGAGGAGTCCGAAAATGCGTGGATATCAGGGAGGTTATCCACGGGAGTCTGGAGGCTCCACCGTACGTTACAAGGAGAAGCGTCACACAGGACACTGACTCGGTAGCAGAGTGTCGTGGTGCTTGTAGCAGTACGAGCACAGCGAGTACAGTCATCAGTGCAAGACATGACAGTGGATGCACGTAGTCATACATACGCGAGCGCAGAAGGGCGGTACGTAGTGAAGCAGTACGCATCGAGGAGCTATGCGGTACGGTCACAGAGACGTACGCACGAAGGCGCACGGTATCGGTATTGATGCGTGGCGGTCCAAGGAGGCATGGAGCGTTGCAGGTGCTGGGTACGAGTATTGTCGAGCATGCTCGGTAGTACACGTACGAGAGTGGTCTGGAGGCCACGATAGCGAAGTTCTGGAGGACTTCCCCTTAGCATGGAGGATGCTAAGGAAGGGTTTACCACACGAGGGTCTGGAGGCCGCGGGTTCCCTTTGGCACAAGACCAAGTGTTCGGTGGCACTTGGTGAATTATGGCAAAGCTGCATCAGCAAGCGTTGGAGCGCGAGTGTGCTGATGACTGGGCGGTTGACTGGGCGTCAACCGTGCAGGAAGACGAAAGGACAACAAGGGAGTCGAAGAGACGAGCAGACGAAGAGTTGCTGAGGAACGCGAAGGGTTGCCGAAGAACTCGAAGGGTCTCTTGTGTCTTTATGTATCATTATTGTAGATGTAATAATGAGTGTCCCTTGGGTTGCCTTGAGTCTTGTATATAAGGAGAGGTAGTGGCTCATTTGTAAACAACACAACACAGAGTTGAGTGTGTCACCCCACTCCTAGAGAGAGTTCCCCTTCTAATAAGAGAAGAGCTTTGTGCCCGTGCTCGTGTGATTGCTTGGTAGAGTTCTTGAGTGTTCTTGAGCGTGTTCTTGAGAGTGTTCTTGAGCGATCCGGAGTTCGTGCTCGTGTTTGTGCTGGAAGCGTCGGTGCGCTAGCAAGCAAGAGTACGAGAAGAGTTGGAGCGTGTCCGTGACCGTTCTACTCGGGAAGGCTGGTTAGCTACGGGCTAGCTAACGCCGCACAGGATCGGTCGAAATCGATAGCGGGATTTTGACCCTGTGACAGTTGCCATATAGAGTGTAGAGTCAGAGTACAAGGCTATGTCACACGGGGTATGAGATGATGTGGGTCAGATCAATCCTAACTGACGTAGCTTTTGATGCTCCTCTTCCCGTGCATCTACAATGCGACAACCATACTGCTCTTTTGATTGACAACAACCCTGGCTTCCATGAGAGGACCACGCATATTGAGGTTGACTATACTTATACTCATGAGCATGGCCTCAAATTTCAGCGAAATTCGGTCGAATTTCTGTTGAATATCGATATCCCGTCGAAATCAAAATTCGATTGAAATGACCGAAATATGAGGGCCCTAGTACAAAAAATGATCGAAATGACCGAAATGTTGATCGAATATCGATCGAAATTCCACCGAAATTCTGTTTCAGTCGGTCACCGAAATGGTGACCGAAACCGACATTTAGGGCCTTGCTCGTGACATGATTCAGAAGGGCTTTATCTCTATTTCCCATGTCAGCTCAGTCACAGTGGAATAGACAAATGATGTGTACACCAAGGCCTTAGCCAGAGGTCCATCCTAGAGGTATTGTTCTAAGTTGAGCATGGTCGATATTTATGGCCCATCTTGAGGGGGGTGTTAAGAGATTATTTTATCTTTTCCATGTTTTATGTATTTCCTTTCTTTTCTGTCTCTATCATGTAATTTGCTTAACACGTTTCTCCTCCTATATAAGAGAACCTTGGGACTTTGTCTCAGTATGAATCAATTAATTATTTCATCTCCGCACTGCTTCTCACTTCATTGGTATGGATGACTCTTTTACTTCTCCTTTTCTGTCCCTAGTTAAAGAAGAGAGTAAGAACAAGCCGCTTGTCTTTTCCTTTATTTGTGCACCTCTTATTATGGACTTCTTGATATGGGGGATTAAGATTTTCGATTCCTGGTCGATTTTGTGAAATGGGTTTGGTGACTGCAACCCTCCATCATCCCCGGTGGAAAGTAAGGATATTTTTTATGTTAGATAGATCTTTTACCCGTTTTGTATATATATCCTGAGTATGATAATTATAGTTTGTATTATCGTGGATTTGATTGATTTGATTATATTATCTCCAAGGCTCCCAACAAAACACTAGGAATATATTCAAACTCAGAGAAGCTCTTGCAAATCCATACCATGCAATTGATTCCAATGCTTTCAAGTCATTGCCGGAGAATGGTGGCGGCTTGTTGTGTGCATCACGTGCAGTCGCCAACCGACTGGATATCGATGAATACGTTGTCAACTCGTAGGTCGTCGTGGAAGATGAGGATGTCATTGCTGAGTGCAAAGTTGACTCTCAAGTCGTTGAGTGCATGCTGTCGTGTGATATCGATGGATATTTGATGTACGTCGCCAACAGGTTGTAGATGTACGTTGCAGGTTTTCGAGGAAAGAGGATGAGCTCTAGTCGACAGGTCGTGCTGCCGGAGGAGATGGGCGTTCGAGGTTCAGTAGGGGAGCCTCGTGGTGAACGGTGGTCATGTTGAAGTGTTGGTGAATAAAAACATAAAATATTAATTAGAAGTTACTATTGAAAAGAAGAAAGGTAAAGATACGTTTCAATTTCCCCGTAAAGTGGCTAATATGGTTGTTTGGGTCTGGTTCGTTTCGGTTGAACTGGTGGGTTAATCAGTTTATACCCGGTTCAAATTTTAGATCAAATTGTTGGAACTGGCATGGACGGTTTGGAATTTCACCATTTCTTCACATGCACCATCTCCAATGCTGGTGTGGTCATGATCCTTAGGGTCTATTTTGTTACCGGGTTGGGGTGGGTTGGGGTAACCTCATGTGAATAGTAGCTGCTTGGATGGTTATGAGGGTTGGAATAAGGAATGTGATGTGATGTCACATTTATTTGTGATGGAATTCTAACCTAGGAATGGAGGGAGGTAAACCGGATTACCCTGGGGTAACCCGGTAACTAAATGGAATGTTAGACCCGGTCACATGTTGCTTCCACGGTTTTAAACATAAAGCGGAATGATATGGTTTTCTAATTTCGAGGCGAGGTGGAAGACTCGAGGCTGTTGAGGTCTGAGACCCTCTCGCCTACCCCGATATGAATTTAAATAAAAAATATTGTATATCATTAAGAAAACTGTTAGAAATATAAATGTGGAGGCGTAATCAGAACAAGAACAGATAAAATAAAGAAATATAAAACATGGAACGTATCTTTCAAAAAATAAAACATGAAATGCTCAAGATTTTACGTAGAATCCTACTTCCGATGGAACGAGATGAAACTACAGGAGAAGGTCTCAAAAGTCCAGATCGTCTATTGCAATCTCAATGAATATTGGTGGTGTGGGCTTCTTATATTGCCCCACAGACATATCAGAGTCCCGCATGTTGTAGATGTGAGACTAAACATGAGAGTTGATGATAATTGGATTTTGGAGAGATCCAATTACACTCTCTCTATACATGCTCCAACAAAAATCATACTTCCATTCAACTTAAAAAACAGTGCAAATCTCCCTGCATATAAAGCGATTCAAAGATTTTAAAGTAATTCTTCACTTCATATTATTTATGATCACATGTGGCAAAACAAGAAAGGCATGTAACATCATTAAAACATCTAACTACAACAAACACAGTGAAAAACTCACATAAATATTAGCATACATTACATAACATAACACGCACTGAATAGTATATATGGTAACATCAAATCATAAATTTAACTTATAAATTGTGTCATTTTCTTTAGGAATAGCTACAGTGCTTTTGTCTTTTACTAATGCTTGAAAATTCATCGATTTGGTACTACTATGTCAGCATGCTTACCGGGATGGTCGTTTGGAAGAAGTTGTATTAAGGCACCTTGGCTCTGAAGATGGCACCACCGTCATATCTAAGAATATCAGGTTTTTTTGTGCATTGAGCTCATCTTATCTTCAATTTTGAAGTTCTCTTATTTATTGTTAACTGGTACTGCATAATTTCAGGCTTTCCGACTTTTTTAGAGATTTGCGTCTCTAGTTTACATCAGCCTAGGCTTATACTGGAAGTATGTGCTAGCAGTGAGTACCTCATGTTCCTTTGGTTTATGCCCCTCTTATTCTTTCGATATCTCTTGAGATGGTTTGATGTCTTGTGAAGTCAATGCTGAAGCAGACTCCTGCCTAATTGTTAGTTCATTACTAAATTCCCCTGACACCTCTTGTAGGTTGACGATATATATGCTGAAAATCTTGTTCTTTTTATTTCCTTCGGTGCCAAAGCATCATCTACCGCTGTCCAATAAAAATATATCTTAGGTACGTTGCTCTTTATTGTCTTGACTAGTATTGGTTCTTAGTGAGTACGAATTGCCCGACGCTACAAATTTTTTATGTGAGTGGAGAAAGGCAACCAAGAACCGATATTATACAATGAACATAGGTTTATAAACAGGATGATATCTTATGTTCTAACTTAGCACACATTAATGGGCCTCCACTTTCTTACTTACGATAGCCCTGGATGTTCTCATTATGCTGCAGGTTAGGTGCATATCAAAACCGTTGCCTGTTCTTTGAAGTATATTTCTGGAGAACAACTGATGGAAAGATTCAACTATACGATAGAGAATGCCGTGGTGTTTGTGAACGAGAAAGGCCCGGAGGATGTCTTTTGCTGCCACTCCAGTGAAAATACCTCGTGGAATAAACCGCCATCCCTTCTGATATGTTTACTTTATGGGGGACTTTTTCCCACCAATGTAATGCCCTACTGGTTGAGAAACAGGTTGACCTAGTCAGCGTATTGATTGTTTGATGTTATTAGCTTGACTTGTCAACGGAAGGTATGTTCATTGTACAAGACGTCGAGCTCTCTTCTTAGGAGATGACTGTTTACTTGGATTTTATAATACAGCTGTTTGAAGGTCTTTGTAAATTACTATAACTTTCATACCTACAGTGATCTATTTTATTTGTCATGTTTTGTTTCTTGCCGCCCCTTCCATCTTGATGCAACAAGTTTACTTTGTTGGAGTAATGGCGATGAATCGCTCGTGCACGTTTGTCACTAAATATGCCTATTGCTTTGTAAAATTCAACAGCTCTGGATGCAAGGGAGACCATAATGTCTGTAAGCCTCTGTTGGAGGTGGTGGTGGCACACCCGGTCTGATTTGCTGATCAGTAGAGATGAAATTTGCAGGCCATAATTACTGGTTGTGCAAAGACGAATATGGAATGGGGTGAATGTAAGATTTTTTTGAGTTGCACAATAAGCCAAACAGCCACCGCTTGTGGTGCTTTGCTGATTTTTTATAACGAGGCATCCATCCCCATCTGGCACGTGTGTAGCACGGAAGAGATCTTTTGTTGTACAGTAGAGGTGCTATAATCTCTTTTAACATTTTTTGTGATTCCAATTCCAAAATCCAACCTTAAGATTGAATCTTAGATCAATGTTCTATATATCTTTGAAATTTTGCTCTAGAGCTTATTTGCTACTTTATCTTAATCGTTGAACATTCAATCAAGATATAAGCAACTTAAATTCCATTTAAAAAAGATCCAATCTTTAAATCATTAAGATAAAATAGAAAATAAGCTTGGATTTGAGCAAAATTAAAGGAGATTTTGGGATCGCAATCGAAAAAAATTTAAAGAGTTTAATACACCTTTATGTAGAGCTTGCCGTGTCAGCACATTTTTCTATACCCATGCATCTCCCATAAGCCTGGGTCTCAATCTCCATTTGTTTGACGGGGAGGGATCTTATGTCGTAACTCCTTTTACAACAAAGGTTCTGTGATGTTTTTTTTTAGAAAATCGATTCCATGGATTGAATCTTCTCTTAGTGTTGTACAAAGCTGGCCAATTTCGTTCAAATTGGACTTAATTTGCTATTTTATCTTAATATTCAATGTAAATGTCAACATTTAAGCAATTAATTAAAATAACAAAGTCTGTCAGACTTAAGGAAAATTTGATAGATTTGTAGACACAATTGAATTTTTGGAATCGATTTCATTGCAAATGCTTTGCTGTAAATTGAGTTACAACAGAAGATCCCTCTTTTTTTGATGAGGCTGAGAGTGCTCATCGTCTCCCACTCAGAGGACTCTTTTATTTGCCATTTGCTTTGTTCAAATTACCCTGGCATGATGACATGAATGTGCCATGACAGATCCCATTGGCCTCAGTTGGCCATAATTAACATTATCATGTGCCTTAAGCTTCATCAAGCACCTTCGTCCTTCCAAGTACACAAACCCAAGCCTACCATGTAAGTCAACGGGAGGAGCAAAAATGGTTCGTGATGCCCTTTTAAGAGCTGAAAAATGATACTTTACATTGGGTGCCTAGCTTATTCCAAACAAATACTATACTAATAAAAAATTAAGCACATGTATGCATTTGTCCATGCATGTGCATTTATACACGAGCACATGTGAGTGTACTGTAGTACAATCCAAGCACACATTCGATCAACAAGCACTCCACGGAGAACACACAATTTACGTGAAAAATCTCACCAGTGTAGTGTGATAAAACCACGGGCAAAGAACTATGTGATATGAAGTACATGATACATAAATCATAGGAAGCCGTTCTTCCCTGAAAGACTCTCAGATAACTCATACCTTACCCTAAAATAGGCACGTATCTCAGAATATAATAGAATCTCACATCAAACAGATCATAATTAGGATTCTGGAAATAAAAAACTAGGCCGATCATGATTCATTTGCAAATTGCATCATATGCTGCTTGGGTCGAGTCTTTAAGGTATATCTAAACAAATCTCCACCTTATCTTGAACTCCACCTGGAATGAGGCAAGGAAATTCTCTTTGCCGAACAAAGCCATACGTCTTAAAAGAACAACTAAATTCACACAGGCTGTGAACATGGTGAGTGGAACTGGCTTGAACATGATACATGATGGATTATTTGCTATGGAGATATTCTTCATTCGAATGTTGCCATTAACGATGCTTCGAAATCACCCTTTTAGTCTAATGATAATGATGTTATTGAAGATGCTGTAGCCGAGCAATCTATGAACCATAAAAAAATGACCAAAGTGAGAAATTAATACAGAGAATTAATCCTCAATACGGTCAAATTATTTATTTTACTTGGGTAAGTCCCAAGATCGAATTCAAGGAGGTAATATGAGGGTTTAGAATTAATATTCAAATGATTCGAAGATTAGATTTTCAGAGAGATGAATGTTTTTGATGCTTTGTATTTTGCATATTTTTTATTGATTTAATAAGGGATGTACATAATTGATGGAATAGATATGATGCATGTATTTTCCAAATATTTTTTAATGCAAATAAAATAATGCTATCTATGCGGCGAGAGAAAAATAAATATATGGAATATTTTTGTGATTTTGAAATGATGAAGATGAATTGTAATGATAAATTCGTGTCGAGCAAGTAAGAACCAAATTAATCAATGAGCGATCAACCGGTTCATGGTCTCCCATGTGAATTAATTTTAGCAAATAATTATTGAATTAAACTCTGGTGAAATTCCTAAATAATTCCCCCAAATTAGTGCCCCAATTTTCACCAATTATTGAGCAAGATAATAAAAAATCAAGAATGAAGATGCTCACAATATCTGAATAATTCTATAATTAACTAATGCTCCAAATGTGTCTTAAATTAAATATTTTAGTGTACCTTATGATAGATAATAGGTCAAGGTTCAATTAGAGATAAAGAACGTCGAAAGCTGACACAGATGATAACATTATCAATAGATAAGCTCAGGGGCATAATTGTAATAAAAATAATAAGAATCCTTGCAAATTGGACCTTCAAGGTGTGTTTTTGAAATTTCCCAAAACCGATTGGGGGTCTTCTGCAATTCAACTCTAATAGGAGCACACAACAATTCTTGGAAGCTTGAGGGCTTGAGCAAAAATTTTCCAAAGGTCACGTGGTGTGCGGGACTTGAGTTCTTAGTGATTCTGGAGAAGTATGAGGGCGTAAGTGCAATTTATATGTCCGTGCATGAGTTTCACGTGGGGAGTGGGAGCTTGGGTGGATGTGGGAGGTCTGGTTCCCTAACCCTCCACATGGTTGTATTCAGTAGCTATGGACTCTCTGAAGCTCGAAGACGATCTTAATCATTCGATCATGCTCGATCTGACGGCTAGAAATTGGGTGGCCTTGGATGGTTCAGATCGCATGAGTACTTGATGATCGACAACTCCTGTAACTTTTACCTGGGGACTTATTTCTCCTTGATGCTCGATGCATCTTCGAAGGTTGAGGAGTGGGGCGGTGCTTCGGTGGTGGTAGTGCGGAGCCGTCGGTGTGAGGGCATGTGAGAGGTATAGGTGAAACGGGGGGGGGGGGGGATACTGGAGTAGGTATGGGAGTTTGCCGCCGTCAGAAAGCGTGAATGAAATGGAGAAGAGAAGAAGATGATGCGAGGGGGAACAGAGAAGGGGAACTGGGAATCTTCGAGTCAGTGGTTGAAGATGTGTCGATGAGTGAGACAAGCAATGACAAAGGAACATGGGATCGATGGGAATAACTCGATAAAGAAGAAATGAGAGAAGAAGACAGATTAAGGAGAAGGATAAGGGATGCATACCTGAAGGAGATTTATCCTAAAGGTGGAGAGTTGAAGGCCTCTCCTGGTGATCGCTCGAGAGGCTTGGCAGGGAAGCCTCGATATGTGCTGATTTTGAAGAATAATCGCAAAGTCCCTAGGGGATCCTTGGACCACGCCGGAGGTCGACACCCAGGAGTTGCAGGGATTCTATCACCAGTTTTGCCCTTGAGCTCTCTCTCTCTCCCTCTTTTGTTTATGCTTGGAGTTGAACGGTGGGAAGGAGATCAGAGAGGATACCAAATAGGAGGAGGCATATATCAGAGGGGATTATGTTAGTTGGGGCTTCGATCATGATAGAATTTGGGTTAGAGGTTGGTTGGGTCTCACCGGAGATGGATGGGTGATTACGATAAGAGGTTTGTTGGGAGGTGGTTTACTGAAGACGCGGAGATAATGAGGTGATTAAGATTAGGGTTGCCGCATCCGTAGGTGGTTGGGGTTGGGGCTCAACGGAGAAGATGAGTCGATGGTCGGGGCTTGTGGATTGGACAAGAGAGGTGAGGCGGTGCTAGATGGAGAAGAGGGTGGTGCAACAGAGGTGACAGGTGATGTGAGGTACAACTGAGGAAGGAGAAAGGTCATGTCCATTGCACATGATGTGATCAAGGGTTTGGTAGAAACGTGCCTCGCACGTGGAGGGGAGGTGAGAGAGGCGTTACATGTATGGCGCGTGAGGGGATAACGAGATCCTAGGTGGGAGGAATTGAGAGCCATTGGATCAATTTGATCCAACAACCAAAAGATGAGGTGCAAGAAGACAAAGTGGTGGATTGACCAGGAGCCTGGTGGCTCGATTGGTTTCCCGACACATGGCAAACATTGACCAAGTTGACTGTTGACAAGTGCACGAAATAAAAGAAAAATACACTAAAAATACCAAAATGAACTTTGATGTGAAAATGCCGAAAATAAAAAATATCCATATAATGCGATCTTTAGTACTCATGAAGGACCCAGATGCAACCGGACTAATGCGTGCACGATAAGATCTTTTTGGGTGATATTTCATGTATATAAAGTACCCTTTTTTTAGTTTTGTAATTTTTATTTGATTCCTGTGAATGAATAATGCTTGCAAATATAAAATATGCTATGAAATAAAGCAATGGACTCATGTGATTTTTTTGGCATTTTTGTGAATTAAAAATAAGTCAAAAAAATTAGGGGAGTGATATATACACAGGTGGATTAGTTCAGTAATCTTAAGTCACAATAATTCAAAACCATTTTTCGGACTTGAGATAATTTGTAGGTATTTGAATTTGATGATAATTTGTAGGTATCTGAATGTATAATAATTCAAAAGTGAGTAGAGTACATTTGGATGCTGTATGAGAGAGATATCGACATTTGCAGTTTTTTTGTCTTGAAATTAGGGTTTGAGTTTATTTTAAATATATACAAGTTAGTATTTTTTTAAGTTTTTTCTTTGATTAAGATTAGTCATATGTACACAATGAAGCCAATTTCATGTTAGTTAAAGTTAGCATGAATTAATTAAAAATGCTTGAATTCAAGTGAAAATGTTTAGATGTTTATGGATGTAGAAAGGAATGCCAACTTATGCAAATTATTTACAAGTGCATGAAAGTTAATTTTGTGATATTAAGAGGTGAAACTTATGTAAATTATTTACAAGTGTTTGAAAGTTAATTTTGTGATATTAAGAGGTGAATGAACCTAATTTATCAGGACGAAGCTCTATTTTCAACTAATTAGAGTGGTAAATCGCAAATTCATCATCCTCCTATACTTAAACCTTGCTCGTCCTTGAGAAACTAAAAATATGAAGTGTTGAAATGAGATTTGTATTCCATACCAAGATCATGAGAAAAAGATGAAAATGGAGCAGAACCGACCTACAGATTAATAGTTTGGCGGAACTCCCGTGAGAATTAAGATTTTAAAAATCAACAACCTCGAATTTCTACATATCATTGTTGCAGGTTCGGCTCAGAACTCATCTTAGATCAATCCTTATTCTAAAGCATACCCCATGAACAATAAACAACTATTTCATGTGTGTGAAGGGTGTTAGATCTTCCCATCCAAAATGTCAGACTACCACGCAAACCTCTCCTCTAGTAACTCATCCTCGAGGAGTCAGGTGTTTCCTTCTAAGTTCATGTACGTGCTAGGTAAACGAATAAGTTGGAAGAAGATTTTAGAAGAATGAGAGAAGAATTGGAGGGGGGACCAGTGTACTCACATCTCCTGCAAAGCTTGGCTAGTGTAACAAGTCTCCATTAAGATATGCAGGCTGTTTGAAGCTTGGACCATTGTGGTCAAATATTTATTTGGGAGGTGGCTTCTTTTGGTATGAATTTTTTCGTTTCTATGTATGGATTTTTTGTGCCCCGAAGATATATAATATTTTATTCCGCCCATGTTTCGGGGTCTTAGAAAAATTATGTTACCAGTCCATTCCTCATCTGAAGCTTTATTTTAATCCACACTCCCGTCGTTAGATGCCCATGCTATTAGAAAAGAGACTCACATGATCTTCCATCACCCCGTATGAGTTGAGATAAGTGCATAATGTTAGAGTACAAATTAATTCCCTATCAAAGAGTTGTATTCAAAATGAGATGACCGAGTTAGACACTAAAAGTCGAAGTCTAGACACTATCACGTGAAACTCGAAGAATTAAGTCTAAGACCTGAAGCTTCTAAAATCCTATTTCTCAATGAAGTTCCTCTTAAGATTAAGTGGATTAAGGCCATGTCAAGTACATTCTCGATTTTCTGCTCCCAAGGGCTTTTCACCAATGCAGATGCATGAAATGCTGATGAAATGCTTGTGCATGACGTGCAAACATTCTTCTTCTTCTTCTTTTTGAATTTTGCGAGTTTGCTTTTTTTGTTGGTTTTTTTCACATTGTACATATTTACAAGTTTTGTTCATATTTTACAGTTCTTACAAAATTACCCACGCCTCCTGTTAGTTTTAGTTTTTTTAATACAGAAAAATATAATATCGTATAGTACGATGTAGTACAGAGTATGTACATAATGCATCTCTCCCTTTATACTAAGCATATGCTAAGTATAAAAGGATGCAAAAGAGGAAACAAGAGAGGGGTAGAAGTCACCCCTCATATTTTAGCTCTTTATCAACGTAAGTATAGAAGAGAGCAACAATGGGGCGGTCGAGGGAAAGAGGAGGAAAATGAGAGTATATACAAGGTTGGCATCGATCCCCCTATAATTAGGCTTTTGCCTAAGTATAAAAGAAGTAAAAAGGGAAATGATGGAATTGGGAGAGAATGTACAGAGGTTTGGGGTTAGAGCACTCATAAGGATTCAGATATGTGAAATGTGCATGTGCAAGGTGTCATGTAGATCATGCTGGTATGTCTCATGGATTTGCTTCATGGATGATAATTTCCTTAACTCTTGGTAACCGATCCTCTGGTCTAATGAATGACTTCAGTAGCTGTCCATTCACTAAAAATGCTGATGCGCCCTATGTAAGTTATGAGATCTCAACTCTTCCGCTCTCATGCACTGCTCGAACAATGTAGGGCCCCATCCACTTAGATTTCAATTTGCCTTGAAAAAAATTTCAGCTTTGCATTGAACAACCATACCTTCTGCCCCATGGACAAAAGCCTCCTTCCCGATGTGTTTATCATGCCGTTTCCTCACCTTGTCCTTGTATATCACGCTGTTGTCGTATACTCGGATTATAATTTCCACTAGCTTATTCAGGTCCATCTCTCTTCTTTTCTGCCTCAAGTGACTATTCCAATTGATCTTCTTAATGGCCCATTATGATTTGTGCACTAATGCTACGAGCAAACGGCATGGTTTTCCAAAAACCATCATGAATGGAAAAGTACCTGAAGGATATGGTTAGATCCTCAAGCGCATCATGGAAGCGTGAGCGTCGTATCGAATACGACGAAGAACGACTAGTCGGACTAGTTGTTCTATGCAGCAGAAATTAAAATTTTTTCATGCAACGAAACCACATGATCCAAGAACACTTCTCGGATCGTTTTGTCTAAACCACAAACAAGTAATAGGATTACCTCTTGAAGCGTGGTTGCGATCGAGTCTCTTAACGAAGCGACCTCCTGTCTCAAGTCCGATCCGACGGAGGAGACGCTTGCGAGCACAGGGATGAACCGCGTGCTTCTCGCAATCCATGTTGATGATCCAAGCAGTGGATCTCCTGATCTCGACACACGAGATCCATCGTCTTCTTCACGAGCGAGGCACACCGAAGGAGACGGAGATCCATGAGCAAACAATCGGGCAGCATAACGACGATGCTGCGGCGATGGAGAACCTCTCTAGGGCATCCATGGTGGACGGCCACATGAGAGGGAGAGGGAGAGTAGACGTGTAGAGAGAAAGAGAGAAAGAGAGTTGTTGTCTCACTTGTTGTGTAAAGAAGAGCAAAGGGGTGCCTCTCCTTTTATAACATTTTGGGATCCATGGATCTCAATCCATGGGACAACACAAATCCAATGGCTCTCATTGATTGTGTTTCTTTCAATGGCTAAGATTTATGTTGGTAAAAACCAACAACAATTAATTTAATAAAAATCAAATATATAATAAATATAATTTGATTTATATCAAATCAATCTCCATTGGAGAAATAGGAAGGAGGCAAGCCTCCTTCCATAAAGGGGGGAGGACGGCTATGAGTCCTATAAGGACTTGGTAGCCGTCCCTTCTCCTTATTAGGAAGGGAGCCTCCTTTCTATATTACATGAGATTGCATTATCTCATGATTCTCTCCAATATTTGCAACAACTTTTGTTGTAAATTATTTCACAAAAATAAATCCAATTTATTTTGTGAACATTGCAATCATGCCATTGGAAATTTGTGAATCATATTCACAACCCAAAATAAAATGTGAATTACATTTTCAATTTAATATCCAATGTGAATCCAATTCACATTAACATTTAATTAGCAAATGTAAATTACAAATAGCTCTCTCTTATATATTATAAATTATATTTATAATATATATGACCAATATGGATATTGCTATCCATATTATTCATATCCATGATAATTAAATCATATTTAATCATCTTGGATCTCTTTTCTCTTGTTCTCAAATAATATGAATCACATTCACATTATTCACATCTTTGATAATCAAATTACATTTAATTATCTAAGACAACTCTCTTTATAATATGAATCGAATTCATATTAATCATGATAATTAAATCACATTTAATTATCCATTTTCTCAGTGCTCGGATATATACATCAACAATAGAATTATCCATGAACTCCTTCAAGGATAATGCGCTTTCTCCGCGAATACTTGGAGATAATGACAGGGCGATTGTATTGTTCCACGTATAGTGACTTGGATATTGAGATCATATCTCAAATCTAGATCGCGGGCCTCCCATAGATGCTTGATTAAATCAAGACCGCAAATCTAATCTTCTCATTGCATCTGAATCACATTCAGATTAATGTCCAACATTTGGACCAAGATCAGATTACTTCTCTACTAAGAGGAGTCACTAAAATCCAGACCCATTTCATCACTCCCTAGGATTGGAAGCGTCATGGTTATTCAATCGTTTATGATCACATCACCCTCAGGTATTCCCAATACCTATACATCCTGCATACTGAAAGACTCAGACTAAACCCGAAGTATTAGATCAACTTTATACTATCTACTTCATGGTTTTATCAGTAAGTTTCTCAATCGATCATTGGGAGTTGGTATCGATCATATACTTTCCAAAAGCATATATCATACCTAGGTCTTGATCATATACTTTCCAAAAGTATATATCAAACCTACAAATTCAGTCAAGCTTCCAAAGCGAGACGACCGTGCGCACGGAATTTGATTCTTCCCAATATCTCATGAGTGAGCTCATGTCTTCCGGTTTAGTAAATGAACCTGTATGATACCTTTTGAGAGATCGTATTACTCATATGCCCTTATATGTACACCAACGCGCTGGTGTATAGACCTTGGTTAGGTCGTCAACCTATTGGTCTGCCAAATATACATACTCAAACATATAGTAATACATCTGTCTCCGGTCAGAGGATGCATGCCTGTATCGTGACAGCATACGATATAGAACTTTGGTTATCTCGATCTTATTAAGTCAACTCTTTGACCTAACTAATCTAACACCTCTGAATCTCTATTCCTATGTAGAGGACCTGCATCAAGAGGTCGGTCAGATATCAGCCTAAATGAGAAAGGATTGCCATCTCCTACTACTCAGGCTGGAGATCATCTCTTAACAATCATTTGACGGTGCTTGATGAGTCCTCAATCTAACTCTTTAGATATTCATCCAAGCACCAGCCTCTATTATTCAACAGTTGAATCAACAGCTGTATGATCATCAAGATGGCCATGGTACATAACCCTAATTGTACTAAGGGACCTATTATGAAAATTATTCATTCTTTATTTCAGATCAGGGAATGATATATGCAATAATATTTATTGCATAATGGCTCGCCGTGGGCTCGCATGTCCAACAGTACCTAATTGGGTCTTGTAAACTGTTCAGTAAGCCCATAGAACTTGATCCTAAAGTTGAGATCAATTCTTCCTGTTAGGGCAGATGAGCTTATGCAAAATACTCTTTACTTCCCTATCTGACACCTCAACCATGTCAAGATTGTGGGTGGTATAGGCTAGCGACACAGAATTCGATGCTGTAATCCTTCAACAACTTCTTCATCTCCCGATTCACGAATTTGCTACTCCCATCAGAGATAAAACTCTTGGGGATCCCAAGCCTAGAAATTTTGTTCTCCTTGACAAACTTACATAGTTTTGTTGTCTATGTCTCGGGTTGGGACAAGTAGTCTACCACTAGAAGGATATATTCAAAGCCTTGATTCCTGGGGAATGTGTCTATAAAATCATTTCCCCACACATTGAATACATCACATATGATGACACGATGCATTGGAATTTTGTCCTTGGAACTAATGGTTCCTCCCAATCGTTGGCATGCCGGACACGACTTCACGAAGGAATACGCATCACAGAATAGAGTTGACTAGTAGAAACTACATTGTAGTACCTTCAGTGTGGTCCTTTAGAGTGGTGTGCTTCTACCTCCAAAGTATGACAATGAGTGAGGAAACTGTTGTATTCCTCCTAAGGAATACATCTTCTCCAGACACAATCTCGTCATCCGAAGAAAAGGAATGGATCCTCTCAGTATTATTTCCTGGATTCTGACTTGAGTCAGTCAATGCGGCTCTTGGGCCATCATGGGGAATCTATCTAAAAAACATGTAGTTCACTTTATTGGCATACTACGGGGAAGAGTCAACAACAAATATTGACTCATCAGTGAAGGAGTCTTGAATCGGGGTAGGGCTAGAAGATTCTACTTATTCAAAATGGGAGAGGTGATTGGCCACCACATTCTTTACTCCAGATCTATCTTTGGTACCCAAGTCAAACTTCTGAAGCAGAAAAAGCCATTTGAGTAGACACACCTTCACGTCTTTCTTTTTCATCAGGTATCTGAGTGTTAAGTGATATGTGTAAATTATCACTTTTGACCCTATAAGATGTGATCTGAATTTATTTAAGGAAAATACTACATCAACCATTTCCTTCTTGGTATCCATGTAGTTACATAAAACAAGATCCATAGCCTTGCTGGCATAATGAATCATGAATGAGACACCCCCTTCTTTGTCCTAATACGACCCCACCATAAAATTGGAGGCATCAATCATGATCTCAAATGTAAGAGACCAATCAGGGGTCTGCCGGATTGGGGCGTCCATAATTCTCTCCTTCAAAAGCTCGAAGTCCTCAAGACACTTGTGATTCACAATAAACACAATGTATTTTCCTCAGAGCTTAGTAACAGTATGGAAATCTTTGAGAAATACTTAATAAATCTTCGATAAAATCAAACGTGCCCTAAGAACGACCATAATTGTTTGACGTTGGTTAGTGGTTAGAGTTTTCTGATCATGTCCTCCTTGGTAGGGTCAATCTCCATTCCCTTCTTGGAGATGACGTACCCCAACACAATACCCTCCTATACCTTAAATTGACTCTTTCACAGGAGAGTACTAGATTCACCTTGCAACACCCTCTTAAGACTCGATCTAGATGCTTTAGGCATACAACAAAAGAATCTCCATAAACCTATAAGTCATCCACAAAGACTTCTAGGTATTCACCCACTATGTCGGCAAAGACCACGATCATGCACTTTTGGAATGTTCCTGGAGCATTGCGTAACTGATGATCTGTGATTCGTCATCTTTATTCATTTATTTTAGCTTAAAATACCTTATAAAATACCTGTATATAATACTAACTCCATGTTCTTATTAATGTGCATTTGTGTGTAAATATTGTATATTTCTATATTATTTTAACCTAAAATAAATAAATAAAGAAAGAAAGGAAAAATAAAGAAAGAAAAGAAAAGAAAACTATATATATGTAATAGATACAGGCTTACCGGAACCCCGAGAGAAGGTCATGACTTGACCTGATCGACCAAGAATAAAATAGGGGGAGATAGGGTCCTTAATCATAAAAACCAAAAACATGTGTGTTGTAAATACTTCTCACTTATTGTGTACATCTGTATAAAACTAACAATATTTTATTTGTATATAAATTGACCTTAAATACAATATTTTTCAAAACAAACGTTGTAAATAAAAATGTTGGCTAAATAATAAAAATAACTGCACAATGAAATTATGTATATAATAAAAGTAGCCACATTCGGAAAAAAGCCATTAAGCGATAATTGAAAGATCAATTCCACCTCCATATGAACTCATATTGAACAAACTCATTTCCATTATGTTCTAAATTAAATTATCTTTAAAATGGCTGTAATTTCATAATTTTTAAAGTTACGGTTGAAAAGCCGATTTTCTAGGGTGGTTTGTGCAATTTTATCATTTATTTGTACATATTGTATTTCTAAATATTTGTAAATATTTTTACTAATTATTTAAAATAAAAATATAAAAAATAATAAATAATTTTGTGAAAAAACAAAATTTCTTATTTACTCATGCATATAATGTTATATATGTATATAACATATGTATGTATCTAATTTTCTCAACTAACTATCACAAAAAAATTAACATTTAATTTTTCAATAAATAAAGTGACGAAAATACAAAAAAATCAGTTGATTTTTGTAAATATTTTTAACACCTATCTATTTACTTCATCTCATTTCAATGCCAACCAACACAGATGCATCCGCCGAACCACCACCGTCGACCATCTTCTACGCCAGCCACCGTCTGGGAGCTTCGTCATCGCCGCGCACCTTCCCCGCCTCCAACCGCGCGCTACCTCCCCTGCTCATCGGTGAACACTAGGGCATGTGTCGCCCTCCCCCTCAGCCGTCCGCCAGGAGCTCCACCGCCCTTCAGGTCGTCCTACGCTTGGGGTGGTCGTCCACCGCCCAGCGCACCGACATCCTCGCACGCCACTACGCTCGACTGCTGAAGCTGCCTCCATTGCTGCCTCTTGGAGCGGCTAATCAACGCCCCTCTACGGTATCCGCTCTGCCTATGAGAACTGCCTAACCATGGCCGAAGCTCCGTGCGACGCATCTGTGCCTCCTCCCTCTTTAGCTTTGACGACACTCCTTCCATTTTGGTTGAAGAAACGAAGGAACTCCATGAAACCTTAGGGCATTAAGAAAATATTGGAAAAATTTGCAATGTCTCCCTCCGAAGATTCTCATATTACACAAATGCCCCTGCTCCAACACTTAACACGTGCACAATACGTTTTATTGGGTAATTTACATTTTTCATCCTGATGTTTATTTTTGTTATTTATTTGATGACCAAACATTGAATAACTACAGTGCAATCCCTATTTAACAGATTTTAAATTTGCATATTCTTTAAAGTAAAATAAATGTTTTCATTGGTCAATAAGTTCCCAAAAATCATGCTCTGTTCCTGATGTGTGTATCTTTTTAGCATAAATTTTCATTGAATTTAAAATTCATTTATTATTATTATTATAAAATAAAAAACAGTGTCCTTTTCTCTTTATGAAATTCAAAAATTCATAAAAAATGAATATTTCTCTAAAAATTCCAAAAAATTTTGAGTATTTGTATTTCATTGTCTTTTAACTTCTATCCAAATTTCACAGATTCTTTTCAAAACCCAAAAAAATTGAAAAATATTAAAAATCTTATAGAAATCATAAAAATTCTATAAAAAAAATCCAAAAATTATGATTTCAGTTCCTGTTTGTAGATATTTGCATATATTTCATCATAAAATAATTTACAGGAGTTTTGGGCACTTCAAATATTTTTAAGTTGCAAATTGCTCCAGGCTGTGCACTATTTCTCATTTATGTGAATGTTTGATTTTTAATAAATAGAAAAAAATCTGAAATTTATAAAAAAATTCCCCAAAAAATTTCAAAATCTTTAAAACCCCAAAATATTTTCTTTGGATTTTTCTGATTTTTTTCGATATAATTAAAAATTCAAAAAGAGTTTGATGTGTGTCTTTCTTATCTTGTGCATATTGTTCTTTATTTGAAACTAAAAAAATTGCAGAATTAAAATCATTAAAAATTTGAAAATCAGAAAGTTTAAAAATATAAATTAAAAAAATAGGAAATTTAAAAAGATAAAAAATTCCACAAAAAATCGAGGATAGTTTCGCTTTGAGATTCCTGCTTTTTCTCTTAATTGTTTTTTATCGATTATTTGAATAACCCTCGGGAATTGTTGCCTCCCTGAGTTCGATCTTGTTCGCTATACAGGTAAATAAGTTGCAAAAATTTCTCTTGCTTCATTATTCCCTTGTAGTTAATTTTGTAGCTTGAGAAGAAAAATATTGTTTGTTTGTCATGGGATTATTTGGGATAACGACGACTGTTCATATCATAATAAACCGATCCTCATGTGTTTCTCGTACAACAAAACGGTGCCGTTACCGGGAGGCATGATGAGGGTGGTTAGGTTTCTCTTTTGACCTGCTATTCTTGGTTGTAAATATATGTTTACATTTTGTCATTCACTCCATTGTTCATATCCACTGTATTCATTTCATTATTTGTGCTCATATTTTTATAATTGTGTTTCTTACATACTCTCTCTTTTCTCTTAAATGCGATGGCCCGCAGAGCGAAGGAGGTGATCCTAGGAGAGCCAAAGCACCCAAGCGAAGCGGGGGCGGCTTGATTCATACTAAAGCTGCAAGAGAGCACATGAGGAGGAGAAGAAGAATTTGAGAGAGACCATCATTTGGAGCTTAGATAGTTTTTATTAATTTTAGCATTTGAACACTTGTAAAAAGGACATTCATTGGTTGCGAGGTTTGTTTTGCCAAGTGCCGATGCACTTGGGGGACCTCACTGGATTTGTTTTCATCGCCTTCATTTTCTTTGTTTCACACAGATTTCGTGAGATACCTATTGATTGATTTAATTAATTTTCTTGAGCCAGGTAATTAATTAGGTCCAAATACCCTAAACAAGAATTTCTATACCTATAGAGTAGTGCATAATTTGGACTTAATCAAATTAACTCGTTCTTGCCCGTTAATAGAAGCTATCATCTAGGACGATTAACTTGCATCATATAGGATAGTTTACTTTTCTGTCCTTAAATTATGCATGGATCATTTTGCATGTAAAGTGCTGGCGAAAAGGTACGCATCTCTAACCCCTGCATGCAACATTGTTTTTAATCGCGCATTGGCATTTCCGATCTCCTTCCTCGTTTTCACTCACATAAGTTAAAAAGGAAATTAAAGACTGAGATATGCGATTTATTGAAAATATTTTAACCAAGTGTCAACTGCCTAAAATATGGGACTGCTAAAGAAAACTCGAACTTAAAATAAATATTAGGAAAAATATTATTTTACGGAGAGTAACCCCCTCATTGTTTGGTTTATAGAGAGAGAGAGAGAGCGACCCCCACACTAGGATAGAACCACACCCGAACTCTTTTTAGACTACTATCTTGTGTTAGTCGTTCTCTAGTGAGGATATCTCCAGTAGACGGTAAACCGGCCCATGAAGTCCTTAACAGATTGAATTGATCAGGTAGCTAGTAAACGATCCGCAATTCATACTGACTGGGAAAGATCTAATTTGAGGATTAGGCCAGTCTCCTGAGAGAATGGGTTCCTAAAAACTCTCTTTAACCGCTCTGATAGTATGTATTCTCACCAAACTCTAAAATTGATAAGATAATTGACCGAGTTTTCACGGTCTTCATATTGCGTTGAGTTGTTGAATTGGAGGTTTGTATTGTGTTTGATTGCTTGTGTGCATACTAGATCCTTCTGCGCATTTGCGCCTTGTTCTTCACAACTTTTGACTTGACCCTCGTGCTCTCCCAATCATTCTCTCTTGTTTTGAAGATGACCTACTGGAGTTATTTTAATCCGATCTTCGAGGATCCCTCTTACCATCCAATCGATCCATCTTCCTTTTTCCAAGATGACCTTCATCTTGGTTTTTGTTTATATCCGCCTAGACCATTATTTCAGGAGACAGAAGACTTTGATTCTCACCCACCCTCATCCCACTCACCCGATCCTGGGATTTTGGATTCACCTTTCATGTTATCCACACTTGATGCCTTGAACCAGATGATGGAGCATATGAATTCGAAGATTACCAATCTATTTAACACCAGTAAGAGCCAGAATGTTGCTCCACTATTTGAGGATATGGATTCACTCGAGGATAATTATGAGAGCTTACAATTGCACAAAATACAAAAAAAGAGAAAAATTCAAAAATTCAAAAAGAATTCAGGAGACACATCGTCGATTCATTTTGTGAGGAGAGGGCATGTCAAACCATTTCCCACACAGCCATGTCCCAACCTTAACCCCGAGGATGCCACTGTACATGCTGCTCTTGGCAACCCTCGTGTATATGCTGATTCCGATCTCCTCCCTTGTATGGAGGAGGTCAAAAAATTCAAAAAATGTTGACTGAACCTGAAGTGTTGGCCACTATTCGTGAGATCATTAAAGGCACACTTCAACAGGCCATGCCCCATTTATCTATTCCTCAACCGAAGAAGAGAAAGTGAAGGAGAAGATCTGAGCATCACATCTTGACCATGTCCACTGCCTACGCCATCTCTCACCGCCCACATTTTAAGAAAGAGAACACTACCATACCTCTTGTAAGCTACTCCATCTCTGACTATTCTTGTGATAACACTCTCCTTGACAACGGTTTTTCAATCAATATAATACCATTCTCTATGGTACATTCTCTTCGTCTTTGGCCTCTCATGAAAATCAGGATGATAGTTTAATTTTCTCATGGATCTATGAAGAGGCTGAAGGGTATTCTAAAAAATGTTGTCATTCTCATGAAGGGCATGAAATTCACTTTTGATTTTGTCGTATTGCCCATGGAGACCTCCACCCTGTGGAGAACCCTTCAACCATCCCGGGATGACCTTTCCTGTTCTCTGCAGGAGTCGTTATTGATTATGGATCAAGAGATTCACTTCCGTTCTGATGTAGGGAGTGATGTGTTGATCACTACACCCATTACTGACCAGAGACCTGCATCCTAGGAGAGTGTGCTTGTGTTAGTCAATCCCAAGGACTTTGACCATGATGATACTACCAGAGATGTTTGTTGTTCGTTGGATGATACTGAGACCCAAGAATTCCTCTTCAAGGAGGAGGACCCGGAAAGCATAGACCTTGGAGTTTCCTCTTCTGGTATGTGGAGATGCATTGATGACACCCGCAGGATTTACACGATGACACCATAGAGCGGAAGGCAGATTCTAAGAATAAACATGACGAACATGATTTGACTACTTTCACTGATGAGTCCACTCCTTTTCACCCTGATTTAGAAGAGACTGATAAGGCCGAATTTGACTTCATTGCTTTTATAAAGGAATTTGGGCCTTTTGATAAAGAAGATGATCCAATAGAGGCTCTCAGGATGGAATCGATCTTACTTTTTCGGATAATGAATTTGAGCCTTTTTACTTTGATATTTGCAAGACTTCCCAGGTCAGGCATGACGACACGCCTTCCACTAATCGGTTTAGGCCTGCACAATCTGAAACCGTTGAGGATACATTCCTAGTCGATCCTGATCGATTTGTGTCTAATGATGACCCCAATATCGACCTACACCTTGTCAGATCCATTCCTCAACGATCTCGCAAGAAGGTTCGCTTTCGACCTTCTTGACCTTTGTACATTCACCCCTTTTGTATATCCTTTTGTTTCACTCTTTCTTCTCCCGTTTTATCGTTCACCCCTTTTCCGTGTGTATATTTATCCTAAGTATGGGTGGGGTTGAAGGATTTGTGTTGTTCACATTCATCCTGTTCATCACTCCTGTTGTTGCTTATACTTAGGGATACTCTACCCTAAGTATAGGGGGGGTGATGTTGTTCATATCGTGTTTTTTTATCTTCTATTGCGTATGTATATTCTCTTCATCGGTTTTTCCTTTTGTATACTCTACTATACTTAGGATGACTTGATCCTAAGTATAGGGGGGATCACCGATTTCTCTTCTTTTTTATCTTTTCTTTGAGTCATTGTATCATAGGAGTCTTTTCACTTTTCTATACTTAGCATGAGTTATGTCTTCCTTTGTCTCTCTCTAATCACTACGAGGACATAGTTTGAGCTAAGTATAGTGGGGTATCGTATATATTATATATATACTTCAGATATAACTCGTACTTTTAAGTTAATTGTTTTAGGGATATGTATATAATTTCGTAAAATCCACATATGTTAAAAAACAAAAAAAACAAAAAAAACAAAAAAATAAAAAAACAAAACAAAAAGAACAAAAAATCTTCTTGTACATATTTGTATATATTATACTAACCCATTTCACTTAAAAACAATTCCTAAAAATTACAAAACCAAAAGTCTATAAAAATTTGCATAATTCAAAGAGAGAGAGAGAGAGAACCTTCCCTTTACATCTGTATTTTTCTCCAAAAATCCATAAAAAGATTAAAATTAGAAAATTGTTTAAAAAACTTGTTCTTTTCCCATGTGCATCATTTTTTCAAAAAAAAGCTTTCTTTGCATTGTTCATATTTTCTTACATTTGCATGTGCATTTTTCAGGATAGTATTGATATTTAAATTAAGTCTGGAATAAAATTGAGGAATGGAGCTTAGTTGGACCATAATCCACTTAATTCCAGAGGAACCTTATAAGAAATGGAGTTAAGAATTTTCAGGTCCTAGTGACTTAATTCTTTGAGTCCATTAGACTATGTTCACATGTCATCTTGAGTAGTCTAAGTAAAATATTTAACAACACACACACGATTCTTTCAGAACGTGGCTTATCTTGGACAAGCACTCTACATGTAGTTCTTCATGGATAGTGAGGAGGCAGAATCTTTTGGCTTAGGGTAGCATACAAGAGTAGTACTTCTAGACGGAACCTCTCGTCTTCCTCTAGGAAAGGAAGTGCATCTCAACCTGGTCTAGAGATGTTGAGGTCTAAAGACGTGATGCCGTGGGGTTGCAATAATGCTTCAAAAGAGGGATAGTCTACTGGCTCAAGAGGAAAAACTCCTTATGTACATGCTGCACCTTGTATATACTTTAAACAAAAATGTGGAAAAATGTAGAATCTCTAAAAGTGGACATGCCTGATTGAAAAGTAAAATGCCTGCCAGAGTATATATACAAGGATAAAAAATAATATAATAAGAGCTTCAAAGTCAACTTTTTCTAAACTTGAGCAGATGACTTGACTACACTAGTCATGCATCCAAGGATAGTTAGCTACACTGGTTACCGTCCATTCTTTTCTCCATCCCCTCTTCTTGAGTTGGTTGTACTTGAACTTAGAAGGGAATATCTCCGCTCCTCGAGGAAAGAGTTGCAAGATCGGGGAACTAGAGTTACCTTATTGAGGGAGGCTGTTTCTTTACTACTTTTGAGATGTGGAGCTATATCTCACTTACATCGTACAAGTAAAGACTCATAATCACAAGAATTTGTGTATGTAGACTTGTTCTGACCTGACTATTGAGGTGATATAAATAGTAGTCTTGTGGAACTTAGTGGATGTTAGCTTTTAAATCTATCTTCTATTAATAATCCAAAGGTCTAATAGAGCTCCAAATCCAATTTTATGAAGAAAAGTTTAATACTCAATATTGTCCCGAATTTTTTATTATTCCTTCCTTTTTTCTTCTATTCAATTATTCTTTCAAATAAGTGTTTGATAAGGGACTAGCAAAGGTAAAGCATAGGGGGATGTTGAATATATGATTCATCATCTTTATTCATTTATTTTAGCTTAAAATCTCTTATAAAACACATGTATATAATACTTACCTTATGTTCTGATTAATGTGCATCTGTGTGTAAGTATTGTATACTTCTATATTATTTTAACCTAAAATAAATAAATAAAGAAAGAAAGGAAAAATAAAGGAAAGAAGACTGTATATATGTAATAGATACAGGCTGGCCCGAACCCCAAAAGAAAGTCAAGACTTGACCTGATCGACCAGGAATAAAGTAGGGAGAGATAGGGTCCTTAATCAGAAAATCCAAAAAATGTGTGTTGTAAATACTTCTCACTTATTGTGTACATCTGTATAAAACTAACACTATTTTATTTGTATATAAATTTACATTAAATAAAATAATTTTCAAAACTAAAGTTGTAAATAAAAATGTTGGCTAAATAATAAAAATAATTGCATAATGAAATCATGTATATAATAAAAGTAACCACATCCGGAAAAAGCCATTAAGCAATAATTGATAGCTCAATTCCGGCTCCATATGAACTCAGATTGAACCAAACTCACTTCGATTGTATTCTAAATTAAATTATCTTTAAAATGGCTGTAGTTTCATAATATTTGGAGTTACGGTTGAAAAGTCAACTTTCTAGGGTGGTTTGTGCAATTTTGCCATTTATTTGTACATATTGTATTTGTAAATATTTGTAAATATTTTTAATAATTATAAAAATATAAAATATAAAAAATAATAAATAAAAATTTTATAACAAAAAATCTAATTTGCTTATTTACTCATGTATATAATGTCATATATGTATATAGCATATGTATGTATTAAATTTTCTCAACTAACTATCACAAAACAACAACAACAGCAACAAACCCTTTTCCCACAATTAAGTAGGGTCGACTACATGGATTCTTAGCCTACATTCAGATCTATCTTAGGCCGATCTCGGGCTTATATCCACAAAACTAGGATCCCTTTGTATGGTCTCTTTCCAACACTTCTTGGGCTGTCCTCGCCCTCTCTTAGCCGGCTCAACATCCCAACACCCGCATCTCCTAACCGGTGCATCAGCTGATCTTCTTTGCAAATGTCCAGATCATCTTAAGCGGTTTTCTCGCAGCTTATCCTCGATCGGAGCTACACCAACTTTCTTTCTAATTGCATCATTCTGAATCCAATCTTTATGAGTGTGTCCACACATCCACCTTAGCATTTTCATTGAAAGTATATCTCTTACATTGAAAGTGACTAAGGGAATGGATTTTAAATAAGGATTTCTTCATTTATTAAGCTCGGATTCATCACTCTAAATCTCATTTATTAAGCTCAAATCCCTCAAAATTAACAACATTTCTTCATTTATTCTGCATAATTAGCATTCAGGCATGTTTTCATAAGAATTGCATTTTAGCACTAATTTCTGCACAAAATAAGAAGCCAAAAATCCAAGCCAAAATTGACCAATAAATAGCCTAACTTCATGGTTTTTTAACTCATTCATGATAAATTCGAATGACCCAAAACCACCTCCACTGTGTACATATCACTAACAAATGAAAAATACAAAAAAATCACTAACCCAAATAAGTGGACCAACAACCCAAACCCTAGATTCAAGATTTCCAGACTAAAAACCTCATATCTTCCTCGTCCAAAGTCCGTTTCAATCCTACTACTTTTGAACTAATGTACATTCAATTACATTCAAAACAAGACCAAGTTCAAGGGAATCGGAGATCATATGTGAAAGTTGGGTTTTTGGGCCTCTTTTGTACATTTTGTATTTTAGCGGTTTTTGACTTATTATTTTATGTACATAATTAACCTATTTTAGTTTATTTCTTTTTGATTTGTCTTCTTTGATGAAAATTTTATTAAAATACGCAAAAGTCCAAATCTAAATTGAGTTTGAACTCAAAAAAACAAATTTAGTCCAGGTCTTCACTAACCAACTGTACAAAATCGGTCTTTTTTGTATTTTATTTATTTTATTTATTTTCTTAATTAATAAAAATAAACAATAATATTAATGTGTACTTATTTATCTTTGATTTTATCATATTTTTTCCGGATTTTTATCTGGTTTAAAAATGACATAAAAATTATAAAACCCAAAAATCAAGGTATTCTATGTACATGGGATACCCCAAAAATATCACTTTTTGCAATTGATCGATTTTGGTTTTGATATCAAGAAATTTGTAGATCTCATCGAGACGAGCAATTTTCATGAAGAAACTTTTTCGATCCGAGATCATTTGCTATTTATTTTGTATTTTACAAAGTATTTAATTTCAGATTTTTGTGGTGCTGACACGTGGCCGCTCCTGGAGCCGCCACGTGTCAGTCATTTTTCATATATTTATTAATTCATTTTATAAAAAAAATAAAAAAATAAAAAAGTGGCCGCACGTGCACCGCAGGTGCCCCGCCAATTTCCCCCTTTTGTCACCACATGTCCTGACCATGACTGTCTAATCTCGGCCGATCGGACGATCCTGGCCTCATCTTCTCCCCCTGCCCCTTTCCCAATCTGGGAACGTCGCCGCCTCCCCACAATCATCACCGGCGTTCTTGCCACCACCAATTTCTAATCAATCGCATCCATCTCCGATTGCGCGTCCATTCAAATCCACCATCGACGACCTTCCCATCTCGTCCCAGATCTCTGGTCGCCATCACCATGTCAAATCCCACCTTCGTCGTCAATCGAATCACCTGACCACCTCTTTCCATGTCCGGCCACCTCCCAAACACCCTATTTAAAAGCCCCCCCGACGACAGAACCGATCCACCGGCTGCACCTCATATCCCCCCTCTTGGCGGTGACAACGCCTCGAAGATCCCCCTCCGACGAGATCCGGCATCCTCCCCGACACCGCTGCAGCCCACGGTGAGCCCCCTCTGCCGCTTTTGTCTTGCTTCGGGTTCCATCCTTGTCGAGCCTACGACATCATCGACTGCGCCTCCGCCTCCGAGCGTCTCGTGAAGCTTCGCTCTGTCGTCTCCATCGCCAGTCTCCAGAAGCTGATGCTGCTCCGGTTAACGAGAGCATCGACAATTACTTCGCACACCGCTGGAGCTCAGCCCCGCAAGCCCCTCCTCCGCTTCACATCCGCCGCACCACCGGGGGCGACCCGAGACCCCCCGCACATGTGCGAGGTTTGTGCATCCCAGGGGGGACATCAACCTGACATCAACGGAGCATCCCAGCACGAGCCCAACGGGCAATTTGCAGACCGCCCCACGGGGGATTTATATATCGCCATCTAGTCCAAGAACGCAACACGTGCCCCTCTAGGAATTTTGCAAGAAACCCCCCATATTTCTGGTAATTATATCAAGGCCCCCTGCATATTTTTTTATAATTATTGCATCTGTACCCCTGTCTTTATCCTTCATTTTAGACCTCTACATTGCATAATTTATTTATCCAAAAAATAACATTGTGTTCCTCAATTAATTCTCTACATTTTGACATATTTTGGACATTCTTTAGATTGATGGTTAATTAATAATAATTATTTTGTAGAAAATTGCATATTTTGCCCAGTTTGTGCTCTGAAATTTGTATTTGATTAACCGTTCCTCTAAAAATTCCCAAAAAATCACATAGTGTAGAATTAATTGTGCTTGACTTTGTATCCAAAATGATTTGCATTTGCATGTATAATTTGTCCTATAAAAATCATTTTCCATATTTCAATTTTTAATTTTTAATAGGTATTGAAACTAGTATTTTCGAGGTTTAGGATTTTTCTAAGATCAATCACCTAGTGATATATCTTAAATAATTTTATTCCTTGAAAATAAGTAGGTTTAATATTTATTATAATTAAATATTGAAACTCTTTTTATTTGCATTTAAAAATTCATAAAAAATTCATATTGCGTCTAAAAATTCCAAAAAAATTACAGTGCATTCATTTCATCATATTTTGATAGTGGCAAAGTTTCATATTTTTCGGACATCATTTGAGCATAATTTACATTTTAGTCCTTAAAATAGGCCAAAATTGCATTTTGCATCCTTTGTTGCACTAAAAATTACAAAAAAAAGACCTCCTCGAAAACCGCACACGAATTTTGATAGACATAATTCTAGGTTGTTCCTTTGCCTCCTTATATTTGACCTTGGGACTTGTACAAGTAAAATAAACATAAAACCCCATTCATTAAAATCGACAAATATTTTGTGTGGTTATTTTCTTGACTGATTCCAATTGCCGCCTACAACGAAATGACAAAATCAAAACATTTATTTTTAAGCGAATGATAAATAATACAACATCTCTTTTACAAGCGCAAATTTCAGACTCATCAGATGGCGTCGTTGTTGGGGGAGGCAAACGGCTTAGTTTTGTGTTTTGAAAAATTCTCTTTCGGTTTTCCACATTCGGGTAGTCTGACCCCCGAATTTTCCACTGTAAATTCCATTTATTTTCCTGCATTATTTTCCGCATTTATTTTTCTTGTCTATTTTATTATTTTTGGAGTCACTCTCTTACATATTTTCTCTTATTTTTCTTGCGAGGTACCCTACATACGTGGAGCAGTTTTTCAAGGAACCGAAGCATCTTCACTGACTTCCGAAAAAGCCACAATTAAATTAAGATCAAGTCGAGTCGTGAGAGAGCATAGAGTATAGGATTTTAATTTCTGCAAATTTTAATTTATATAATTATTTGCTTATTTCTAGCGGTGTCCGTTTGGACTCTCGCGTATGTAAAAGACTCTTAACTTTCTTCTATAGTGTGTCGTGGCCTGTTTCACTCTCCGGTGAGGGTGGGGACCGACTTGAGTGGCGATTAGGATATACCTACATATATGGCTCTCATAGCATTTTTAATTTCTTGATTGTGCTCGTAGGAATTAAACCACACTTTACTTTAACTGAGACACACATAGATCGTTCAATTTAGCCAGAAATTTAACTCAATTCTTCCCCACTAATATAACTTTCTGCTAGGTGCGGTTTTTCATCGGCTTGCATCCATATAGATTAAATTTCAATTTCTATATCACATCCCACATGGAGATTGCGAGGATTCACTGTAAGACTTCTAACTGAGCATACATCATTGTTTTCATGTGCATCGACTTTTTTCGAATTTCCCCCTCTTGTTTTGTCACATAATTTTAAAAGGAAATTGGGACTAGACGGTAGACGTATATTTCTGCTCACTTAAATTCTTTAGTGATTGCCTAATTAAAATTGGGACTGCTAAATACAATTGATTTCAAATTAACCCATAAAATCAAGAATTTGTGCGGGAGAGCAACCCCGACCTTGGATGTTTCTATTTTTCTAAGTGAGCGAGAGACGATTTTAAAAAATCTGGATTTTCATTCAGACTACTGATTTTAAAAATGATTAGCTACTTCTCAGTGAGGAATACGGGTAGCCGGTAAACGGTCCGGACTTCCTTAGCAGAGTGGGTGGTTTAAAGGACACTGCGTAAGGCTCCGTCCTTAAGTAACACAGGTAGCCGTTTTACGGTCCGTACTTACACCTATACTGGCTGAAAGTAGATGCAACTAGTTGTAGGAATTCGGGACAATCTTTAAGAAAATTTCCGGCACTTAACAGCTCACTTAATTATTTTCCAAGATTGTCTTGTCACCAATTAAAATTGAAAAGATAATAGTCGAACTCTTATGACTTCATTGTGTGAGTTGGAGAATCTGGGGTTTGATTTGTGTTTGCATTGGTGTGCGTGAACCTATATCGAAGATCAAAAGCCACGCATTTGATAAAACTCCTTTTGACTATCCCGTGCAATCATCTCTCTCCTTTCTTGATTTCAATCTCATCATGGAACTTTTTCTCAATTGTAGACCCAACCCATCATTTCTTTTAACTCTTTCAAAAATGGCCGAACATTTATCTAAAAATCCATCAGAGCTATACTATGAAAACGAATTTGTCTTGGTTAGGCCCAAATCAGCTAAGTCCTCTTCTTCCACTAATCCTCCAACATCTGCGGGAGACTTTCACCCACGGATGAATTCAACCCCCTTATTGTATTCCTACTCGAATCGTCCGACCGCACATGACCACCTACCATCTTGAACCGAACCGTCTTATTCTCGGTTTCTCGCTAATGAACCACTTCAAGAGCGAAATAACTTTGAGACTCATGACTGGCCGAGAAGCCAAATCCAGATGGAAAGACCCACACTTAATGATCATCAGCGTTGGATTGACCGCAACAATCAAATCTCTATTACCCAACCTGAGTATCACTCATTTGATCATCCTATCCATACAGAGGACCACATGGATGATATCGACACATATGCCCCTTGTATGACCCCATTATTTGAAGATATGATCAATCATGACCATGGAAATAGACTCTACTCAAACCAGGATGACATGTCCCAATCACAACATGTTGAGTATGAGACCTACACATTCCTGCAAATCCTTCCACTGAGCAGCCTCCTTCCATAATTTTTGAGGAGAAATTTTCAGAAAATAACGATCATGTATTGGACATTCCAAGAAACTCCTCCCCAAGCACATACAGGAAACTAGAAGATGAAAATACTTAATTGCAAAAACACACATTGACTGCTCCAATGATTGATCATGAACAAATTTTGGAGAATGATATTTCAAGGATAAATAAAAGATTCGAATTAATGGAGGATAAATTTCAAAAGTTTGCCGACCGACTAATTTCACTCTCTGGGAGCTCAGATATAAAAAATGAGGAAATGATTGGATCTCATGCTGAAAATTTTGAGTATATTCAAAAACCTAGGGACGATTCTGACAGCGACACCTCTGCTTATTACTCCCCTAGGAATGTCTATGCTTCTGACTCTTACTATGAATATCAAGGCCCCTTCTCATCTACGGAAGACACCACATCACCACACCACACAGAAAATACCAAAAAATTGGAATATTTGAAAACCACAAAAAATCGAAAATCTCGAAAAATACATGAAATTTGAATCTGAAGAAGATCTTAAGAATTTGGATCCTGCTTTACGGAAAGCACTAGAGAAAAGATTAATGTTTGGACTTCCCTTTATAAAGGCCATTGAACACTTCCCCGACCTTAAAGGATTTGTAATGGACAAATTAATGATCAAAAAGTTGAGAACGATTAGAACAAAGATTGAAATACATATCTTGTCAATGGCCTCCTCCTTGGTGTTGAGGAGAAAAACTAAGAGCCGCATAGTGAAACGGTTGCCCAGATTTGACTGTATAATCAAAGACACAATTTTCACCCATGCTCGGATTGATGACGATTCACCGATCAATATCCTCCCGACCTCTGTGTTTCACAAACTCAAACTCGGATCGATCAGGAAAATACAAGAGATTGTTCAATTGGCAGACCGATCGATAAATTGCCCGAGAGGAATCAATTCTATCATCATGATATTCCAAGGAGTTCCACTCAAACTCTTAAATTTCTGTAATCAATTGTTCATTTACAACAATGTCCGTTTGGACTCTCGCGTGTGTAAAAGTCTCTGAACTTTATTCTGTGGTGTGTCGTGACCAGGTCTGTATATATACTTCGTATATATTTTACCCATATCTCGTACTTTCACATAAGTCTATATGTATTTACGGGTTGGGTAAATAATTTGAAAAAAACTACTAAACAAAAGAAAAAGAGTTTGCTACTAACACTGACTATGCCCAAAAATTTTGAAAAAAATGGCTTCTTATTCGTTTTTGCATAAAAAAATCAAAATAAAAATCCCTTGCATAAAAAATCACAAAAAATGTGTCTGCATTTCACACACATTCACTTCATGCACGCAGCGCATTCATTTGCATCTATGAAAAGTCTTTGGGTTCTAAATTGAGTTATGAGCAGAAACCGAGAGTGGTCTGGACTAGGCCTTAATCCACCTAATTTTCAGAGGAACTTCACCGAGAAATAGGATTTTAGAAGCTTCAGGTTGTTGACTTAATTCTTTAAGTTCAACATGACAATGTAAAACGTTTGACATTTAGTGTCTAACATGATCTCTTCAATCTGGATACAACTCTGGAATAGGAAATTAATTTGTGCTCTCGTACCATGCACTTAGCTCAACTCAGATGGGATATTGGAAGAATGTGTGAGTTTCTTTTCCGGTAGCGTGGAAATCTAAAGACCGGAGTACGGGTTGAAATAAAGCTTTGGAAAAGGGATGGACGACTGGGCACAATTTTTTTCTAAGACCCCAAAAAATGTACGGAAACAAAAAGATTCTATATCCGTAGGGGCACAACAAGATCAAAGCAAAACCGCCAAAAATTCCAAATACAAAGAAGCATTGTACCAAATAAATATCTGACCAAAAAGGTCAAAGCTTCAAGAATTCTGCAGATCTTGGTGGAGACTCGGCTACACTGGCCAGCTTCACAAGGAGAGGTGACTATACTGGCCACCCTCGAGTTCTTTTCCCCTTCTTCTAACTTCTCCCCCTAATTCGATTGTGAACACAACACGACAGACCTTAGAAGGAAATACCTGACTCGTCGAGGACGAGTTACTGGAAAGGATACAAGTAATCAACTTTAAACAAGTTGAGTTCAATGACGAGTTGTAAATGTAGTGTTGGATTTGTAAGCCCTTGACGACCCATTAATGCCATAAAAGTTATTATTTTCACATGTGTATCTAAAATGAATGTTTCTTAATGCACATAAATTATGGTCCCTTTGTACAATTAGGATTATGTACCATGGGCATGTTGAATACCCTGTAGTTGGTAGGACACAACTGACATTAACACGTGATATTCAATAGTGATCTTGTTTGTGAGAAAGACATGACAAATTTTCTCTAAAGTCTGATTTCCGACCGACTTATTGATGTAGGTCCTCTTCATATGAATAGAGATTCAGACATGTCAAAATAATAAAGTCAAAGAGTTAACTTGATGAGGCTGAGATAAACTAAGACCTAAATCATAAGTATCACGATCATGCAACATCCTTTTACAAGAGACAGATATACATCTTCATGCTTGAGTGCACACATTAGATAGACCATTAGATTGAAGACCTAACCAAGGTCCATATACCAAAGAGTTGGTGTGCATATGAAGCCATACGAGAAGTATGATCTTGATGATTAGCTGATATGCTGTGATAATTGGCTTAAATTATGTAGAAGACAATATCAATTCTTGATTTACAAACTCTAAAATCACATAATCTATGTCTAAATTATTCCATGTACACAACAAGAAAAAAACCCCTTAATTACACAAATCAACAAATCATGGTTTTATATCTGGGAAAATATTTTCAAAGATGTTGATCGATATTTTATTTAGCAGGATTAATCAAATATCGAGATTAAGAACTCGTCCATTATTATCACAAAATAAACAACCATTTTTAAGAGAAAGAAAAAAATGTATTGAGATCATAGTTTGACAAATAACCAACACTTTCATTTAGGCTCTACAAAAGCCTATAACTTTTTGTTGGAAAGAAATGAGAAGGGGTAATAGTATAAATTTCCAAAACCTTTAAATGCTTGAGGCCACCCATGCATGTACATTCCCTTTTATTCACCTTCTTTCTCCTATTTCCCATGTAAGAGTCGGCCAACTTAAAATTCTCTCTCTTCCCATGCATGAATGGAATTAATTGGTTTTGTCTTTACTTGCATGTGACTCTTCCTTTTGAAGAGGCATATGGCTTTTATAAAAATCCCTTCCCCCATGCAAATGAATGGTAGTCGTCCCTTACCCTCTCTCTCTTACTCATGCAACTCCCCATGCATGAATGTATTTATTGGTTTTATTTGTACATGCATGTGACTTTTTGAAGAGATGCATATGGCTAATATAAAAAGAGTCCATCCCCAGGTAAAAGACAACCCCTCTCTATTTCCCTTCCCCCCATTCACGCAACTCTCCTCTTACTCCCCCTCTTCTCTCTTTATTCTATCTATATCTCCCTCTTTGGTCTCATGCAGATGAAGATGAAGGCATAGGCATCAACAACTCCCTGCCCCTGACGTTCTTCTCTTCCTCGACCCCGACGATTGCCAGCAACTGCGTACAACCGCTATGTGCACAACCAACAACCGTACGCAACCGTTGTTCTCTAGTGCGTCCTCCTCCTCGCGGTGCTCCTCCGGCTTGCTGCCGGCCACTCTCCTCCTCCTTGCGGTTTGCTCCAGCCCGTGCCACCGTCCGTGCGTCCAGCCATCCCTCTCGTGCAGCACCTGTGACATTCTCCCCCATGCACCAACAACAATCAGCAACTCTCCATGCGTGCATGAGAATTACTCCATCTCTCTCTCTCTCTCTCTCTTTCTTTATTTATATGCCATTTTCATTGCATCCCTTGAACTGTCCTTTATGTTAAATTTTTCAAGCATAGTCCTTAATTTCTTCATCAATTAGATTGCACATCTTTAAAAGAAATCTTTTCTAAATTGTATCTCTATATCTCATTTAGCATGTTATGTGTAAGATGTCGAACTAAAAATTGCAAATTTACTTAGTCCCTATGGATTCGAACCTCTACTTGCCGCATACTTTTTGCATACATTCATCGTGCTCGCAGTTTTAACATTATTTGTTTGATAACAAATTATTGTGGGAAAACAACGACTTGATTAAATCATCATTTTAAACCGCGAAAAATCGTGTCAACATTTTGGCGCCGTTGGAAATGACTCTCCTTAACCCCAAAATACTATGGAAATGACTCTGAAGATCCCTTTCTCCACATCCAAGATTTCCGATTTGCTTCTGACACCATGAGTATCCCTGGGGTAGAAAAAGAATACATCTACATGAAAGCCTTCACCCACTCACTCAAAGACAAAGCACTCTAATGGCTCCAAAATTATGGAACCCTACTCACCTCTTGGGACTCCTTAAGAGAGGCATTCATCAATAAATACTTCCGAACAGGAAAGAAAAATGCCCTGAGACAAGGCATATCATCATTCACTCAGAAAAATAGAGAGCCCATTCATGAAGCCTCAGAACGGTTTAAGGAACTTCAAAGGAAATGCCCTCATCATGCCACCCCCAAATGGAAGTTAGTTCAGATATTTTATGAGGGCATAGATACATCATTTAAGAGAGTGATTGATGGCTCCTGCGATGAAAACTACATCAGCCGTGATGAACATTTCGTTTGGAATTTGTTTGAAAATATGGCTGACAATTCGGTGAATAGTTCCTCAATTGAACAATACAAGTGGAACACAAGGACAATCAATATCATTGACCATGAGAGATTTAGCAATGAGAATCTTGACAAATTGGAAACTCTCTAAAAACAAATGAACCTCATGACTCAAGCCATAGAAAAATTGGCCATGAATAATCCCACCAGCCATGAAGTGGACCACACCACATTCACCCATAATCAAGACATAAATCCTGAGACTGTGAATTGGGTGCAGAGAAATCAAGGAGGAACATATTCACAATACATGGAGAGAACAATCAAATCCTGGGTGGAATGGACAAAACAACTATCATTTCCAGAATCACACCCAACCCAGATAACCAATAGCACAACCCGTAGCCCAACCCTCCACCACAGCGGTTAACTTCGATGCCTTGGCTCAAGCAATACAACAACTGGCTATAGCACAACAACAGGCCACTGAAGCTCAACAAAAAGCTGACTCTGAGAATGCCCAGCAGTTTGCCGAGATCAGATCATATATCCCAGCCTTGTCACCTCAACCTCTACCCAATCCCAACATCAACAAGGCTAGTTCATCTGGAGTACGTCAAACTCCACCACCTGCCAGATCTTTCACCTCACCACCTGGTTTCCAAAACCAGAATCAAGGATTTTTCACATCTTCTAGGACAAATCAAGGTAACCCACAACAAGCACCTAGAAATCATGTAAATTTCAAAACTCCATCCCGACCAAACCAATTTGCTAATGCGGTCACTTTGAGAAATGGGAAAACTACTTCTGCCTTCACCAGACCACTAGAGGATCAAATTGAAATTGAGGAAGAGATTAATGATGAAGAGATGCTAACTGAGACAACCATGCCCCCTCCTACCTCCCAGACCATAACCATCCCCTTTCCCGGAGCTCTTCACCGAAGAAAACCTCGATCATCCACCATCGATCCGGAGTTAGAAAAACTGTTCTCGGACATTGTCATTGAAATCCCGCTCTTAAAAGCCCTCGAACAAGTCCCCGCCTTCTCCTGTTTCTTAAAGGAAAAATGCACACCAAAAAGGAAATCAAGAGAAAAAACAAAGGAAAAATAAGAAAAAAAGTATGTGCTGCCCAAAGCCACATCAAATGCCATTTCCCAATTCCTGCCCCCCAAGAAAAAAGATCCAGGGGCACCCTTGGTTAAATGCACGATTGGAGAGTTGACCTTCGAGCGCACCTTATTAGATAATGGCGCCTCAATCAATCTTCTTCCTACCGCCATCCTAGAACATTTTGACTTAGGGAGAGTGAAACCTGTTAAAATGATTTTACAAATGGCGGACCGCATTGTGAAGAGACCAATAGGACTTCTTGAAGATGTTATAGTCACAGTACAAGGACATAAATTTCCTGTGGATTTTGTTGTTATGGATATGAATTCCCCCAACACACTGAGTGAAACACCCATCATTTTGGGAAGACCCTTCCTAGCTACTGCTAAAGCACATTTTGATTATGAGGGGGGCAAAGTCAAATTTTCAATCAATGGTAAAACCGTTCCTATTGAGCTGATCATACCCAATTCTATTGACTCTGAGACTGAAGACTGTGGTTGGATAGAAAAATGTGCTGTACTCAACATACAAAATAACTTTGCTCCTATCCATCTCACCAAAGATCCTTTAGAGGTTAGTCTGAACACCTCTCGATCCACTTACAGAAATACTTCTCATGAAATTGCCACATATAATCTGAATCTCGTACTGGAAGCTCCACCATGCCCTCTCACCGGACAAGAAATTGATGAGCTTTGATAATTCCTGGGACACATTACACTCTGAACTTACATTGACCTCAACCATGATCATGCCCATGATGGAACCAGCATTTGAGACCATTTCTGTAATAGATTTAGGAAACACTACACCTCTGACTCCACCAACAACCATTGTTGAATTGAAACCACTAACCAAAGATCTGAAGTATGCGTTCCTGGATGATGCGCAGACTCTACAATTCATTATCAATGCCAACCTATATCATATGCAAGAAAGCCAACTCATGGAAGTTTTGAAAAAGAGTTCCCAGGCCATTGGATGGAAAATAATGGATCTAAAAGGAATAAGCCCAACATTATGTACTCATCACATATATCTGGAAAACGATTGTAAACCCTTTCGGGAAATGCAAAGACGACTGAATCCCAATCTACGAGAGGTTGTGAAGAATGAGATCTATAAATGGGCAAGTACGGGTATCATTTATCCTATTGCTGATAGCCCTTGGGTCAGTCCTCTCCAAGTTGTCCCCAAGAAAGCTGGATTAACAATTGTCAAGAATGAACAAGTAGAGGACATACCCACCAGAGTAGCCACATCTTAGAGAGTCTGTGTATATTATAGGAAACTCAATAAGGCTACCCGAAAAGATCATTTCCCATTGCCATTCATTGACCAAATCATTGAGAAGCTAGCCAGAAAAGGATTTTTCTGCTTTTTGGATGGATACTCCGGTTATAACCAAGTGGCCATAGCACCTGAAGATCAAGATAAAATCACTTTCACTTGTCCATTTGGAACATATGCCTTCCGCCGCATGCCTTTCGGACTATGTAATGCCCCAGCAACATTTCAAAGATTCATGATGGGAATTTTCACCGATATGATCGACAATTTTATGGAAGTATTTATGGATGATTTCTCTATTTTTGGAGACTCTTTCGAAGAAACACTTGGATTTTTGGATAGAGTCCTCCAAAAATGCATTGAAGTGAATCTGATATTATCTTGGGAGAAATCACATTTTATGGTGAAACAAGGGATTGTGTTAGGACATGTTGTATCAAAGAAAGGGATGGAAGTGGATCCATCAAAAATTGAGACAATAACCCATTTAAGTCCACCAGTGAACATAAAGGGTGTTTGGTCCTTCCTAGGTCATGTCGGCTTTTATCGCCGTTTCATCAAGGACTTTTGAAAAATTTCCCGCCCTCTCACCAAACTACCTGAAAAGGACCAAGATTTCACATTCACCGAGGAAGCATACAAGTCCTTCAATACACTAAGGAAAATCATCACTGAAGCACCCATACTACAACTCCCTGATTGGAAATGTGAATTTGAAATCATGTGTGATTCTTCTGATTATGCTGTTGGGGAAGTATTGGTCAAAGGAAAGATGGAAACCCTATGCCATCCACTATGCTAGCAAGACCCTGGATGATGCTCAAAGGAACTACACTGTGACTGAGAAAGAAGTGTTGGCTGTGGTATTTTCACTAGAGAAATTTCGATCTTACATCTTAGGATATCATATCATAATCTACACAGACCACTCTGCTCTCAAATATACCTTCACAAAGATCGATGCTAAGCCTAGACTCATTAGGTGGGTATTACTGCTCCAAGAATTTGATTTAGAGATTCGAGATAAAGCCGGAGCAAAGAATGTCGTGGCTGATCACATTTCAAGACTCCCTTCATCGAACACATATACAATCCCAATTTTTGATAACTTTCCAGATGAAAGTATCATGTCTGTTTCTCAACTCCCTCGGTATGCATACATCCTCAATTACATCGTCACCTCTACATTTCCTGATGACTGGCCAAAACATAAGAAAGACAAAACTAAATCCCAAGCCCGATACTATCACTGGGAGACTTTTTGCTCTTCAAAGAGGGCACTGATTTGATATGGAGATGATGCATCCCTGAATCTGAAGTCAATGATGTCCTAACTCACTGCCACACTTCTGGGTGTGGAGGACACCACTCAGGGAAGCGCACAACTGCTAAAGTCTTACAATGTGGTTTCTATTGGCCTACACTCTTTAAAGATGTCCATCATTTTGCTTAATCTTGTCCTGCATGTCAGACTAATGGAACAATGACCCGCCGTAACATGATGCCCCTCCAACTCGGACATATAGTCGAGATCTTTGGCACTTGGGGAATAGACTTCATGGGACCTTTCACCACCTCGCAAGGCTATCAATACATCCTGCTCGCTGTTGACTATGTGTCCCGTTGGGTTGAAGCCATTACCACTCGCGCTGCTGATAGCGTCACTGTTGTTAAATTCCTGACCAATCTCTTCTCCTGATTTGGATTATCCAAGGTGGTTATTAGTGATGGTGGAACCCATTTTCTGAACGCTTCAGTCAAGAACTTACTTAAAAAGAATGAGGTCGAACACCGTGCCTCAACTGCTTATCATCCATAGACCAATGGAATGGCTGAGCTGTCAAATCGGGAAATCAAGACCATCCTCCAGAAAATTGTCCGCTCTGATCGTAAAGACTGGTCACAACACTTACCTTCTGCTCTTTGGGCCTACCGTACAGCCTTCCGTACATCCTTAGGAATGAGCCCATACAGGTTGGTCTATGGAAAGCCTTGCCATCTACCTGTAGAGATACACCACAAGTCACTCTGGGCGATCAAGAAATGTCATTTGGATTATTATGAGGCTAGAAAGAAAAGACTATTGGACTTATCTGAACTGGAAGAATTGAGATCACAAGCCTATGATAACAACCAGTTATACAAAGAGAAAATCAAGCTATGGCACGATGCTAATATTTCGAGGAAAACATTCAAAGAAAATCAAAAAGTATGGCTATTTGATGCAAAACTGAAGTTATTTCCAGGAAAACTGAGATCGAAATGGAAAGGACCCTACATTGTAACTCAAGTATTCGATAATGGCTCGATAGAAATTTCTGACCCAAACACTAAAGCCACTTTCAGAGTTAATGGTCAAAGACTAAATCCTGTTGTTGAACCATCTGGTCCTATGCCTGTTTGCACAACATACCTTCTGTAGGAAAAATGAACCACCACATCTCCAAGCTGAGGCGTTAAATCATGCACTCTCGTGAGCCTCTCCTCACATGTATCTTTTCGTCTTACTGCTCGCATGTTTATTTTCACTGCATTGCATTAGATAAGTATGGGGGCACCGCTTTGCATTACATTTCAAAAAAAAAACCAAAAAAACAAAAAAAATACATTTCACATCCCTTCTGATCCTCCTATTACACATTGTCTTCATCATGAGGACATGGTTTCTGTTAAGTATGGGGGGTATGTCTGCATAGTTTTTCAAAATTGCATACTCTTTCAAGAAAAAAATCTCTTTTGCAAAAATTCCCCTAAAAATATTTTCAAAAGCAAGAAAACCACAAAAAATACATCCTTCCTAGTTTTATCCTATTTTAAGAAATCAGATCTTCACTGCATAAATCATAGACTGAAGTTGAGTTGACCCTAATCCACTTAACTTCATCAGAATTTCACTAGGCATGAGTTTTTAAGCTTTCTTCAGGTCCATATGGACTTTATTCTCTCAGTTCCACTAACTCTACTGGTGAATGAACTTCTGTATCTAACTAGATCACCTGAGAAACTAATAGCACTCTTAAACTCTTCAGTGGATATTAAGCAACTGCACATTGCACTTAGCTTGATTGAGTTTATTTTACGAGATACAATTACAATCTAGTTGAGGTGATGAGTTGTCCTCTTGGTTGTGCCAATGCCTGAACCTTATCTATAGCTAATGAAGGAACTTGATTCAGGAGAAACATGATCTCCCTAGTCTAAGTATGTCAACAAATAAGCCAGTATCGTGCCTCCAAAGTCAATATTAAGCCGAGACTACCTTTTGATGCCAAACCCAAAACAAAAACACCACAAAAAGGCATATGACAATACAAATGCCAAAAACCATCAATCATGCAAAGATGTGCGAAGCAAAAGCAATGAAAGAAGACCACCAAATAACCCTTCTCCACCAAAAAGGCATGGTAACAACCCAATGATGCTACCTAAATTTTTAAAAGAGGCCCAAAGAGGCACAGAGTTATGCTCTGCAAAAAGAAAAGAATGAGAGCAATAAACCAAAGCGGTCTACGGAAAACCCCAAAAATTAAAATCCCATTTTCCAAAGAATTATGACCTATTTCTTTATGCTGACATACTTGGGTGAAAAGAGAATATGCCTGAATTCAGGTGAGGACTGAGGCTATATGAGTAGGGAATCATTCGGTACCTTGATAGATTGTGTTGTTAGATCGTTCTCTTGACTCACGAAAGCTAAAACATCACTAGCACTGTTTATATCCATTCAAAGTCAAAGAGAATACTTGTTTCTTAGGGATGAGATGATCTGATCGACCTTCTGAAACCATGTTAGATTTTGTTGGAACTAAGAGGCTGTTGAAACTACAAAACTCGAGTCAAGTCGACAATTCGAACAAATCATTAATCCATGGGTCGACTCTACTGAAGTTTGTGAATTTGTGTGGTTAGGATCTAAAAAACTCAAGACTTTGTGGGTATGTCTGCTGTAAACCCTCACCCAATCTATCTTGGCTATTCTCCTTGTCCGTCATTATTACTTATCTTATTCTTGCTCGGGACTAGCAAGATTTAAGTATGGGGGTGTGATGATTACATGATATGCTGTGATAATTGGCTTAAATTATGTGGAAGACAATATCAATTCTTGATTTACAAACTCTAAAATCACATATTCTATGTCTAAATTATTCCATGTACACAACAAGAGAAAAAACCCCTTAATTACACATAAATCAACAAATCATGGTTTTATATCTGGGAAAATATTTTCAAAGATGTTGATCGATATTTTATTTAACAGGATTATTCAGATATCGAGATTAATAACTCGTCCATTATTCTCACAAAATAAACAACCATTTTTAAGAGAAAGAAAAAAAATGTATTGAGATCATAATTTGACAAATAACCAACACTTTCATTTAGGCTCTACAAAAGCCTATAACTTTTTGTTGGAAAGAAATGAGAAGGGGTAATAGTATAAATTTCCAAAACCTTTAAATGCTTGAGGCCACCCATGCATATACATTCCCTTTTATTCACCTTCTCTCTCCTATTTCCCATGCAAGAGTCGGCCAACTTAAAATTCTCTCTCTTCCCATGCATGAATGGAATTAATTGGTTTTATCTTTACTTGCATGTGACTCTTCCTTTTGAAGAGGCATATGGCTTTTATAAAAATCCCTTCCCCCATGCAAATGAATGGTATCGTCCCTTACCCTCTCTCTCTCTCTCTTACTCATGCAACTCCCCATGCATGAATGCATTTATTTGTTTTATTTGTACATGCATGTGACTTTTTGAAGAGATGCATATGGCTAATATAAAAAGAGACCTTCCCCATGCAAAATACAACCCCTCTCTATTTCCCTTCTCCCCATTCACGCAACTCTCCTCTTACTCCCCTCTTCTCTCTTTATTCTCTCGCTCTCTCTCTCTCTTTGGTCTCATGCAGATGAAGATGAAGGTATAGGCATCAATAGCTCCCTGCCCCCGATGTTTTTCTCTTCCTCGACCCCGACGATTGCCAGCAACCGCGCACAACCGCTATGTGCACAACCAACAACTGCGCACAACCATTGTTCTCTAGTGCGTCCTCCTCCTCGCGGTGCTCCTCCAGCCTGCTGTCGGCCACTCTCCTCCTCCTTGCGGTTTTCTCCAGCCCATGCCACCGTCCGTGCGTCTAGCCATCTCTCTTGTGCAGCACCTGTGACATTCTCCCCCGTGCACCAACAACAATCAACAACTCTCCATGCGTGCATGAGAATTACTCCATCTCTCTCTCTCTCTTTATTTATATGTCATTTTCATTGTAGCCCTTGAACTCTCCTTTATGTTAAATTTTCCAAGCATAGTCCTTAATTTCTTCATCAATTAGTGTGACGCCCCTAGGATCCGGGTACTCGGCAAACCAATCCACGCACATACATTACACATTCGAATACTAATGACATACACATAAGCAGGAGAAATAACACAATTTACTGAAATATATAAATTTTCTTTTTCCATTCATGACCTGTTCATAATCACATTTCATTGATCATTCCATGTCCACAAAATATACATGTAAGCATAAATAACATGTCCACAATTATACATATTACATGCCATGTCTCTCAACAAAAATGATACAAGTAAAGAAGGATAGTAAAACTACTGACAACTATACCACAAAAAGTGTCGTGATGCTGCACAAAAAGTGGTGGTGCCTCCAACAATCACTGCTGCGAACCTGCGGATCCACACGTAGGTACGTTATGAGCAAAGTTGCCCAATACGATTTAAACAACTACACAACAAGAAATGCAGGATAAATGTGTGCAAAAGAGAAAGAAACAGGGTAATTGATCTCACAAAGAATTACATTTTTTACTTTTATTATTTGATCTGGATATGGATACGAATAACCAAGCTTCGTGGATAGTCTGGGGTCTTGGTCTAGATGAGACCTCACACTATGACTCTAAGGTAAAAGAAAACACCTTAGGGTTGGGGTGCCTCCGTAGGCATGCGGTGGGGTATAATGCATCCTAACTAAGTTCCCAACACGTCCACTTAGCTCCACTTCCCAATGATACTTCCGATTCACAAATTAGATTCCAACCCGCAATTCATCGGAGAATTCGATCCTCCTTATACACAGGAGATTCACGTCCCATCACCAATTTCATTAACCACATTTTCCCGGAACACCCCTCTTAGCGCTCCCACTCGGAATACTGGCCAAAGTGGCCTACATTGTCCCGTACACGAGTGTTAACTCTAAGTGACAAGCGAAACACTAGCCGACCAACCACGACTACTTGGCCCGCGCTCGAGCACCGTGCTGAAGCACGCAAGTGCCGAGGCCAACACCGTCAGATTAGCACCTCGGTGTGCCAAGTAACATGTCCCCCAACCATTGCAGCTACAATAGCAGTTGGGATCGCGGTCATCTAGGCTTCTACCCAGGGCCCTAAGGGTGCATGCCCCTCCCTTGGCAGCAACAAACTTCATCTATCAGTTCCTCCTGAAATCTCTCCTGATGGATAATGATCATCCGGAACACAACACAGATTTCCTTTCTATTTAGACGCTATCTCTACCCTTTGAATGTTATTGTTTCCCATTATTCGTTCGTGGCTAATGGATACTAAATACATGCTTTGATTCATGACTAAGGAACTAAGAATGTTCATATCCAGAGGGCATTTCACTTCCGTAATTGGAGTATATAACCAACATATATCAGAGTCTCAAATGTGACAGTTGAAATATGGAAAAATGCTATGTAGAAACATGATATGTTATGATTAGCATTTCTCTAAATCTTCATCTATTGACAACAACAAAATTAAAAAAAATGCCTTTGCTGCTATTGATAAAAAGGGATTTTGATTTTAAAGATATTTAATCTATCAATAGGCAAAAGCTATACAACCATGGTTACAATTTACTGTACATGTGATCAAGGGCACCAACTATGCAACCCTATTATGAAACCCTATCATATGGTTTCCCCTTTTTAATAAGCCATCTATATAATTTCCATGTCTCCAATTATTCGTTCTTCCATCCATCCCTTAATTCTGCAATCTGCATAATCTCTTTACCCCTGCCATGTAGGAAGCAATACCTTGATGACAAGAGAAGTTATTATTATTACCATGACCACAACACCATATGCAAGACAGGAAATCCTAGAATATTACCTCAACATGTAACACAACTTTATATTGCCCGTCATATTTTAAATCACATCACCCCCACTATCGAGATTTGCATCCCCATTGTGCCTAAAGCCAGACCTCCTTTTTTTCCTAATTCCAATTAGAATCACTCCTTATCCTACAGCCAAAATTCCCAGAATAACACCAAATCAGTGTCTAATTATGCCACAATTTCACTTCTGCCATCCCAAGATATAGAACCCATCTTCATCTCTGTTTTTCCCCTTCTACCATGGAATAATTTCGGCATACATATTGCATGGATTGCCTTTTAATTTCCTAGGCCTACGTCTGTTGCAGTGGTAGCATTCCCAACATTAGCACCTAATTCATGTGGTGCTAAGTTTCAGCCTTGTTGGTGGAAACACAAGTTAATGGAAAACCACTCTGTGATCTCAATCAATATCTGTTACTGTAAGGAATCGTGGATTATCAGAAAAATTTCGGAAGAAGAAAATAAGTATCTTCAAAATAGCCACACTTGATGTGTGATTATAACATGCAAAGGAAACGTCAGAAAAAGAAAGTGTAGAGGCTTGTATAAAATCCGAAATTTGCATATGACCACAAGTATACTAGAACGCATGGTGCATATGCACAATGTAGATCTTGTACATCAGAATGTTCAGCCATTCCGGTGTCATTGTCGAAACTCAGGATTGATTCCCTGCGGCTCCATGTTTCTCCACACCTTCTGACCTCACCCCAGCGGTGACGAGAATCCCTATGGCTCTATAGACTTTCAAGCATACAAGATGGATAAACAAATGTGGAGCATCCGCAGCAAGAGGAACGGAACATCGTACCTAAAGAATACTCGAACCTCGATTTCTACGTCGGTGAAGAACGCCGCTTTGTTCGCGACGGAAACCGCACACGGGGGTGAGCCGGACCTTCTCGACACGATCTGGACTTCGGATCGTCGATCCGTGACGCTCCGGCGACCCTTGGTGAAGGAGAAGGAAGAGGAATGGAGGAATGAAGGGCTGGAGGTCGAAGGAAGAGGTGTTGGGCGATTTGGGCGAGGGGAGGGCTGGGGTTTAAGGGGAAAACCCGGATTCGGATCCGGGTTCGGATCCGAATAGGATCCTGACGCCTCCTCACTAAAATGACCATAACTCGGGCTCCCGAAGTCGGATCTTAACGTTCTTAGACTCGTTGGAAAGCTATCGACGAGCCCTATGCAATGGACTCTTTACTCGAATTTTTTGATCACTGGGCGAGTACGGATTTTGCAATTAAGTCCAGACTCAGTCAAGATTTGCATTTTAGTTCCTGTTCGGGTTTCGGGAGTTTCACACCATAAAAATCTCAAAGGAAGTCTCGTCCCCGAGACTTAATAGGACTCTAGTTGATTTCAATGCCCGAACCCTTTTGTGTCCAAGCCTCACCGAGGAATGAGCCCATAAAAATCTCAAAGAGAGCGAAGCCCATAAAAATCACAAAAGAACTCGACTACGGCTTCAGTTTCGTACCTGTGAACAGTTGAGGGTATTTCTCCCTCATGTCCGCCTCAGGTTCCCACGTTGCTTCCTCAACGTCTTGACTTCGCCACAGAACCTTGACCAAAGGGATCTCCTTCCGCCTCAACTTCTTGACCGCGTGGTCCAAAATCTGCACCGGCTCTTCTGGGAAGGATAAGTTTGGCTCCACCGTCAAGTCCTCATAGCTGATCACATGTCGAGGATCTCGGATGTACTTTCTGAGATTCAACACATGGAATACGTCATGGATGCCCTCGAGGTGTGAGGGAAGGGCTACCCTGTAGGCTACTTTCCCCACACGGGCCAAAATCTCGAATGGTCCCACAAAACGCGGTGCTAGCTTGCCTTTTGCACCGAAACATTGTACGCCCCTCGTTGGGGACACGCGTAAGAACACGAAGTCTCCGACCTGTGGAAAAATGCTTTAGATACACAGGACTGCCTAAGAATTATACCCACCAGGGCACGAATATACTGCAACATACCTGAAACTCAAGGTCTCTACGCCGCCGGTCGGCGTAACTCTTCTGACGGCTCTGTGCGGTCAGCAATTTCCTCCTAGCAGTCTCCACCACCCTGGAGGTCTCTTCAATGATCTGAGTGGTGAACATGGTGTTGTCACCCACCTGCTGCCAACACAAAGGAGTGGTACACCGCCTCCCATACAATGCCTCAAATGGTGCCATGCCTATACTGGCATGGTAGCTATTGTTGTATGTGAACTCAACTAGTGGGAGGTGATCCTTCCAAGATCCCTTCCACTCAACCGCACAGGCTCGTAGTAGATCCTCCATGGTCTGAATGGTCCTCTCAGACTGCCCATCTGTCTGTGGATGGTAGGCTGAACTCATGTGTAGCTCCGTCTTCAAGGCTCTCATGAACTCTCCCTAGTAGTGTGATGTGAAACAAGAATCTCTATCTGACACTACTTCCTTGGGTATCCCATGCAACCGAATGATGTGCTGAACATATAACTTGGCTAGTTGCACTGGTGTATATGTCATGTTGACCGGGATGAAATGTGCTGACTTGGTCAACCGGTCAACGATGACCCATATCGCATCATGCCCTCCAGGGGTGCGCGACAATGATGTGACAAAATCCATGGAGATGCTCTCCCATTTCCACACCGGAATGGGAAGAGGCTGCAGTAACCTAGGAGGCCTTTGGTGTTCTGCCTTCACCATCTGACAAGTAAGACACCTGCTAACATGTTCGGCTATGTCCTTCTTCATGCCTTCCCACCAAAAGTGTTGGTGGAGGTCCCTGTACATCTTGGTGCCACCTGGGTGTATGGAAAGTCTTGAGCTATGCGCCTCATCCAGGATCTCTCTCCTCAACTCCTTGTCATCTGGTACACACACACACGGTCCCCCTTCCATACGATGGATTTACGGACTCGAAATCCGTCGAATTCAACTTTCAAGCATCTATGGTACAAGTCTTGGATCCTCTGATCTGTCTGTTGCCCTTGAACGATCCTATCCCACAAGCTGTGATACTTGGCTGGCACTGTCACTGCATCGGATGTGCCCTCAAATGGATGCCACTCACTAAGTGCAGTGAGCACATCCCAAGTCTGCAACCAGGCTGCCGAACCCTCAACGTATGGTCGCCTACTCAAGGCATATTCTACCACATTTCCCTTGCCAGGATGGTAGGAGATGGTACAATCATAATCTTTTAGCAGTTCCATCCACCGCCTTTGCCTCATATTTAGGTCCTTCTGATCAAAAATGTATTTGAGGCTCTTGTGGTCTGTGAAGATCTCAAATGTCACCCCATACAAATAGTGACGCCATATCTTTAATGCAAAGACTATGGCCGCCAACTCCAAGTCATGAGTGGGGTAGTTGCATTCATGGTTCTTCAGCTGTCGTGACACGTATGCCACAAGCTGTCCACGTTGCATCAACACTGCACCCAAGCCTTCCTTGGAATCATCCGTGTACACGGTGAAATCTAAGGTACCAGAAGGAAGGGTGAGGATGGGCGCAGAAGTCAATCGCTCCTTCAACGTTCGAAAACTCAGCTCACATTTGTCACTCCAGACAAATGGCACATCCTTTTGCGTCAACCGGGTGAGGGGTAGAGCCAACTGGGAGAACCCTCTAACAAACCTCCTGTAGTACCCAGCGAGGCCAAAGAAGCTGCGAATCTATGTAACTGTCTTGGGTTGCTCCCAAGACACCACTGCCTCTATCTTGGCGGGGTCAACTGACACCCCCGAGTCCACGGCTCTGTGTCTGCGTAGGGGGATGAGAAGAAACTGAACTTCGTCCTGCCAAGGCTTGTCCCAAGGTAGGCGATGGTGCGAACCTGCTAGTGGATGGTGTCGCTGCTATCGGGTGGTGGCGACGGTCTCTACGGAACCGAGAGAAGTCCCGACACGCAACTCGGCTAGGCTGGGGTGGAGGTAACTGCGACTGACCCCCATGCAATCGACGTTGTGTAGCTTCCCACTTTGTCGCCTTCGCAGTAACCTCCTTAATGGAGGTATGGTCCAAGGTGGAAAGTCTGTCCTGAACCTCCTCGCGCATCCCTCGGATGAACTTCTGCAAGTTCTCCTGAGGGTAAGCAGTCGTAGCAGGGGAATGGCGAGACAACTCTGTGTATCGTATCATGTACTCTTGGGCCGTCATCGACCCCTGTGTCAGTTCAGCAAACTCTCTCCTCTGTTCCTCCACCCAATGGTCCGGGTAGAACTCTGCACGGAACTCGTCAAAGAAGATCTCCCAAGTGATGGGCTCGGTCAAGTGCTCCTTGGTGGCTTTGCACCACCGCTCAACATACCCAGCAAGAGAGTACTTAGCAAAAGATACCCAAGTATGCTCGGGTGCATGTATCATCCTCAGAACCTTAGATACCTCTGACATCCAAAGCTATGCATTGTCAGGGGTGGTAGTGCCGAAGAACTTTGGTACCGCCGCCCGTTGGTACGTTGCGTAAGTGCTCTGATGCTTCTGCAAGGCATCTGTATCCTCTGGCCGCTCAGGATCCATAGAGAACGACAAGTCGACGCTCTCCTCCCCATCGAGAGAGGGACGGTAGGAGGAGGAGTCCTACTGCTGGAGTCGCTGCTCAAGTGCCTCTTAGCGCAGTTGGATCCCTTGCACCGCCTGTACAAGGAGAGCCAACTGCTGTGCCACATCCTGGTCTACGCGTGGCGGCATGGTTTTGCATAAAAAACTAAGGTATTAGTACTTCCTTTTTTTTGAGAGAGACACTATGAGAGACATGTGGACATGGTTGAAATCGTGTTATTCTCCTATGGATTCATGTTGGGGCAGAAGACTTCAACACTATCCAATATTCGAATACCAATAAGGAATAATATACATGGAAGGGAATGGAGTACCACGGCTCTGATACCAATCTGTGACGCCCCTAGGATCCGGGTACTCGGCAAACCAATCCACGCACATACATTCCACATTCGAATACTAATGACATACACATAAGCAGGAGAAATAACACAATTTACTGAAATATATAAATTTTCTTTTTCCATTCATGACCTGTTCATAATCACATTTCATTGATCATTCCATGTCCACAAAATATACATGTAAGCATAAATAACATGTCCACAATTATACATATTACATGCCATGTCTCTCAACAAAAATGATACAAGTAAAGAAGGATAGTAAAACTACTGACAACTATACCACAAAAAGTGTCGTGACGCTGCACAAAAAGTGGCGGTGTCTCCAACAATCACTGCTGCGAACCTGCGGATCCACACGTAGGTACGTTATGAGCAAAGTTACCCAATACGATTTAAACAACTACACAACAAGAAATGCAGGATAAATGTGTGCAAAAGAGAAAGAAACAGGGTAATTGATCTCACAAAGAATTACATTTTTTACTTTTATTATTTGATCTGGATATGGATACGAATAACCAAGCTTCGTGGATAGTCTGTAATCTTGGTCTAGATGAGACCTCACACTATGACTCTAAGGTAAAAGAAAACACCTTAGGGTTGGGGTGCCTCCGTAGGAATGCGGTGGGGTATAATGCATCCTAACTAAGTTCCCAACACGTCCACTTAGCTCCACTTCCCAATGATACTTCCGATTCACAAATTAGATTCCAACCCGCAATTCATCGCAAGAATTCGATCCTCCTTATACACAGGAGATTCACGTCCCATCACCAACTTCATTAACCACATTTTCCCGGAACTCCCCTCTTAGCGCTCCCACTCGGAATACCTTCCAATGTGGCCTACATTGTCCCGTACACGAGTGTTAACTCTAAGTGACAAGCGAAACACTAGCCGACCAACCACGACTACCTGGCCCGCGCTCGAGCACCGGGCTAAAGCACGCAAGTGCCGAGGCCAACACCGTCAGATTAGCACCTCGGTGTGCCAAGTAACATGTCCCCCAACCATCGCAGCTACAATAGCAGTTGGGATCGCGGTCATCTAGGCTTCTACCCGGGGCCCTAAGGGTGCATGCCCCTCCCTTGGCGGCAACAAACTTCATCTATCAGTTCCTCCTGAAATCTCTCCTGATGGATAATGATCATCCGGAACACAACACAGATTTCCTTTCTATTTAGACGCTATCTCTACCCTTTGAATGTTATTGTTTCCCATTATTCGTTCGTGGCTAATGGATACTAAATACATGCTTTGATTCATGACTAAGGAACTAAGAATGTTCATATCCAGAGGGCATTTCACTTCCGTAATTGGAGTATATAACCAACATATATCAGAGTCTCAAATGTGACAGTTGAAATATGGAAAAATGCTATGTAGAAACATGATATGTTATGATTAGCATTTCTCTAAATCTTCATCTATTGACAACAACAGAATTAAAAAAAATGCCTTTGCTGCTATTGATAAAAAGGGATTTTGATTTTAAAGATATTTAATCTATCAATAGGCAAAAGCTATACAACCATGGTTACAATTTACTGTACATGTGATCGAGGGCACCAACTATGCAACCCTATTATGAAACCCTATCATATGGTTTCCCCTTTTTAATAAGCCATCAATATAATTTCCATGTCTCCAATTATTCGTTCTTCCATCCATCCCTTAATTCTGCAATCTGCATAAATCTCTTTACCCCTACCATGTAGGAAGCAATACCTTGATGACAAGAGAAGTAATTATTATTACCATGACCAAAACACCATATGCAAGACAGGAAATCCTAGAATATTACCTCAACATGTAACACAGCTTTATATTGCCTGTCATATTTTAAATCACACCACCCCCACTATCGAGATTTGCATCCCCATTGTGCCTAAAGCCAGACCTCCTTTTTTGAAGGATATGGTTAGATCCTCAAGCGCATCACGGAAGCGTGAGCGTCGCATCGAATACGACGAAGAATGACTAGTCGCACTAGTTGTTCTATGCAGCGGAAATTAAAATTTTCATGTGACGAAACCACATGATCCAAGAACACTTCTCGGATCGTTTCTTCTAAACCACAACCAAGTATTAGGTTTACCTCTTGAAGCGTGGTTGCGATCAAGTCTCTAAACGAAGAGATCTCCTGTCTCAAGTCCGATCCGTCGGAGGAGACACTTTCGTGCGCGGGGATGAACCGCATGCTTCTCGCAATTCTCGCAATTCCGTAAATCTAATCTTCTTATTGCATCTGAATCACATTCAGATCAATGTCCAACACTTGGACCAAGATCAGATTACTTCTCTACTGAGAGGAGTCACTAAAATCCAGACCCGTTTCATCACTCCCTAGGAATGGAAGCGTCATGGTTATACAATCGTTTATGATCACATCACCCTCAGGTATTCCCAATACCTGTACATCCTGCATACTGGAAGACTCAGACTAAACCCGAAGTATTGGATCAACTTTATACTATCTACTTCATGGTTTTATCATTAAGTTTCTCATTCGATCATTGGGAGTCGGTATCAATCATACACTTTCCAAAAGCGTATATCATACCTAGGTCTTGATCATATACTTTCCAAAAGTATATATCAAACCTACAAATTCAATCAAGCTTCCAAAGCGAGACGACCGTGCGCACGGAATTTGATTCTTCCCAATATCTCATGAGTGAGCTCATGTCTTCCGGTTCAGTAACTGAACCTGTATGATCCCTTTGAGAGATCGTATTACTCATATGCCCTTATATGCACACCAGCGCGCCGGTGTATAGACCTTGATTAGGTCATCAACCTATTGGTCTGCCAAATGTACATACTTAGACATATAGCAACACATCTGTCTCCGGTCAGAGGATGCGTGCCTATATCATGACAGCATACGATATAGGACTTTGGTTATCTCGATCTCGTTAAGTCAACTCTTTGACCTAACTAATCTGACACCTCCGAATCTCTATTCCTATGCAGAGGACCTGCATCATGAGGTCGGTCAGATATCAGCCTTCAGAGATAAGGATTGCCATCTCCTACTCAGGCTGGAGATCATCTCTTAACAATCATCTGACGGTGCTTGATGAGTCCTCAATCTAACTCTTTAGATATTCATCCAAGCACCAGCCTCTATGATTCAATAGTTGAATCAACAGCTGTATGATCATCAAGAAGGCCATGGTACATAACCCTAATTGTATTAAGGGACCTATTATGCAAATTATGTATTCTTCATTTCAGATTAAGGAGTGAATTGCAATAACATTTATTGCATAATGGCTCGCCGTGGGCTCGCATTTCCAACAATCTCCCGCTAGCCCAAAGAGCCATTAATGGGCTAATCATTTAAACCCTCACTTATGTGACAATCATAGGCTATTTAGAAAATAGCTAGGTAAGCTGATCAGTCACTCTGTTCCCGCGAGACTATGCCAAGTCCTTTTACGGCACTTACATATCCCCAGTAACAGTGCTCGCATCTAATGCGATTGTTGCATCTTATGCAACTAATACTCAATCTAGTTAGTTACAGTGTCTTTGACACTACAGCTTAATAATTATCATAACTAGTATCCTCATAATCCTTATTAGAATACCTTCATTCCCGGAGATCTCTATCTCCTAAGGTATCTAAAGTTTAGACCCTTATAGATCACTATCTACATGGTCTTAAACTTTTGAATATAAGACTTTGAGGTCACTATCTCTAAGTTTCATCATCTTTGAAGATATTATTATTACTGCAATTAAGTGTTTTATTTCCATAGTAGGATTAGTAACATTTTACTACTCCCACTGCATGGCAGATATCTAGCTTTTGTACACATCTAGCATACACTCAGCTTCTCGTAACTAATGCACAAGTGCAAGTAGTTATAGCATTTACTTCCTCAACTCTTTGAGGTGCTATCCCTTCAGACAGGTCAGAACCATATCTTAAGGGATGGAAGACTTTCTTGGGATTTTCCATAAAATAGAATATGTCCAAGGTGTACTACTAATGTGACAGTCCCAATACCCTCTTCTCTTTGCTCCTGAACACCTTCAGAACTAAGATCCAAGAGGTATCCTTGAGATCATATCTCAAGTTATGGAACAATCAGATTATAAAACACTTATTATTATCCTTACATCATTTTAAATGATCAGGATATCATCTACATTTAGCACAATGAACACATAGGCACTCCCACTAAGCTTCGCATGGCTCATCAAGATTCCATTTGAAATCATAACATTTATAATTTTATCAAATCTTATGGTCCATCTCAAAAAAAGCTTATTTGAGTCCTTAGATGGATTTCTTAGCTTGCACACCTTGATTTCCTCAATCATGAAGCCCTGGGGCTACTTTATGTGAATATCCTCAGAGAGGTATTTATAGAGGAATGCAATCTTGACTTACATCTTCGAAGATGCAATAGTTAAGTTGTGCAACCAAGATTAGCAATATTCTGATGTTTTTAAGCATGGTCACCGAAGAGCAAGTCTCATCGCAAGCAATGTCTTCTCTCCCGATGTGTAGCTCATGGCTACGAACCGTGCATTGAAGGTCTCCACCTTCTCATCAGGTTCCCTTTCTCTTGAAGATCCATTTACACCTTTATAGGTATTACCCATATAGGTGAATCCTCGAGGGTCCATATACAACACTTGTATATGAAGTCTACGTTAGACTTTTATTGCTAAAATCCATCTTTCCATGTCATGATCTTCAGAAGCTTCATCACATGAAGTTCAATCATTGTCAGATTTCTCTGACACATGGAATCCATCCTCAAACTCATTTGAAGAGGTATCAGTGTTTCATTTTTCATTGTCCTCTTAGTTTCTAATTTCAGGAGCCTCATTATCTTCTCAAGATTAAATGAGTTCCTACACTTCATTTTTATCTTGATTCTCAAGAGTCTCAACCTCTAAGAATCACATTCTCAGAGATGAGATATTTTAAGAATCTCAAGGTCATAAAGTAGGTATCCAATACCATCCTTTATTTTCCTAATGAAGCAGCACTCTCAAGTGCTAGATTCCAACATACATGGAACCTTATTAAGGATATACATTGTAGTCTCTTCTACACATATATACCTGGAACTTAAGGGATAATTATGCTAAAATTGATCATTGATAAGATCATGTCACACATGATCCAATTGTATCTACCTATAACTCTATTGAGTTAAGGTGTGTTAGGAGGATTGAGATAGAAGTGATTTTCATATCTCTATAAGGTATTCTTTGAATTTATCTAGTAGGTACTTGCTACCTAGATTAGATCAAATTCATTTTATCTTCCTTTAAACTTTAGTTTTAAACCAAAAATAATGAAATCTTTGATCATTTCAAAGGTTTCTTAGGTGAAGAGAAGAAATCTCATATCATACATAATCATCAACAGATATCACATATCCATAATGTTTACTATGATATAGATGATCTACATACATCAATATGCATGGGATCCTGAATACCTTGGCATCTTACACCTTTCTCTAAGAAGGGTGTATTGGACATTTTACTTTGAATACGATATTCATAAGTATGTAAGTTTTGAAATTTTAGACATTCTAAAGTTTCATCTCTTACTAGTCTATTGATCAAATCAATAAACAAATGTCCAAAGCTTGATGCTAGATCATTGTCAAATGATCTTCATCCTCATATTGATCTTAAGTTTTAATTTCAGCATTTAGAAATGTTAATGAGCCATTCATCAATTTTCTAATTTAGTGGAGTCCACTAGATTTTAGATTACTATCTGAAATATCTCTATCATAACTCTTTATGATAGTTCTACCTCAGAATTCATGTTTATTTCCAACATTTAGAAACAAACAATGAGTGTATTCTTATATCTAGGTCATAGAGACATTCTCTAAGACTAAGGACTCTCCCACTGAAATTAACAAGTCTATCAATCCAACAGAGATTGTTGCAACAATTGCATCAATATCCATGTGGATAACTATAAACCTTTAAGATCAAATTTTCCAGTCTTCTCAAACATATGCAACCTATTGCAAATGTCATCAGAAGATTGAGATACAATTATTTGACTTTATCTTATCAATGATTTATGTAGATTAATCCGATGCTCCATCCGAGTCCTTCTCTAAGGATTATAGATAGACTTGATAGTCATATTATCAACACATCAACTTATTGCAGTATTGGCATTCATCCAACTCTTTGGATGACATATGGAAGTCAAAGATGTATAGTCAACTCTTTGACCATACTTCTTACTCGGGTCCAACCCATGCTTCCACTGCGCTCCCTTTATCTATAAGCAACCATTGCTTAAGACTAAGGATCTCTTATGTAAGAGTATTTCAACATTTATACATGCTTCATTAAATTCATACAATATGAATATTATGAAGCTTCATGAATGACCAGAGTATAGATAGTAGAATGATGACACTCATCATCTACATCCATCTAAACTCTTAAAACATAGGTTCAGGTAGGTACTCAAACAATTTGAATACATCATCTCTCATAGAGCCACCATTCTGCATGATGCAGTGAACCATCTCATTCATATTAAATGTCAAGAGCACATATGTATGCCACAATATCTTCATTAATTTTATAAGGATTATTTGACAATTGCGATCATCATCGACATGTCACTTCCAAAGTACATCCGATGAGAGATCAAGACTATAGAGACATACAAACCCTAGGGTTGTAGTCTTATTATCTATTTAATTGTCATTCCTCATTATTATGAGGAAACTTGCTCATTGCAACCACATACATTATGTGTCCAACTGCAAGTACAATATCTGGATCATGAGTCCAATCCAAGATATTTCACTGGTTATTATTGAGTATATTATTGAGTGGGTTTTAATGAAGGATTATCTGAAATAAGAAATTTGCATAGATGTATGTATTTATATATACATATTTTACTTTGATTTAGGAATTTTTATATCAAAGTTGTCTTGCCATGTCAACATTGAAAGTTCATTCCCTTAATCACTTTCAACGTAAGAGATATACTTACCATTATATCTCAACAAGATCTGGGATCTCCTTCCTTATCTTTGTTACATCCCAATAATATGAGAATCTGCAACTCGGATAAAAAAGAAGCGGGAACACATTCCGCCTTGCAAGTCCAACTTGCATTCCCAATTCGGTCTTTAACACCCGAGCCCACCACCCCTAAGGCGATGTTGACCCGTCGTTAATTGAACCAACCGTCAACAGGAATAGTACTCGTTATACGCAATCCAATATCGCCCCAATAATATGAGGATCCGATATTGGGGTCACTACGTATACGGCCTTACTCTTTCGAGAAGCAAAGAGCCCGATCTAGATGCGCTTGCATACAAGAGCTGTCACTTCGGACATGCGTCTCCTACATACAATCCCTGGCGACGGAACCCTTCGCCTTGACGGGAGACCATGGATGTCACTTATGTGATCCTCCATATCATATTCAAATTCTAATTAATCATTATGAATCATATTCATTATGATTAATTCTTCCAAGGGAAATAACACATCTATTTATAATAGAGTGTCTTAATTTTAATTGGATTCCAATTAATCTAATCATATTAAATTAATGATCCAATTAATATCCAACAAAAAATTTTAATTGTTACTTGAATTATGGTATTATCTCAAATACGTATTATTTCGAATTTTAATAATTAGAAATACATCATAATTTCTTAAGCATTATACTAACCCTACCCGCTGTCATGGCCAGTACCGACGAGAGTGGGACGGACCACATACGTTGCAACTCGCAACCCCAATGCTCTCCGACTAGACTCCATATCCACCTCGGGAAAGGATAATGCAAAATAGATCGTTTTGTACTAGAGATGATTATCGGTTCTTCAACCGAAATTATACCATATAGTAATAATCAAAACAATTTTGATTAACATTATAATGAGATTTGCTAAACAAATCCCAAGTCCTATTCAAGCAACATGTTTGTTGGAATGTTGATCATGTAGATCATGTAACCAATCTTGATCTAGATCACATCTAATCATTTGTTGGTTAGGGCAAAGTCATTTAAGGACATAATTATCATTAAATATTTCAAAAATATTTATGCATAATTATTCCAGGAAATTAAACAATTTAATTTCACTTAATGATTAAATGACAATCACTAGGTTCTTGATTAGGAAAGTATTTCCAGCAGTGACCCTCACTTACTAAAAATATCATATCTCAATCAATTTAAATCCAAATTAAGCAAAGTAAATTTATAAAGTTTGATAACTTGATTTACAACAGAACCCAAGTGATTTGCATGCATTTCAAGGCGTTTCAAATCCGCAATTAACATCTTAATTACGTCATGATCCGCAGTCCCCGAAACAGTGGATACATGTTCACTAAAATGAGCATATCTAGAGCAAACGGAATCGAAATCACGCAAACTCAGATCCTACGGTTTTCTTATTTAATGGGGAACAAAATCCAATTATTATTTTTGTGTTTAAATAATTTAAACAGTGCCGAAAATAATATCAAAACAGAGATGCGAAAATGAAATGCAAGAAAACGTTCGCAAACCCTAATGAACCCAAGTCGTCCTCGGTTCATGGATCGTATCCAAAAACCAACGACCTAAGGCTCTGATACCACTTGAAGGATATGGTTAGATCCTCAAGCGCATCACGGAAGCGTGAGCGTCGCATCGCATACGACGAAGAACGACTAGTCGCACTAGTTGTTCTATGCAGCGGAAATTAAAATTTTCATGTGACGAAACCACATGATCCAATAACACTTCTCGGATCGTTTCGTCTAAACCACAACCAAGTATTAGGTTTACCTCTTGAAGCGTGGTTGCGATCAAGTCTCTAAACGAAGAGATCTCCTGTCTCAAGTCCGATCCGTCGGAGGAGACGCTTGCGAGCGCGGGGATGAACCGCGTGCTTCTCGCAATCCATGTTGATGATCCAAGCGGTGGATCTCCTGATCTCAACACACGAGATCCGACGTCTTCTTCACGAGCAAGGCATGCCGAAGTAGACGGAGTTCCACGAGCAAAACATCGGGCAGCATAACGATGGTGCCGCGGCGATGGAGAGCCTCTCTAGGGCATCCATGGTGGACGACCATGAGAGGGAGAGAAAGAGAAAGAAAGAGAGAGAGACTTGTTGTCTCACTTATGTGCCAAGAAGAGCAATGGGGTGCCTCTCCTTTTATAGGGTTTTGGGATCCATGGATCTCAATCCATGTGTCAACACAAATCCAATGGTCCACATTAATTTGTGTTTCTTTCAATGGCCATGATTTGTTGCTAAAAACACAACAACAATTAATTTAATAAAAATCAAATATATATTAAATATAATTTGATTTATATCAAATCAATCTCCATTGGAGAGATAGGAAAGGAGGCAAGCCTCCTTCCATAAGGAGCGTGGACGGCCACCACATTCCTTATGGAATTGTGGCCGTCCCCTCTCCTCATTAGGAAGGGAGCTTCCTTTTTCCTATTACATGAGGTTACATTATCTCATGATTCTCTCCAATATTTGCAACAACATTTGTTGCAAATTATTTCGCAAAAATAAATCCAATTTATTTTGTGAACATTGCAATCATGCCATTGGAAATTTGTGAATCATATTCACAACCCAAAATAAAATGTAAATTACATTTTCAATTTAATGTCCAATGTGAATCCAATTCACATTAACATTTAATTAACAAATGTAAATCACAAATAGCTCTCTCTTATATATTATAAATCACATTTATAATATATATGACTAATATGGATATTGCTATCCACATTATTCATATCCATGATAATTAAATCACATTTAATCATCTTGGATCTTTATTCTCTTGTTCTCAAATAATATGAATCACATTCACATTATTCACATCTTTGATAATCAAATCACATTTAATTATCTCAGATAACTCTCTTTATAATATGAATCAAATTCATATTACTCTTGATAATTAAATCACATTTAATTATCCATTTTCTCAATGCTCGGATACATAAATCAACAATAGAATTATCCATGAACTCCTTCAAGGATAATGCGCTTTCTCCGCAGATACTTGGAGATAAAGACAGGGTGATTGTATTGTTCCACGTATATTGACATGGATATTGAGATCATATCTCAAATCCAGATCGCGGGCCTCCCATAGATGCTTGATTAAATCAAGACCGTAAATCTAATCTTCTTATTGCATCTGAATCACATTCAGATCAATGTCCAACACTTGGACCAAGTTCAGATTACTTCTCTACTGAGAGGAGTCACTAAAATCCAGACCCGTTTCATCACTCCCTAGGAATGGAAGCGTCATGGTTATACAATCGTTTATGATCACATCACCCTCAGGTATTCCCAATACCTGTACATCCTGCATACTGGAAGACTCAGACTAAACCCGAAGTATTGGATCAACTTTATACTGTCTACTTCATGGTTTTATCAGTAAGTTTCTCATTCGATCATTGGGAGTCGGTATCAATCATACACTTTCCAAAAGCGTATATCATACCTAGGTCTTGATCATATACTTTCCAAAAGTATATATCAAACCTACAAATTCAGTCAAGCTTCTAAAGCGAGACGACCGTGCGCACGGAATTTGATTCTTCCCAATATCTCATGAGTGAGCTCATGTCTTCCGGTTCAGTAACTGAACCTGTATGATCCCTTTGAGAGATCGTATTACTCATATGCCCTTATATGCACACCAGCGCGCCGGTGTATAGACCTTGATTAGGTCATCAACCTATTGGTCTGCCAAATGTACATACTTAGACATATAACAACACATCTGTCTCCGGTCAGAGGATGCGTGCCTATATCATGACAGCATACGATATAGGACTTTGGTTATCTCGATCTCGTTAAGTCAACTCTTTGACCTAACTAATCTGACACCTCCGAATCTCTATTCCTATGCAGAGGACCTGCATCAAGAGGTCGGTCAGATATCAGCCTTCAGAGATAAGGATTGCCATCTCCTACTCAGGCTGGAGATCATCTCTTAACAATCATCCGACGGTGCTTGATGAGTCCTCAATCTAACTCTTTAGATATTCATCCAAGCACCATCCTCTATGATTCAATAGTTGAATCAACAGCTGTATGATCATCAAGAAGGCCATGGTACATAACCCTAATTGTACTAAGGAACCTATTATGCAAATTATGTATTCTTCATTTCAGATTAAGGAGTGAATTGCAATAACATTTATTGCATAATGGCTCGCCGTGGGCTCGCATTTCCAACATTTTTTTTCCTAATTCCAATTAGAATCACTCCTTATCCTACAACCAAAATTCCCAGAATAACACCAAATCAGTGTCTAATTATGCCACAATTTCACTGCTGCCATCCCAAGATATAGAACCCATCTTCGTCTCTGTTTTTCCCCTTCTACCATGGAATAATTTCGGCATACATATTGCATGGATTGCCTTTTAATTTCCTAGGCCTACGTCTGTTGCAGTGGTAGCATTCCCAACATTAGCACCTAATTCATGTGGTGCTAAGTTTCAGCCTTGTTGGTGGAAACACAAGTTAATGGAAAACCACTCTGTGATCTCAATCAATATCTGTTACTGTAAGGAATCGTGGATTATCAGAAAAATTTCGGAAGAAGAAAATAAGTATCTTCACAATAGCCACACTTGATGTGTGATTATAACACGCAAAGGAAACGTCAGAAAAAGAAAGTGTAGAGGCATGTATAAAATCCGAAATTTGCATATGACCACAAGTATACTAGAACGCATGGTGCATATGCACAATGTAGATCTTGTACATCAGAATGTTCAGCCATTCCGGTGTCATTGTCGAAACTCAGGATTGATTCCCCGCGGCTCCACGTTTCTCCACACCTTCTGACCTTACCCCAGCAGTGACGAGAATCCCTATGGCTCTTTGGACTTTCAAGTATACAAGATGGATAAACAAATGTGGAGCATCCACAGCAAGAGGAACGGAACATCGTACCTAAAGAAGACTCGAACCTCGATTTCTACGTCGGTGAAGAACGTCGCTTCGTTCGCGACGGAAACCGCACACGGGGGTGAGCCGGACCTTCTCGACACGATCTGGACTTCGGATTGTCGATCCGTGACGCTCCGGTGACCCTTGGTGAAGGAGAAGGAAGAGGAATGGAGGAATGAAGGGCTGGAGGTCGAAGGAAGAGGTGTTGGGCGATTTGGGCGAGGAGAGGGCTGGGGTTTAAGGGGAAAACCCGGATTCGGATCCGAATAGGACCCTGACCCCTCCTCGCTAAAATGACCATAACTCGGACTCCCGAAGTCGGATCTTAACGTTCTTGGACCCGTTGTAAAGCTATCAACGAGCCCTATGCAATGGACTCCTTAATCGAATTTTTTGATCACTGGGCGAGTACAGATTTTGCAATTCAGTCCAGACTCAGTCAAGATTTGCATTTTAGTCCCAATTCGGGTTTCGGGAGTTTCACACCATAAAAATCTCAAAGGAAAGTCTCGTCCCCGAGACTTAATAGGACTCTAGTTGATTTCAATGCCCGAACCCTTTTGTGTCCAAGCCTCACCGAGGAATGAGCCCATAAAAATCTCAAAGAGAGCGAAGCCCATAAAAATCACAAAAGAACTCGACTACGGCTTCAGTTTCGTACCTGTGAACAATTGAGGGTATTTCTCCCTCATGTCCGCCTCAGGTTCCTACGTTGCTTCCTCAACGTCTTGACTTCGCCACAGAACCTTGACCAAAGGGATCTCCTTCCGTCTCAACTTCTTGACCGCGTGGTCCAAAATCTGCACCGGCTCTTCTGGGAAGGATAAGTTTGGCTCCACCGTCAAATCCTCGTATCTGATCACATGTCGAGGATTTCGGATGTACTTTCTGAGATTGGACACGTGGAATACGTCATGGATGTCCTCGAGGTGTGGGGGAAGGGCTACCCTATAGGCTACTTTCCCCACACGGGCCAAAATCTCGAATGGTCCCACAAAACGCGGTGCTAGCTTGCCTTTTGCACCGAAACGTTGTACACCCCTCGTTGGGGACACGCGTAAGAACACGAAGTCTCCGACCTGTGGAAAAATGCTTTAGATACACAGGACTGCCTAAGAATTATACCCATCAGGGCACGAATATACTGCAACATACCTGAAACTCAAGGTCTCTATGCCGCCGGTCGGCGTAACTCTTCTGATGGCTCTGTGCGGTCAGCAATTTCCTCCTAGCAGTCTCCACCACCCTGGAGGTCTCTTCAATGATCTGAGTGGTGAACATGGTGTTGTCACCCACCTGCTGCCAACACAAAGGAGTGGTACACCGCCTCCCATACAATGCCTCAAATGATGCCATGCCTATACTGGCATGGTAGCTATTGTTGTATGTGAACTCAACTAGTGGGAGGTGATCCTTCCAAGATCCCTTCCACTCAACCGCACAGGCTCGTAGTAGATCCTCCAAGTCTGAATGGTCCTCTCAGACTGCCCATCTGTCTGTGGATGGTAGGCTGAACTCATGTGTAGCTCCGTCTTCAAGGCTCTCATGAACTCTCCCTAGTAGTGTGATGTGAAACGGGAATCTCTATCTGACACTACTTCCTTGGATATCCCATGCAACCGAATGATGTGCTGAACATATAACTTGGCTAGTTGCACTGGTGTATATGTCATGTTGACCGGGATGAAATGTGCTGACTTGGTCAACCGGTCAACGATGACCCATATCGCATCATGCCCTCCAGGGGTGCGCGACAATGATGTGACAAAATCCATGGAGATGCTCTCCCATTTCCACACCGGAATGGGAAGAGGCTGTAGTAACCCAGGAGGCCTTTGATGTTCTGCCTTCACCATCTGACAAGTAAGACACCTGCTAACATGTTCGGCTATGTCCTTCTTCATGCCTTCCCACCAAAAGTGTTGGTGGAGGTCCCTGTACATCTTGGTGCCACCTGGGTGTATGGAAAGTCTTGAGCTATGCGCCTCATCCAGGATCTCTCTCCTCAACTCCTTGTCATCTGGTACACACACACGGTCCCCCTTCCATACGATGGATTCACAGACTCGAAATCCGTCGAATTCATCTTTTAAGCATCTATGGTACAAGTCTTGGATCCTCTGATATGTCTGTTGCCCTTGAACGATCCTATCCCACAAGCTGTGATACTTGGCTGGCACTGTCACTGCATCGGATGTGCCCTCAAATGGATGCCACTCACTAAGTGCAGTGAGCACATCCCAAGTCTGCAACCAGGCTGCCGAACCCTCAACGTATGGTCGCCTACTCAAGGCATATGCTACCACATTTCCCTTGCCAAGATGGTAGGAGATGGTACAATCATAATATTTTAGCAGTTCCATCCACCGCCTTTGCCTCATATTTAGCTCCTTCTGATCAAAAATGTATTTGAGGCTCTTGTGGTCTGTGAAGATCTCAAATGTCACCCCATACAAATAGTGACGCCATATCTTTAATGCAAAGACTACGGCCGCCAACTCCAAGTCATGAGTGGGGTAGTTGCGTTCATGGTTCTTCAGCTGTCGTGACGCGTATGCCACAACCTGTCCACGTTGCATTAACACTGCACCCATGCCTTCCTTGGAAGCATCCGTGTACACGGTGAAATCTAAGGTACCAGAAGGAAGGGTGAGGATGGGCGCAGAAGTCAATCGCTCCTTCAACGTTCGAAAACTCAGCTCACATTTGTCACTCCAGACAAATGGCACATCCTTTTGCGCCAACCGGGTGAGGGGTAGAGCCAACTGGGAGAACCCTCTAACAAACCTCCTGTAGTACCCAGCGAGGTCAAGGAAGCTGCGAATCTCTGTAACCATCTTGGGTTGCTCCCAAGACACCACTGCCTCTATCTTGGCGGGGTCAACTGACACCCCCGAGTCCACGGCTCTGTGTCTGCGTAGGGGGATGAGAAGAAGCTGAACTTCATCCTGCCAAGGCTTGTCCCAAGGTAGGCGATGGTGCGAACCTGCTAGTGGATGGTGTCGCTGCTGTCGGGTGGTGGCGACGGTCTCTACGGAACCGAGAGAAGTCCCGACGCGCAACTCGGCTAGGCTGGGGTGGAGGTAACTGCGACTGACCCCCAGGCAATCGATGTTGTGTAGCTTCCCACTTTGTCGTCTTCGCAGTAATCTCCTTAATGGAGGTAAGGTCCAAGGTGGAAAGTCTGTCCTGAACCTCCTCGCGCATCCCTCGGATGAACTTCTGCAAGTTCTCCTGAGGGTAAGCAGTCGTAGCAGGGGAATGGCGAGACAACTCTGTGTATCGTATCATGTACTCTTGGGCCGTCATCGACCCCTGTGTCAGTTCAGCAGACTCTCTCCTCTGATCCTCTACCCAATGGTCCGGGTAGAACTCTGTACGGAACTCGTCAAAGAAGATCTCCCAAGTGAAGGGCTCGGTCAAGTGCTCCTTGGTGGCATTCCACCACCGCTCAGCATACCCAGCAAGAGAGTACTCAGCAAAAGATACCCAAGTATGCTCGGGTGCATGTATCATCCTCAGAACCTTGGACACCTCTGACATCCAAAGCTATGCATTGTCAGGGGTGGTAGTGCCGAAGAACTTTGGTACCGCCGCCCGTTGGTACGCTGCGTAAGTGCTCTGATGCTTCTGCAAGGCATCTGTATCCTCTGGCCGCTCAGGATCCATAGAGAACGACAAGTCGACGCTCTCCTCCCCATCGTGAGAGGGACGGTAGGAGGAGGAGTCCTGCTGCTGGAGTCGCTGCTCAAGTGGCTCTTGGCGCTGTTGGATCCCTTGCACCGCCTGTACAAGGAGAGCCAACTGCTGTGCCACATCCTGGTCTACGCGTGGCGGCATGGTTCTGCATAAAGAACTAAGGTATTAGTACTTCCTTTTTTTTGAGAGAGACATTATGAGAGACATGTGGACATGGTTGAAATCGTGTTATTCTCCTATGGATTCATGTTAGGTCAGAAGACTTCAACACTATCCAATATTCGAATACCAATAAGGAATAATATACATGGAAGGGAATGGAGTACCACGGCTCTGATACCAATCTGTGATGCCCCTAGGTACCGGGTACTCGGCAAACCAATCCACGCACATACATTCCACATTCGAATACTAATGACATACACATAAGCAGGAGAAATAACACAATTTACTGAAATATATAAATTTTCTTTTTCCATTCATGACCTGTTCATAATCACATTTCATTGATCATTCCATGTCCACAAAATATACATGTAAGCATAAATAACATGTCCACAATTATACATATTACATGCCATGTCTCTCAACAAAAATGATACAAGTAAAGAAGGATAGTAAAACTACTGACAACTATACCACAAAAAGTGTCGTGACGCTGCACAAAAAGTGGCGGTGTCTCCAACAATCACTGCTGCGAACCTGCGGATCCACACGTAGGTACGTTATGAGCAAAGTTGCCCAATACGATTTAAACAACTACACAACAAGAAAGCAGGATAAATGTGTGCAAAAGAGAAAGAAACAGGGTAATTGATCTCACAAAGAATTACATTTTTTACTTTTATTATTTGATCTGGATATGGATACGAATAACCAAGCTTCGTGGATAGTCTGTGGTCTTGGTCTGGATGAGACCTCACACTATGACTCTAAGGTAAAAGAAAACACCTTAGGGTTGGGGCCTCCGTTGGCATGCGGTGGGGTATAATGCATCCTAACTAAGTTTCCAACACGTCCACTTAGCTCCACTTCCCAATGATACTTATGATTCACAAATTAGATTCCAACCCGCAATTCATCGCGAGAATTCGATCCTCCTTATACACAGGAGATTCACGTCCCATCACCAACTTCATTAACCACATTTTCCCGGAACTCCCCTCTTAGTGCTCCCACTCGGAATACCGGCCAATGTGGCCTACATTGTCCCGTACACGAGTGTTAACTCTAAGTGACAAGCGAAACACTAGCCGACCAACCACGACTACTTGGCCCGCGCTCGAGCACCGGGCTAAAGCACGCAAGTGCCGAGGCCAACACCGTCAGATTAGCACCTCGGTGTGCCAAGTAACATGTCCCCCAACCATCGCAGCTACAATAGCAGTTGGGATCGCGGTCATCTAGGCTTCTACCCGGGGCCCTAAGGGTGCATGCCCGTCCCTTGGCGGCAACAAACTTCATCTATCAGTTCCTCCTGAAATCTCTCCTGATGGATAATGATCATCCGTAACACAACACAGATTTCCTTTCTATTTAGACGCTATCTCTACCCTTTGAATGTTATTGTTTCCCATTATTCGTTCGTGGCTAATGGATACTAAATACATGCTTTGATTCATGACTAAGGAACTAAGAATGTTCATATCCAGAGGGCATTTCACTTCCGTAATTGGAGTATATAACCAACATATACCAGAGTCTCAAATGTGACAGTTGAAATATGGAAAAATGCTATGTAGAAACATGATATGTTATGATTAGCATTTCTCTAAATCTTCATCTATTGACAACAACAGAATTAAAAAAAATGCCTTTGCTGCTATTGATAAAAAGGGATTTTGATTTTAAAGATATTTAATCTATCAATAGGCAAAAGCTATACAACCATGGTTACAATTTACTGTACATGTGATCAAGGGCACCAACTATGCAACCCTATTATGAAACCCTATCATATGGTTTACCCTTTTTAATAAGCCATCTATATAATTTCCATGTCTCCAACTATTCGTTCTTCCATCCATCCCTTAATTCTGCAATCTGCATAAATCTCTTTACCCCTGCCATGTAGGAAGCAATACCTTGATGACAAGAGAAGTAATTATTATTACCATGACCACAACACCATATGCAAGACAGGAAATCCTAGAATATTACCTCAACATGTAACACAACTTTATATTGCCCGTCATATTTTAAATCACATCACCCCCACTATCGAGATTTGCATCCCCATTGTGCCTAAAGCCAGACCTCCTTTTTTTTCCTAATTCCAATTAGAATCACTCCTTATCCTACAGCCAAAATTCCCAGAATAACACCAAATCAGTGTCTAATTATGCCACAATTTCACTGCTGCCATCCCAAGATATAGAACCCATCTTCGTCTCTGTTTTTCCTCTTCTACCATGGAATAATTTCTGCATACATATTGCATGGATTGCCTTTAATTTCCTAGGCCTACGTCTGTTGCAGTGGTAGCATTCCCAACATTAGCACCTAATTCATGTGGTGCTAAGTTTCAACCTTGTTGGTGGAAACACAAGTTAATGGAAAACCACTCTGTGATCTCAATCAATATCTGTTACTGTAAGAAATCGTGGATTATCAGAAAAATTTCGGAAGAAGAAAAATAAGTATCTTCAAAATAGCCACACTTGATGTGTGATTATAACATGCAAAGGAAACGTCAGAAAAAGAAAGTGTAGAGGCATGTATAAAATCCGAAATTTGCATATGACCACAAGTATACTAGAACGCATGGTGCATATGCACAATGTAGATCTTGTACATCAGAATGTTCAGCCATTCCGGTGTCATTGTCGAAACTCAGGACTGATTCCCTGTGGCTCCATGTTTCTCCACACCTTCTGACCTCACCCCAGCGGTGACGAGAATCCCTATGGCTCTATGGACTTTCAAGCATACAAGATGGATAAACAAATGTGGAGCATCCATAGCAAGAGGAATGGAACATCGTACCTAAAGAAGACTCGAACCTCGATTTCTACGTCGGTAAAGAACGCCGCTTTGTTCGCGACGGAAACCGCACACGGAGGTGAGCCGGACCTTCTCGACACGATCTGGACTTCGGATCGTCGATCCGTGACGCTCCGGCGACCCTTGGTGAAGGAGAAGGAAGAGGAATGGAGGAATGAAGGGCTGGAGGTCGAAGGAAGAGGTGTTGGGCAATTTGGGCGAGGGGAGGGCTGGGGTTTAAGGGGAAAACCCGGATTCGGATCCGGGTTCGGATCCGAATAGGACCTTGACCCCTCCTCGCTAAAATGACCATAACTCGGGCTCCCGAAGTCAGATCTTAACGTTCTTGGACTCGTTGGAAAGCTATCGACGAACCCTATGCAATGTACTCCTTACTCGATTTTTTTGATCACTGGGCGAGTACAGATTTTGCAATTAAGTCCAGACTCAGTCAAGATTTGCATTTTAGTCCCTGTTCGGGTTTCGGGAGTTTCACACCATAAAAATCTCAAAGGAAGTCTCGTCCACGAGACTTAATAGGACTCTAGTTGATTTCAATGTCCGAACACTTTTGTGTCCAAGCCTCACCGAGGAATGAGCCCATAAAAATCTCAAAGAGAGCGAAGCCCATAAAAATCACAAAAGAACTCGACTACGGCTTCAGTTTCGTACCTGTGAACAGTTGAGGGTATTTCTCCCTCATGTCCGCCTCAGGTTCCCACGTTGCTTCCTCAACATCTTGACTTCGCCACAGAACCTTGACCAAAGGGATCTCCTTCCGCCTCAACTTCTTGACCGCGTGGTCCAAAATCTGCACCAGCTCTTCTAGGAAGGATAAGTTTGGCTCCACCGTCAAGTCCTCGTAGCTGATCACATGTCGAGGATCTCGGATGTACTTTCTGAGATTCGACACGTAGAATACGTCATGGATGCCCTCGAGGTGTGGGGGAAGGGCTACCCTGTAGGCTACTTTCCCCACACGGGCCAAAATCTCGAATGGTCCCACCTTTATTCTTCCATTTTGTATTTAAATCCCTATCAAAATACCTACAAATATAGATAAATTGTACAAATTAACATTCATTATTCTTCTGTAATTAATGTGTAATAATCTATATTTAAATCCAAAATAAAAGAATAGAAAGTAAAAGAAAAATAAATGAAGTATCAAAGATGCTGAATGACCATAAACCCTAAGACCGAGTCAAGGTTGACTTGGTCTACAAGGAATAAACTAGAGGGAGATAAAGGGCCCAATACGTTGTACAAAAACAATTTTTACTCCATAAATAACCTATTTTGTCTATTTTTCTTACACTCGTACACACTTCAAACAATAATATTCAACATGAAACTTGTAGTAGTTATATATATAATTATCAAACTAATTGTTAATAAAAATAATGCACACATAGATGAAAATGTATTAAAAATACAAAATAAAAATAAAATACACACAATATAGGTATATATTTATAACTACACAAAAAATAACACCTTACAAATGATGTGAAAATAAATAAAAATCATAGAAGAATAGTTTACAAAATTATAAATATTTTTTATATTTTAAGTTTTACATAATAAAATACTTTTCATTTATTATTGATTTTATACTCAATTTAATTTACTATTTTGTCTTATTGGTCCTAAGCTGACCAATAGGATTCTTTCAATTGTTGACATGTGGGTCAACTGTACATTCTAGCTTTTGACTTCTGTTAGAAATTCTTACCTCCCTCTCTTCTCCCTTTTTCACACCATTTTCCTCAACTCCATCTCCATCAAGCAACGCACCCTGTTTCACATCCCTCAATCCTCTTCCATGCCCATGCTCTAGACCTCACCAACCACCACTGCTCTTCACACCATCTTCTTCATGAGATGATCATTTTCCATGTTTATAAAAAAGACCTCCTTGCCATTCTTCACCTTTTTGATACATCTTCTTCCATTGTAACCCCAAAAGGGCCCATTTGTTATTGAATCATTGGTTATAGAAAGCGATTTACATCCCTATCAGCAAGGATAAGGCAGAGGAAGGGTGTCATCCAGCCATCGCTAGAGACCACCTCCAACGAGGTTCTTATGCTCCAGGTACAACCCTTGTCGAGCTATTAGTTAGGTTAGTTAGATTGCAATTTTCATTCTTATCACAATATAACTATTAGTTTATCTTAATTTACTTTGATTTAGTGAAGATTAGTTCATTCATAGTTTGCTGGGCTCGAGCTCTGATTATATGTTTTACCATGTTTGATCGATTGTTCGACCCATTAGCCACATGATGAATATGCATTTCATCATCTTTATTCATTTATTTTGCTTAAAAATCCTTACAAAGCACATGTAGATTCCAACAAATCACTTTTTTTTACTAACCCTCATTCATGTATAAATATTATATATTTATCACTATTTTAACATAAAATAAATAAATAAATAAAGGAAAAATAAGAAATAAAAGACTCTATATATGTAATAGATACATGCTAACTCTGACACTGATATTAAGTTGATACATGTCCTGATCGATAAGGAATAAAGTAGGGGAAGATGAGGCCTTCATTCAGAAAATCAATCCTCACTTGTGTACATTCATCACTTATATATCACTATATATAATACTTAGTCCTTACTCTATTTTATTATCACCAAATTCAAATTAAAAAAAGCTATTTTCTTCTTGAAACTTGTACATAAAAATAAGTTGTAAATATTAAAAATAATTATGAGAAGAATCATGGCATAGTTGGTAAATTACAACACTTTGAAAAAGCTGCAAAGCTCAACTTTTGTAGACAAATATCTTCTCCACAAAAACTCAAATTAGCCAGCTCACTTTCATTGTACTCCAAATTTAATAATCTTTAAAATGGAAGTAATTTCATAAAAATCAGAGTAAAGAGGTGAAATGTGGCTTTTTGGGGTGCTATTGTATATTATACCTATGAATATCGATTGTGAATGTGTATTTTCCTTGTATTTTTACATAGTTTGCATTTTTAACAAATTGTATTTAACTTATAAAAATACAAATAAAAATCACAAACTAGAAAGTAAACAAAATTAAAATCATGTACGTATTATATATACCAATATGTATATTGTAAATACACCTATTATTTAACCAAACAAATCAACTCATAAAGATATAATTAAAATATCATCTAAATCATTGTAAAATATTGTAAATTAATATATTATAAAATTATATGTATATTAGTAAAAAAATAAATTAAAAATCATGGTGTTATATATATATATCTATAAATAACATATTTTAATTATTTTTAGCCTAGTATATATTTTATTTAATTCATTAAAAATCACCAAAAACTAAGCTAATTTAATTACTAACATTTTTATTTTCAAACTTTTTATTTGAATTTTTTATTTTATTTAATTTATTTCTCATTTTCCATGCTTATATATCGTGTATTGTATTTTGTCTTATTCTAAGCCCCCTTTGATTAGTTGAGCCTCAATATGTTGACCCGAGTCAACTCCCCAATCAATGCTCTCCCTTCATTTTCCGCATGCCAGCCTTATTCTCTTGTTTTTACTGTTCCATTCATCTCTTAACTCCTTCCACTTTCTTCTCCAAATTGTTAGACCTAACTCCCCTCTCCATCGCCAAATCATCGATTCATTCGATCATGCCTTGGTTCGCATGCATTTCAAATTTCAAATCTCCACCGGACCTTATGCCAATTTATACACTGAAACCTCCAACTTTTCCATCTGATATTTTTTGACATTGTTTTGTGCCTGAGATCGATCCCTTTATATAGCCTATGTGACAGCACGATGATATGCATGATCGAGAGTGCGTGGGACCTTCTCGGAGGTATGATCCAAGCTCGTGGCCAGAGCTCCACCATGTTCCGCTTCTTTGAGTTTCCATCCTCAAATCGAGATGATTAACTTCATACATCCACCCTTAGGTAATGTAGGTTTGCTTCTTTTTTGTTTTTGCATTTCAAAATTGCATTTCCATTAGTTAGTGTAAATCAGATTACACAATCTTCCTACGATCTACATAATCGGAGGTTCTCTGTTCACCGATCTTCAATCCCGACCATCACTTCACGCTCACCAAACATTATCCATTCTTCTTTCGTACTTGACGAACCTCGGATCACTCCATAATTGAGGATCAGACTCCTCGATGATTACCTACGTCAGAGTCGACATCCAGACCTGCATTTCATGTGATTTCAGCTAATAAAGATCGCCAGAGCATCCAATCTGAGCACTGGTCTCTTTGGAGGTATTCAGAGCACATATGGAAGCGAGGAGTGTGATTTGGAGTTCCACCTGGAGCTACATACTTTTAGATCTCTAGATTACTCATTAGGCATTGTCAACTGCTGTGGAACCATCATATTAACAAGGGAGCATTGCAGGCACAAGGACCAACCTTTAGGTAGTCACTCAAGCAAAGATTTGTTCAAATCTACCCGATCGAAGCTGGGCTCAACATACCTTCTTTCAAGTTCTTATAGAACCTTCAGAGTCGTACAATCACGAACGAGGAGCTCCAGATTGAATCACGACCGTCCAAAAAGCCCCAAAATTCCATCGTTGATCAAGCTTCCCAAATCAGATTAGAGTCACCCCCTTACTTTTAATCCAAGCCATCAGATCATAATAAAAAACACATCCCAGTTGTTGCCTCTACAATGTGGATTGGTATAACTTTTGCACTATATCCCTTGCTCATTTCTAATTTTGCAAATAAGTTCCTCTAGGGACACGTGTCATTCTGTTGTGAATTGAACATTTGCATTTTGTTCCTTGCTTTTTATTTCATCTACTTTTAAGTCCTATTTGAAATGCTGAACATGCGTAACACGTGATTATTTGGAAAATTGCAATAAACATTTTGTATTTTTTTATTATCAGTTGGCTAATTCATCTTAATTATCAAAAGGTCCTGTCCAATACACCTCACAAGCGCTAACATGTGCCACTTTCAGAAAATTTGCATAGTGCCACTTACATTAATTATTTTGTTATTTGCTTGGTCCCTAGAATACCTTTTCTTTCATTTAAATCCATGTGCATCTATATTTTATTTTTCACGTTAATTTAGGTTAATAAATTTCTAATCATCATTAAAAATGTATAAAATTTACCTAAACCTCCTGCCAATCTCTTTTATTCAGAGTAATTTTGGTTTCGCATTTTATTTTTTTCTTAATTTTATAAATCAATAACCCCAAAATACTTACTGTTTGCGTTAGAAAATCAATAAGAAATGTATAAACATTTTGAACAATTCTAAAAAAATCGCGTGTGCGTGTTTTTTTTCTTTTGGTTTCAATATAACTTTCATTTGATAACTCCCCGTAAATACTAAAAAATAACAAACTCAAAAAACACTAAAACTTCAAAAAAAAATCATTGAAAATCACAAAAGTTTGATAAAAATGCTATCTGCAAAATTCAAAATTTCATCTTTCTATTGGTGCATATTTTACTAAATTTTTATTTCACTTCATATATCCAAAAACATTCACATCACATTTTGTTTCTTTTTGTTTCTATTTTTAATCTAAAACCTAAAAAGTTCTAGAAATTCTTAAAAATCATCAAATTTTATAAAAATATCAAAAACACGAAACTAATTTTATTTAATTTTTTGGATATTTTTGTTATGTTTGAAATAAACAAAAAAACTTCTTTCTTTATTTTATTATATTCTTTCTTTTATTTGTTTCCTTTTATCAAAAATCTAAAAATACTACAAAAACAAAAAACAAAAAATTGCATAATCAAAAAACAAATAAAAATATAAAAAATAAAACTTCACAAAAAATTAAATTGACAAAACTTCAACAAAACCAAGAGTAGTGTGCATAGAATTTCTTATTTTATTTCATTGATTTAATAACATGAGAGATTTAGTAGCCTCCCTGGGTTCGATCTTCTATGCTATATAGGTAAATAAATAACAAATTCTCTTTCTTACATTTCATTCATTTTATTCTGGCTTGAGAAATAAATAAAAATTTTTGTTGAAGGATTTAGGGCCACATCAACACTTAATTAGTTTCATTAAATTAAATCCATGAATTTCCTTGTTCAACAAATGACGCTGTTGTCGGGGAGGCACAAAAGTAGTTAGGTTTTCTTTTTAGCCTGCTATTCTGAAATTTGTATATACTTGTTTGTTTTTCTTTTTTTTCTCGTTTCTTCTCTTATTTTATTCTCTATATTTTTAGCTTGTTTTCTATCTTTTATATATGTCATTATTTCTCTCTTATTTTTCTGTATACATCATTATGCAGATTGTATATTGTTGATGAGTGAGCACTCAATTCGAATTCCATGTGTTGTGAGGGAGATTATACAACGCTTCTAGGATATGATGTGTTAGACATTGAAAGCTCCCCAAGATCGGACGTAGGGATTCATTTGAGATCATTTTTACTTGCTATTATCATTTTGCTTCATATCAACCCTTGCATTCCTTTGTTTGCTTATTTCTACTTTATTTTCTTTCTTGCTATTTGCTCACATTTTTCATAACTGTGATCTGACATTTCTTTTGTTTCTCTCTTTCTTGCAAGGGCCCGGCGAGATAAGGTGGCATTCCTACGAGCATCAACATACCATAGTGAAGCAGAGGTGGATCATTTCTTTACCAAGCAGCATGCGAGTGTAGGAGGAAGAATAAGAAGGTTTGCAAGATTTTGGAGAAAAAATTTGCACATAAACTTTTTGATTTCTTTTTGCTCTATTATTTTCCATCATTATTCTTGTAAAATGTTGTAATTATTCTTTTGGCACTTCCTACTTTTTCTAAGATCATTATATACCTTGTGGGTTGTGGGGTCTGTTTCACCACGTGCCAGTACACTTGGGGGACCTCACCGGTTTTTATTTTCCACCACACTTTTATTTTTATTTGTTTCTTATAGTTTTGTGCTTGAGACCTTAGAAATAGGTTATATTTTTTTGGTTTAGCCAGTTAATCGATTAGGTCCAAATCCCTTAAAAGAATATACGTTCCTATAGACTTGACCATAGGATTGGGCGTAGTCAAATTAATTTATTCTTTCCTGCTAAAAGAAGTTACTTCTTAGGGCATTTCTCATGCATCATTTAGTTTAGATTATTTTTGTGTCTTTAATTTTTGCGAGGATCATTTTGCATAGAATGCTGGAGCAAGGTATGCATTCGTTACTCCTACATGCATCATTGATTTTCGTCGCATCAGTTTTTTTGATATCTTCCCTTGATTTTTTTTCACTTTTGAAATAAAGGAATCGGAAAATTCATTAGATCATTTCTTTGAAAAAATCCAAAAAAGTGACAATCCAATAAAAAAGGGGACTATCAATTTTCACTCAACCCTAAAATTAAATATAAGGACAATCATCCATATTTTGGGAAGAGTAACCCCCTTATTGTTTGCAGGTACTTACCTCAGACAGAGTAGGTGAGGACACAACCATAAGAAAATAGCCTAGATCCCTAGACTTGTGCCTATGATCCTGTACATATCTCGGTGGTGTATAGAGTTAAGATGCAAGCACTAGCCTCGGACATTGGAAAATTGTCTTGGTTTGCTTATTCTCCTTAATCCATTTGAGCTAGATATTTAATCTACAACCCAACAGATAGTTCCATTGATTGGGGAGGATTGAGAACATACACTGGGGATAGCAACGGCTCACCCTGTATGCTTGGTAGTAAGTAAATTATGTAGACTCACTAAAACTAAAATTGAAAAGATAAAAGACTAAACACTTACGGTCCTCACTTGTGCTCAGTTGGTGAATCGGGGGTTTGTATTTTGTTTGTTTGTTAGTGTAAAGATCCCTTTGTGCACTTCACGCCTTTTTCTTCCTTCCTTCCTTCTTCTTGACTTGACTTTGCATTCTCGCATTTTTTTTGTTGACAACGAAGATGTCAGATTGGAGTATTTCTTGTTCGAACTTCACGAGCTCATTTCACACTCCAGTTCAATCATCTTTTATTAGAGAGGACTCACTTTCCAAATAGCCCTCTTTCTCCACATCACCTATCTTCTCATCAATAAATCAGTTGATTGATATTAACTCTAATATCAAATTTTCATTTGAGACTCTGCCATTTCTGAGGACTAATCAAGTGTTGTATACATTTTTAGAGACATAGTCAGATCACTTGATGGCATCATAGGATATCACCTATCCAAAGTGGATATAATAGAGAAACGATTCAAAGAGCTTTGAAAGTTACATGTGATCGAGCAGAGGACATAGCAACTGGATAAGGTGGATGATATCACAAAGCATCTAGAGCTTCTAGTCAGTACGGTTACTGCATGTCAGAGTGTGAGTGTCACAACCAATACTTCTACTCTTGATGAGACTTATTCCACTTTAGCATAGTAGAGTACAGGAGCACCCCTACAGTCCAACACATTTATTACATACAGACTATAGATCAGATCTACCAATAATTTTCGTCATGCATTGTATCGTACCATCAGGAGCATCCTTACATTTCTCAGTGGTAGTCTCCACCTACACCTCTTATTAAAGAGAACATCATTTGGTTTGGCTGAGAGCAACGTCGGGGCAAGGTTAGTTGGGTTTGCAGTCAATTCAGAGGCCTATCCACCATTTTCAGGGAGGGAGACTACAGTCCCAACACTAACAGCTATAGCCTCACTTTTCTTCTCCTCCACACTTCTAGAATTGGAGACATGAATAACAGCAGATGCAACCTGTTGATGAATCTACATTTCATCATCTTGATTCTATTATTTTAGCTTAAAACACCTTGTAAAAACATGTATATATATGAATAAATTACTCTTCTCACTGACCATCATCTTGATGTAAATATTTTATATTTATCACATTTTAACCTAAAATAAATAAATAAAAGGGAAAATAAGTAAAACTATGTAAATATGTAGTAGATACATGCTTAATCAAACCCAAAGAGAAGGTCAACACTTAACCTAATCGACATGGAATAAAGTAGGACAAGATAAGGCCTATACTTGACACTTGTATATATTCCTCACTTGTATAATATTGTCTATATTACACACTATTACATTGATTTATTAATAGCTATATCCCTTTTAAATATAGATAATTATTTCTTAAAATTGTGCATAAAACCCTCTTATCAGTAATAAAAATAATATCAACAAAACGTGTATATATTGTACAGATTACATTACTTTCCAAAAGCCATAAAGTATAAACTTCCTAGATCAATATCTTCTCAACCTGAACTCCCAAATCATCAAAATCACTTTTACTGTACTTCAAATTAAATATTCTTTACAATGAAGGTGTTTTCATAAAATTCCGAGTTAAGGTGTGAAAAGTGGCAAATGGGGTATTATTGTATACTAAACCTATGTATACTATGTATATTATTTAATACATTATTTTTCTTATGCATATTTGTGAATAGTTATTTTCAATTAGTTGTAAATATCGTATTTAACTCATATAATATACAACTAAAATTACAAAATAAAAAATCAACAAAAATAAATTCATGTATATATTGTATATGTATCACCATGTATATATTGTACTTAAGCCTATTTAATTAGCCTAATAAATTAACTCATAGAAATAAAATAAAAAATCATTGTATAATGTTGTAAATAAATAAAATATTAAATTATTTATGTATGTAATTATTATAAAAATCAAAATACTATGTATATAGGTATATATCCTTGTAAATAACACCTTATTTTTATTTTGACCCTTGTAATTATACTATTTAATTAATTAAAAAATCACCAAAATTAGATTTCATTTATTCTGAACAATTTTTTATATTAATTAATTAAATTAATTCATTATTTATTTATTTAATATTTTCACATTGTTTTGTTATGTAGTCTATGTTGGATGTATTCCAGGGTGCTGTGATTGGCCACACCCAGGTCTGTTGACCTGGGTCAATCCTCATCCATGTCTCTTCTCTCGCTGATCATACCCCCACTGTTACTTCACTCAATTTACCCATGTACCTTGAACCATAACACTTCCTGCTTCCTTCTCTGATTGCATCTCTCATTCACTCTACGATTATGTCCACATGTTAGATCCAACAAACTTGCCACAATCAACGCTCATTTTTGAATCAAAACCAGCTACATCCACACCTATAAGTACCATCCTCCACATCCAACAAGATGTGTAAACCATCTCCAGCCATCTCTTTGGCATCGATTAATCACTAGAGATAGCAACTGTGAGAGAGTCGCTGCTCTACGATTTGGAGCACACGATTTTGAGTGAAATTCGCTATTCACCACATCACTGGAGAGCTCCGACACAATCTCTGCCTCTTCACCCATATGCATATCAAGGCACTTTAGTTCCTATTTCTTATCCATTTGTATACTAAGGTAATCTACTTTCATTTTAGTGTTTATTTCGTGCTTTGATTTCATTCAAATCACGCTGATCATATCAACATCTCCAACCTCTAATCTCCACAATTGGAGGAGCTCCGTTCACGATTGATTGCTTCCGATGACCCCATACCCTTCACCTAACTTTTCTCCATATTTCACATACTCTTACCATCTCTATATCCCCAAAGATCACGATTAAGGTCTCCTTTAAGACCACCTTCGCTGGAGACCCACTCTCACCCCATTTTACGCTTTTTTGACCTAACCATCAAGCCAGGGAGACCCTCTGAACTTTGGGTATAACTTGCAGGTCATAAGAGCTCTAGGTAACACATGAAGAGTAGAGAAAAGATCAAGAACACATTCCTAGAGCAGCATAGCTTGACCACCTTCCAGATCCAAGGTCTAGAACTTTCTTGCCAATCAAGGTGTTCATCAGAAGGGAAATAATTCGGGCTATCTTCTAAGGGAGATTAAAAGCAGATCAATGCTAAATCGAAGGAGAATTACTCAATTTAAGTTCATTAGAGGTCGTATTTGTCCCAGTTCATCCATACCACCTTAGTAACACCAGAAAAATAATGAAGTTCCAGATTCAATCTCCTTCATCGTAAATCCATAAAGCTTGGCCGTTGATTTGAAAATCCAATACGATCAGTGTCATTCCTGAAGGATATGGTTATAATCCTCAAGCGCATCACGGAAGCGTGAGCATCGTATCGAATACGACGAAGAACGACTAGTCGCACTAGTTGTTCTATGCAGCGGAAATTAAAAAATTTTCATGCGATGAAACCACATGATCCAAGAACACTTCTCAGATCATTTCGTCTATAACCACAAACAAGTAATAGGATTAGCTCTTGAAGCGTGGTTGCGATCGAGTCTCTAAATGAAGAGACCTCCTGTCTCAAGTCCGATCCGTCGGAGGAGACGCTTGCGAGCGCGGGGATGAACCACGTGCTTCTCTCAATCCATGTTGATGATCCAAGTAAAGGATCTCCTGATCTCGACACACGAGATCCATTTTCTTCTTCATGAGCGAGGCTCACCGAAGGAGATGGAGATCCACGAGCAAACGATCAGGCGGCATAACGACAATGCTGCGGCGATGGAGAACCTCTCTAGGGCATCCACGGTGGACGACCATGAAAGGGAGAGAGAGAGAGGTCAGACGTGTAGAGAGAAAAGAGAGAGAGAGATATGCTTCTCAAGCATTGTGTAAAGAAGAGCAATGGGGTGCCTCTCCTTTTATAACATTTTGGGATCCATGGATCTCAATCCATGGGGCACCACAAATCCAATGGTCCTCATTGATTGTGTTTCTTTTAATGGCTAAGATTTGTGTTGGTAAAAACCACCAACAATTAATTTAATAAAAATCAAATATATATTAAATATAATTTGATTTATATCAAATCAATCTCTATTGAAGAAATAGGAAAGGAGGCAAGCCTCCTTCCATGAAGGGAGTGGACGACCACCACATTCCATGTAGGAAATGTGGCCGTCCACCCTCCATACAAGGAAGGTGGCTTCTTCTCCTTTTATTCCATGAGATACATTATCCCATTAATTTCTCCAATATTTGCAACAACTTTTGTTGCAAATTATTTCACAAAAATAAATTCAATTTATTTTGTGAACATTGCAATCATGCCATTGAAAAATTGTAAATCACATTCACAACCCAAAATAAAATGTAAATTACATTTTCAATTTAATGTCCAATGTGAATCCAATTCACATTAACATTTAATTTAACAAATGTAAATTACAAACATCTCTCTCTTATATATTATAAATCAAATTTATAATATATTTGATTAATATGGATATTGCTATCCACATTATTCATATCCATGATAATTAAATCACATTTAATAATCTTGGATCTCTAGTCTCTTGTGTCCAAATAATATGAATCACATTCACATTATTTATGTCTTTGATAATTAAATCACACTTAATTATATAAGACAACTCTCTTTATAATATGAATCGAATTCATATTATTCATGATAATTAAATCACATTTAATTGTCCATTTCTCAGTGCTCGGATATATATATCAACAACAGAATTATCCATGAACTCCTTCAAGGATAATGCGCTTTCTCTGCAGATACTTGGAGATAAGGACAGGGCAATTGTATTGTTCCACGTATAGTGACTTGGATATTGAGATCATATCTCAAATCCAGATCGCGGGCCTCCCCATAGATGCTTGATTAAATCAAGACCGCAAATCTAATCTTCTCATTGCATCTGAATCACATTCAGATCAATGTCCAACATTTGGACCAAGATCAGATCACTTCTCTACTGAGAGGAATCACTAAAATCCAGACCCGTTTCATCACTCCCTAGGAATGGAAGTGTCATGGTTATACAAGCGTTTATAATCACATCACCCTCAGGTATTCCCAATATCTGTACATCCCGCATACTGGAAGACTCAGAATAAACCCGAAGTATTGGATCAACTTTATACTGTCTACTTCATGGTTTTATCAGTAAGTTTCTCATTCGATCATTGGGAGTTGGTATCGATCATACACTTTACAAAAGCGTATATCATACCTAGGTCTTGACCATATACTTTCCAAAAGTATATATCAAACCTACAAATTCTGTCAAGCTTCCAAAGCGAGACGACCGTGCGCACAGAATTTGATTCTTCCCAATATCTCATGAGCGAGCTCATGCCTTCCGGTTCAATAAAGGAACCTGTATGATCCCCCTTATATGCAAACCAGCGTGCCAGTGTATAGACCTTGGTTAGGTCATCAACCTACTGGTCTGCCAAATGTACATACTTAGACATATAGTAACACATCTGTCTCTGGTCAGAGGATGCATGCCAGTATCGTGACAGCATACGATATAGGACTTTGGTTATCTCGATCTCGTTAAATCAACTCTTTGACCTAACTAATCTGACACCTCCGAATCTCTATTCCTATGCAGAGGACCTGCGACAAGAGGTCGGTCAGATATCAACCTAAATGAGAAAGGATTGCCATCTCCTACTCAGACCGGAGATCATCTCTTAACAATCATTTGACGGTGCTTGATGAGTCCTCAATCTAACTCTTTCGATATTCAACCTAAATGGTCATCTTCTTTATGAAATAAGACACAGATTCGATATATTAATATGTGCTTTTGGAAAGTATATGATTAATATTTTTCCCAATTATCAAATGCGAAATTTATAGATATGTTCTGAGCAAGACAATCAAATTAGGGTTCAACTTCAAATATATCAAAGTCTTCCAATATGAAGGATGAATGAGTATCAATAATACTAATGGTTAAATTTATCATAATAGATAATATACCTTGATACTTCCATTCCGAGGGAATGATGAAACCAGATTGATTTTAGTTACTCCACTTCTTGTCTTAATGATACGAGAATTATTGAATCAAGTCTCATTTCATTTGATTCCAATGTCCAATGTCCAAATGTTGGAAATAGAAATGAAAATGGTGATGAACTCACCTCATGAGCTCATTTCTAAGCTTCAAAAGTTTATAAACTTACTAGAAATGGTCATGGAAGCTAGGTTCAACTCATTGATATATTCTTTAGCTCACATAGTGTGTAATGCATTTCGTTGATCTCATATAGAGTGTGAACCTTTAAGCTCAAGCTTAAAGATATGAATGTATTATGTTTAGTTAAAAGCGGTATAAACTCTGAAATTTGATAGTTATCCGATTCAAGTCACTATACATGGATAGTATAATCTCCCCAACATTATCTCCAAGTATCTGTATTCGTATCTCAATAGTCCTAATTGGATTTGGACTTACACTATTTGATGTCAACATTGAGACAATAAATAATGATGTCATAATCAAATTTTTATAAAGGTATTTTTGTGAATATGATTCAGAAATATGATTAATTAATATGAATAATTATTCATAATAATTGGTATTTATAAGAATTTATCCATTTAATTATTTCATGGCACTTATGTGTAGAATGAGGAATTAGGTTATCCGGCTCAGGGATTGAGGGGGACTATTTCTTGCCATTTCTTATGAGAAGAGCTACATTCACATACACTGTACAAGTGAGACTTACAGTCACAAGGGTTTGCATATGAAAAGACTTATTCAGACATGGCTATTGAGGCAACTTGAACATAGGATTGTGCAACTTGAGGGCTGTTAAGTTTTAGATTATAGTGCCAATAAGATTCCAAACAAACTAGCAATCCAAAGGTCTTAACTGTGCCCCAAACTTTGATTTTGTGAAGATAAGTTTGAAAATCAATATCAGTCCAAGTTCTAGTATCCTTTTTTTTCCTTTGCATCACTTATTCGTCTAATAAGTGTTTTCTAGGATCTAACAAAGGTAAGTATAGGGAGATGATGAATACTAATTCATCTACCTTTATTCTTCCATTTTGTATTTAAATTCCTATCAAAATACCTACAAATATAGATAACTTGTACAAATTAACATTCATTATTCATCTGTAATTAATGTGTAATAATCTATATTTAAATCCAAAATAAAAGAATAGAAAGTAAAAGAAAAATAAATGAAGTATCAAAGATGCTGAATGACCATAAACCCTAAGACCGAGTCAAGGTTGACTTGGTCTACAAGGATTAAAGTAGAGGAGATAAAGGGCCCAGTACGTTGTACAAAAACAATTTTTACTTAATAAGTAACCTATTTTGTCTATTTTTCTTACACTTGTACACACTTCAAACAATAATATTCAACATGAAACTTGTAGTAGTTATATATATATAATTATCAAACTAATTGTCAATAAAAATAATGCACACATAGATGAAAATGTATTAAAAATACAAAATAAAAATCAAATAACAATATAGGTATATATTTATAACTACACAAAAAAATAACACCTTACAAATGATGTGAAAATAAATAAAAATCATAGAAGAATAGTTTACAAAATTATAAATATTTTTTATATTTTAAGTTTTACATAATAAAATATTTTTCATTTATTATTGATTTTACACTCAATTTAATTTACTATTTTGTCTTATTGGTCCTACGCTGACCAATAGGATTCTTTCAATTGTTGACATGTGGGTCAACTGCACATTCTAGTTTTTGACTTCTGTTAGAAATTCTTACCTTCCTCTCTTCTCCCTTTTTCACACCATTTTCCTCAACTCCATCTCCATCAAGCAACGACCTTGTTTCACACCCCTCAATCCTCTTCCATGCCCATGCTCTAGACCTCACCAACCACCATTGCTCTTCACACCATCTTCTTCATGAGGTGATCGTTTTCCATGTTCATAAAAAAGACCTCCTTGCCATTCTTCACCTTTTTGATACATCTTCTTCCATTGTAACCCCAAAAGGGCCCATTTGTTATTGAATCATTGGTGATAGCAAGCGATTCACATCCCTATCGGCAAGGATAAGGCAGAGGAAGGGTGTCATCCAGCCATCGCTAGAGACCACCTCCAACGAGGTTCTTATGCTCCAGGTACAACCCCTTGTCGAGCTATTAGTTAGGTTAGTTAGATTGCAATTTTCATTCTTATCATAGTATAACCATTAGTTTATCTTAATTTACTTTGATTTAGTGAAGATTAGTTCATTCATAGTTTGCTGGGCTCAAGCTCTGATTATATGTTTTACCATGTTTGTTCGATTGTTCGACCCATTAGCCACATGATGAATATGCATTTCATCATCTTTATTCATTATTTTGCTTAAAAATCCTTACAAAGCACATGTAAATTCCAACAAATCACTTTTTTTACTAACCCTCATTCTTGTGTAAATATTAAATATTTATCACTATTTTAACATAAAATAAATAAATAAATAAAAGAAAAATAAGAAATAAAAGACTCTATATATGTAATAGATACATGCTAACTCTGACACTGATATTAAGTTGATACATGTCCTAATCGACAAGGAATAAAGTAGGGGAAGATGAGGCCTTCATTCAGAAAATCAATCCCCACTTGTGTACATTCATCACTTATATATCACTGTATATAATACTTAGTCCTTACTCTATTTTATTATCACCAAATTCAAACTAAATAAAACTATTTTCTTCTTGAAACTTGTACATAAAAATAAGTTGTAAATATTAAAAATAATTGTGAGAAGAATCATGGCATAGTTTGTAAATTACAACACTTTGAAAAAGCTGCAAAGCTCAACTTTTGTAGATAAATATCTTCTCCACAAAATCAAATTAGCCAGCTCACTTTCATTGTACTCCAAATTTAATAATCTTTAAAATGGAAGTCATTCCATAAAAACCAGAGTAAAGAGGTGAAATGTGGCTTTTAGGGTGCTATTGTATATTATACCTATGAATATCGATCGTGAATGTGTATTTTCCTTGTATTTTTGCATAGTTTGCATTTTTAACAAATTGTATTTAACTTATAAAAATACAAATAAAAATCACAAAATAAAAAGTAAACAAAATTTAAATCATGTACGTATTATATATACCAATATGTATATTGTAAATACACCTATTATTTAACTGAACAAATCAATTCATAAAGATATAATAAAAATATCATTTAAATCATTGTAAAATATTGTAAATTAATATATTATAAAATTATATGTATATTAGTAAAAAATAAATTAAAAATCATGGTGTTGTATATATAGATATATATATCTTTAAATAACATATTTTAATTATTTTTATCCTAGTATATATTTTATTTAATTCATTAAAAATCACCAAAAAATAAGCTAATTTAATTACTAACATTTTTATTTTCAAACTTTTTATTTGAATTTTTTATTTTATTTGATTTATTTCTCATTTTTCGCGCTTATTTATCGTGTATTGTATTTTGTCTTATTCTAAGCCCTCTTTCATTAGTTGAGCCTGAATATGTTGACCCGAGTCAACTCCCCAATCAATGCTCTCCCTTCGTTTTCCGCATGCCAGCCCTATTCTCTTGTTTTTACTGTTTAATTCATCTCTTAACTCCTTCCACTTTCTTCTCCAAATTGTTAAACCTAACTCCCCTCTCCATCGCCAAATCATCGATTCATTCGATCATGCCTTGGTTCGCATGCATTTCAAATTTCAAATCTCCACCGGATTTATGCCAATTTATACACTGAAACCTCCAACTTCTCCATCTGATATTTTTTGACATTGTTTTGTGCCTGAGATCGATCCCTTTATATATCCTATTTGACAACACGATGGTATGCATGATCGGGAGTGCGTAGGACCTGCTCGGAGGTATGATCCAAGCTCGTGGCCAGAGCTCCACCATGTTCCGCTTCTTTGAGTTTCCATCCTCAAATCGAGATGATTAACTTCATCCATCCACCCTTAGGTAATGTAGGTTTGCTTCTTTTTTGTTTTTGCATATCAAAATTGCATTTCCATTAGTTAGTGTAAATCAGATCACACAATCTTCCTACGATCTACATAATCGGAGGTGCTCTGTTCACTGATCTTCAATCCCGACCATCGCTTCACGCTCACCAAACATTATCCATTCTTTTTTCGTACTTGACAAACCTCGAATCACTCCATAATTGAGGACCAGACTCCTCTATGATTACCTACGTCAGAGTCGACATCCATACCTGCATTTCATGTGATTTCAGCTAATAAAGATCGCCAGAGCATCCAATCTGAAAACTGGTCTCTTTGGAGGTATTCGGAGCACATATGGAAGCGAGGAGTGTGATTTGGAGTTCCACCTGGAGCTACATACTTTTAGATCTCTAGATTACTCATTAGGCATTGTCGACTGCTATGGAACCATCATATTAACAAGGGAGCATTGCAGGCATAAGGACCAACCTTTAGGTAGTCACTCAAGAAAAGATTGGTTCAAATCTACCCGATCGAAGCTGGGCTCAACATACCTTCTTTCAAGTTCTTATAGAACCTTCAGAGTCGTACAATCACGAACGAGGAGCTCCAGATTGAATCACGACCGTCCAAAAAGCCCCAAAATTCCATCGTTGATCAAGCTTCCCAAATCAGATTAGAGTCACCCCCTTACTTTCAATCCAAGCCATCAGATCATAATAAAAAATAGATCCCAGTTGTTGCCTCTACAATGTGGATTGGTATAACTTTTGCACTATATCCCTTGCTCATTTCTAATTTTGCAAACAAGTTCCTCTAGGGACACGTGTCATTCTGTTATGAATTGAACATTTGCATTTTGTTCCTTGCTTTTTATTTCATCTACTTTTAAGTTTTATTTGAAATGCTGAACATGCGTAACACGTGATTATTTGGAAAATTGCAATAAACATCTTGTATTTTTTATTATCAGTTGGCTAATTCATCATAATTATAAAAAGGTCCTGTCCAATGCACCTCACGAGCGCTAGCATGTGCCACTTTCAGGAAATTTGCATAGTGACACTTACATTAATTAATTTGTTATTTGCTTGGTCCCTAGAATACCTTTTCTTTCATTTAAATCCATGTGCATCTATATTTTATTTTTCATGTTAATTTAGGCTAATAAATTTCTAGTCATCATTAAAAATGCATAAAATTTACCTAAACCTCCTGCCAATCTCTTTTATTCAGAGTAATTTTGGTTTTGCATTTTAATTTTTTTTCTTAATTTTATAAATCAATAACTCCAAAATACTTACTGTTTGCGTTAGAAAATCAATAAGAAATGTATAAACATTTTGAACAATTCTCAAAAAATAGCGTGTGCGTGTTTTTTCCTTTTGTTTTCTATATAACTTTCATTTGATAACTCCCCGTAAATATGAAAAAATAACAAAACTAAAAACACTAAAACTTCATAAAAAATCATTGAAAATCACAAAAGTTTGATAAAAATGCTATCTGCAAATTTCAAAATTTCATCTTTCTATTGGTGCATATTTTCCTAAATTTTTATTTCACTTCATATATCCAAAAACATTCACATCACATTTTGTTTCTTTTTTTTTCTATATTTAATCTAAAACCTAAAAAGTTCTAGAAATTCTTAAAAATCATCAAATTTTATAAAAATATCAAAAACACGAAACTAATTTTATTTAATTTTTTGGATATTTTTGTTATGTTTGAAATAAACAAAAAAAACTTCTTTCTTTATTTTATTATATTCTTTCTTTTATTTGTTTCGTTTTATGAAAAATCTAAAAATATTACAAAAACAAAAAACAAAAAACTGCATAATCAAAAAACAAATAAAAATATAAAAAATAAAACTTCACAAAAAATTAAATTGACAAAACTTCGACAAAACCAAGAGTAGTGTGCATAGAATTTCTAATTTTATTTCATTGATTTAATAACACGCGAGATTTAGTAGCCTCCCTGAGTTCGATCTTGTATGCTATATTGGTAAATAAATAACAAATTCTCTTTCTTACATTTCATTCATTTTATTCTAGCTTGAGAAATAAATAAAAATTTTTGTTGAGGGATTTAGGGCCACATCAACACTTAATTAGTTTCATTAAATTAAATCCATGAATTTCCTTGTTCAACAAATGGCGCTGTTGTCGGGAGGCACAAAAGTAGTTAGGTTTTCTTTTTAGCCTGCTATTCTGAAATTTGTATATACTTGTTTGTTTTTCTTTTTTTTCTCGTTTCTTCTCTTATTTTATTCTCTATATTTTTAGCTTGTTTTCTATCTTTTATATATGTCATTATTTCTCTCTTATTTTTCTGTATACATGATTACGCGGATTGTGTATTGTTGATGAGTGAGCACTCAATTCGAATTCCATGTGTTGTGAGGGAGCTTATACAATGCTTCTAGGATATGATGTGTTAGACATTGAAAGCTCCCCAAGATCGGACGTAGGGATTCATTTGAGATCATTTTTACTTGCTGTTATCATTTTGCTTCATATCAACCCTTGCATTCCTTTGTTTGCTTATTTCTACTTTATTTTCTTTCTTGCTATTTGCTCACATTTTTCATAACTGTGATCTGACATTTCTTTTGTTTCTCTCTTTCTTGCAAGGGCCAGGCGAGATAAGGTGGCATTCCTAGGAGCATCAACATACCAGAGTGAAGCAGAGGTGGCTCATTTCTTCACCAGCAACATGAGAGTGTATGAGGAAGAATAAGAAGGTTTGCAAGATTTTGGAGAAAAAAATTGCACATAAATTTTTTGATTACTTTTTGCTCTATTATTTTCCATCATTATTCTTGTAAAATGTCGTAATTATTCTTTTGGCACTTTCCACTTTTTCTAAGATCATTATATACCTTGTGGATTGTGGGGTCTATTTCACCAAGTGCCAGTACACTTGGGGGACCTCACCGGTTTTTATTTTCCACCACACTTTTATTTTTATTTGTTTCTTATAGTTTTGTGCTTGAGACCTTAGAAATAGGTTATATATTTTTTTGGTTGAGCCAGTTAATCGATTAGGTCCAAATCCCTTAAAAGAATATACGTTCCTATAGACTTGACCATAAGATTGGGCGTAGTCAAATTAATTTATTCTTTCCTGCTAAAAGAAGTTACTTCGTAGGGCATTTCTCATGCATCATTTAGTTTAATTATTTTTGTGTCTTTAATTTTTGCGAGGATCATTTTGCATAGAATGCTGGAGCAAGGTATGCATTTGTTACTCCTACATGCATCATTGATTTTCGTCGCATCGGTTTTTTTTGTCCCTTGATTTTTTTTCACTTTGGAAATAAAGGAATTGGAAAATTCATTAGATCATTTCTTTGAAAAAATCCAAAAAAGTGACAATCCAATAAAAAAGTGGACTATCAATTTTCACTCAACCCTAAAACTAAATGTAAGGACAATGATCCATATTTTGGGAAGAGTAACCCCCTTATTGTTTGCAGGTACTTACCTCAGACAGAGTAGGTGAGGACACAACCATAAGAAAATAGCCTAGATCCCTAGACTTGTGCCCTATGATCCTGTACATATCTCGGTGGTGTATAGGGTTAAGATGCAAGCACTAGCCTCAGACATTGGAAAATTGTCTTGGTTTGCTTATTCTTCTTTCTCCATTTGAGCTAGATATTTAATCTACAACCCAACAGATAGTTCCATTGATTGGGGAGGATTGAGAACATACACTGGGGATAGCAACGACTCACCCTGTGTGCTTGGTAGTAAGTAAATTATGTAGACTCACTAAAACTAAAATTGAAAAGATAAAAGACTAAACACTTACGGTCCTCACTTGTGCTCAGTTGGTGAATCAGGGGTTTGTATTTTGTTTGTTTGTTAGTGTAAAGATCCCTTTGTGCACTTCACACCTTTTTCTTCCTTCCTTCCTTCTTCTTGACTTGACTTTGCATTCTCGATTTTTTTTAACAACGAAGATGTCAGATTGGAGTATTTCTTGTTCGAACTTCACGAGCTCATTTCACACTCCAGTTCAATCATCTTTTATTAGAGAGGACTCACTTTCCAAATAGCCCTCTTTCTCCACATCACCTATCTTCTCATCAATAAATCAGTTGATTGATATTAACTCTAATATCAAATTTTCATTTGAGACTCTGCCATTTCTGAGGACTAATCAAGTGTTGTATACATTTTTAGAGACATAGTCAGATCACTTGATGGCATCATAGGATATCACCTATCCAAAGTGGATATAATAGAGAAACGATTCAAAGAGCTTTGAAAGTTACATGTGATCGAGCAGAGGACATAGCAACTGGATAAGGTGGATGATATCACAAAGCATCTAGAGCTTCTAGTCAGCACGATTACTGCATGTCAGAGTGTGAGTGTCACAACCAATACTTCTACTCTTGATGAGACTTATTCCACTTTAGCATAGTAGAGTACAGGAGCACCCCTACAATCCAACACGTTTATTACATACAGACTATAGATCAGATCTACCAATAATTTTCGTCATGCATTGTATCGTACCATCAGGAGCATCCTTACATTTCTTAGTGGTAGTCTCCACCTACACCTCTTATTAAGGAGAACGTCATTTGGTTTGACTGAGAGCAACGTCGGGGCAAGGTCAGTTGGGTTTGCAGTCAATTCAGAGGCCTATCCACCATTTTAAGGGAGGGAGACTACAGTCCCAACACTAACAGTTATAGCCTCACTTTTCTTCTCCTCCACACTTCTAGAATTGGAGACATGAATAACAACAGATGCAACCTGTGGATGAATCTACATTTCATCATCTTGATTCTATTATTTTTGCTTAAAACACCTTGTAAAACACATGTATATATGAATAAATTACTCTTCTCACTGACCATCATCTCTATGTAAATATTTTATATTTATCACATTTTAACCTAAAATAAATAAATAAATAAAAGGGAAAATAAGTAAAACTCTGTAAATATGTAGTAGATACATGCTTAATCAAACCCAAAGAGAAGGTCAACACTTAACCTTATCGACATGGAATAAAGTAGGACAAGATAAGGCCTATACTTGACACTTAGATATATTCCTCACTTGTATAATATTGTCTATATTATACACTATTACAATGATTTATTCATAGCTATATCCATTTTAAATACAGATAATTATTTCTTAAAATTGTCATAAAACCCTCTTATCAGTAATAAAAATAATATCAACAAAACTTGTATATATTGTACAGATTACATTACTTTCCAAAAGCCATAAAGTATAAACTTCCTAGATCAATATCTTCTCAACCTGAACTCCCAAATCATCAAAATCACTTTTACTGTACTTCAAATTAAATATTCTTTAAAATGAAGGTGTTTTCATAAAATTCCGAGTTAAGGTGTGAAATGTGGCAAATGGGGGTATTATTGTATACTAAACCTATGTATACTATGTATATTATTTAATACATTATTTTTCTTGTGCATATTTGTGAATAAGTTATTTTCAATTACTTGTAAATATCGTATTTAACTCATATAATATACAACTAAAATTACAAAATAAAAAATCAACAAAAATAAATTCATGTATATATTGTATATGTATCACCATGTATATATTGTACTTAAGCCTATTTAATTAGCCTAATAAATTCACCCATAAAAATAAAATAAAAAATCATTGTATAATGTTGTAAATAAATAAAATATTAAATTATTTATGTATGTAATTATTAATAAAAAATCAAAATACTATGTATATAGGTATATATCCTTGTAAATAACACCTTATTTTTATTTTAACCCTTGTAATTATACTATTTAATTAATTAAAAATCACCAAAATTAGATTTAATTTATTCTTAATAATTTTTTAATATTAATTAATTAAATAAATTCATTATTTATTTATTTATTTAATATTTTCACATTGTTTTGTTATGTAGTCTATGTTGGATGTATTCCAGGGGTGCTGTGATTGGCCACACCCAGGTCTGTTGACCTAGGTCAACTCCTCATCCAGGTCTCTTCTCCCGCTGATCATACCCCCACTATTACTTCACTCAATTTCCCCATGTACCTTGAACCATAACACTTCCTGCTTCCTTCTCTGATTGCATCTCTCATTCACTCTACGATTATGTCCACGTGTTAGATCCAACAAACTTGCCACAATCAACGCTCATTTTCGAATTCAAAACCAGCTACATCCACACCTATAAGTACCATCCTCCACATCCAACGAGATGGGTAAACCATCTCCAACCATCTCTTTGGCATCGATTAATCACTAGAGATAGCAACTGTGAGGGAGTCGCTGCTCTACGATTTGGAGCACGCGATTTTGAGTGAAATTCACGATTCACCACATCACTGGAGAGCTCCGACGCACAACTCTGCCTCTTTGCCCATATGCAGATCAAGGCACTTTAGTTCCTATTTCTTATCCATTGGTATACTAGGTAATCTACTTTCATTTTAGTGTTTATTTCGTGCTTTGAATTCTTTCAAATCACGCTGACCATATCAACATCTCCAACCTCTAATCTCCACAATTGGAGGAGCTCCGTTCACGATTGATTGCTTCCGATGACCCCATAACCTTCACCTAACTTTTCTCCATATTTCACATACTCTTACCATCTCTATATCCCCAAAGATCACGAGTAAGGTCTCCTTTAAGACCACCTTCGCTGGAGACCCACTCTCACCCCATTTTACACTTTTTTGACCTAACCATCAAGCCAGGGAGACCCTCTGAACTTTGGGTATAACTTGCAGGTCATAAGAGCTCTAGGTAACACATAAAGAGTAGAGAAAAGATCAAGAACACATTCCTAGAGCAGCATAGCTTGACCACCTTCCAGATCCAAGGTCTAGAACTTTCTTGCCAATCAAGGTGTTCATCAGAAGAGAAATAATTCGGGCTATCTTCTAAGGGAGATTAAAAGCAGATCAGTGCTAAATCGAAGGAGAATTACTCAATTTAAGTTCATTAGAGGTCGTATTTGTCCCAGTTCATCCATACCACCTTAGTAACACCAGAAAAATAATGAAGTTCTAGATTCAATCTCCTTCATCGTAAAGCCATAAACTTGGCCGTTGATTTGAAAATCCAATACGATCAGTGTCATTCCTGAAGGATATGGTTATAATCCTCAAGCGCATCACATAAGCATGAGCATCGTATCGAATACGACGAAGAACGACTAGTCGCACTAGTTGTTCTATGCAGCGGAAATTAAAAAATTTTCATGCGATGAAACCACATGATCCAAGAACACTTCTCGGATCATTTCGTCTATAACCACAAACAAGTAATAGGATTACCTCTTGAAGCGTGGTTGCGATCGAGTCTCTAAATGAAGAGACCTCCTGTCTCAAGTCCGATCCGTCGGAGGAGACGCTTGCGAGCGTGGGGATGAACCGCATGCTTCTTGCAATCCATGTTGATGATCCAAGTAATGGATCTCCTGATCTCGACACACAAGATCCATTGTCTTCTTCATGAGCGTGGCACATCGAAGGAGACAGAGATCCACGAGCAAACGATCGTGCAGCATAACGACGACGCTGCGGCGATGGAGAACCTCTCTAGGGCATCCATGGTGGACGACCATGAAAGGGAGAGAGAGGGCTGACGTGTAGAGAGAAAAGCGAGAGAGAGATATGTTTCTCAAGCATTGTGTAAAGAAGAGCAATGGGGTGCCTCTCCTTTTATAACATTTTGGGATCCATGGATCTCAATCCATGGGACAACACAAATCCAATGGTCCTCATTGTTTGTGTTTCTTTTAATGGCCAAGATTTGTGTTGGTAAAAACTACCAACAATTAATTTAATAAAAATCAAATATATATTAAATATAATTTGATTTATATCAAATCAATCTCTATTGAAGAAATAGGAAAGGAGGCAAGCCTCCTTCCATGAAGGGAGTGGACGACCACCACATTCCATGTAGGAAATGTGGCCGTCCACCCTCCATACAAGTAAGGTGGCTTCTTCTCCTTTTATTCCATGAGATACATTATCCCATTAATTTCTCCAATATTTGCAACAACTTTTGTTGCAAATTATTTCACAAAAATAAATTCAATTTATTTTGTGAACATTGCAATCATGCCTTTGAAAAATTGTGAATCACATTCACAACCCAAAATAAAATGTAAATTACATTTTCAATTTAATGTCCAATGTGAATCCAATTCACATTAACATTTAATTAACAAATGTAAATTACAAACATCTCTCTCTTATATATTATAAATCACATTTATAATATATTCGATTAATATGGATATTGCTATCCACATTATTCATATCCATGAAAATTAAATCACATTTAATAATCTTGGATCTCTAGTCTCTTGTGTCCAAATAATATAAATCACATTCACATTATTTATGTCTTTGATAATTAAATCATATTTAATTATCTAAGACAACTCTCTTTATAACATGAATCGAATTCATATTATTCATGATAATTAAATCACATTTAATTGTCCATTTTCTCAGTGCTCGGATATATATATCAACAACAGAATTATCTATGAACTCCTTCAAGGATAATGCGCTTTCTCCGCAGATACTTGGAGATAAGGACATGGCAATTGTATTGTTCCACGTATAGTGACTTGGATATTGAGATCATATCTCAAATCCAGATCGCGGGCCTCCCATAGATGCTTGATTAAATCAAGACCGCAAATCTAATCTTCTCATTGCATCTGAATCACATTCAGATCAATGTCCAACATTTGGACCAAGATCAGATCACTTCTCTACTGAGAGGAATCACTAAAATCCAGACCCGTTTCATCACTCCCTAGGAATGGAAGTGTCATGGTTATACAATCGTTTATGATCACATCACCCTCAGGTATTCCCAATACCTGTACATCCTGCATACTGGACGACTCAGAATAAACCCGAAGTATTGGATCAACTTTATACTGTCTACTTCATCGTTTCATCAGTAAGTTCCTCATTCGATCATTGGGAGTTGGTATCGATCATACACTTTCCAAAAGCGTATATCATACCTAGGTCTTGATCATATACTTTCCAAAAGTATATATCAGACCTACAAATTCAGTCAAGCTTCCAAAGCGAGACGACCGTGCGCACGGAATTTGATTCTTCCCAATATCTCATGAGTGAGCTCACGCCTTCCGGTTCAATAAAGGAACCTGTATGATCCCTTTGAGAGATCGTATTACTCATATACCCTTATATGCAAACCAGCACGCCGGTGTATAGACCTTGGTTAGGTCATCAACCTACTGGTCTGCCAAATGTACATACTTAGACATATAGTAACACATCTGTCTCCGGTCAGAGGATGCATGCCCGTATCGTGACAACATACGATATAGGACTTTGGTTATCTCGATCTCGTTAAATCAACTCTTTGACCTAACTAATCTGACACCTTCGAATCTCTATTCCTATGCAGAGGACCTGCATCAAGAGGTCGGTCAGATATCAACCTAAATGAGAAAGGATTGCCATCTCCTACTCATACTGGAGATCATCTCTTAACAATCATTTGACGGTGCTTGATGAGTCCTCAATCTAACTCTTTCGATATTCATCCAAGCACCAGCCTCTACGATTCAACAGTTGAATCAACAGCTGTATGATCATCAAGATGGCCATGGTACATAACCCTAATTGTACTAAGGTACCTATTATTCAAATTAATTATTATTCATTTCAGATCACAGAATGATATTTGCAATAACATTTATTGCATAATGGCTCGCCGTGGGATCGCATTTCCAACAATTCCATCCATAGCCAATCACAACCATCAAATTAGATCAAGAAAACATCTCACTCGCTCAAGCATCGATGCCAATAAAGGCTAAAATTACAACAATACCCTCTATCTTTATTTGATTCGCAAAAAAAGTCCTTGATGGACGTGTCTGTAGTTCCTTTATCTGAACAATTGTTTTTTTATTCCTCACATTTATTTTATTTGCACTAAGTCCTATTTTGAACTGAATGCATGCCTAGCACGTACGTTGATGAGTATTTTGCAATACAAATTCTAAAGTGTTGAGTTATTTATTGGCCCCTGAATTTATTTAAATTACATTTTGGTCCAATTGAACGAGGCACACATGCATGAATGAGTGATATTTTTATAAATTTACATCTTTCATCCCGCCTTTTTATTTCTTGTTTTTATTTAGTCCGCACAATTAAAGTAATTGCATAATAGTCCATGAGAGTCTGCATTTAAATTACCTTTTGAAAATTAAATAAAAATGTCAAAATATGTTTAAAAATTCCATAAAATTTCACATACCTTCCTGGAGCATTAATCTTGCATACATAACTTACAATATGCAATTCCATCAATTTTCTTATTTATAAAGATTCGAAAATAAACTAAAAACATCTTGCTTGTAATTAAAAATCATTAAAAATTATAAAAACTTCTCCCAAAATCCTAAAAACGTCCTACATGTTTGTTTTGATTTATTTTAATTATAGTATCATTTTTTACATATTTATCATTTATAATATCCATAAAATTTTCAAAACAATAAAAAACATTAAAAAATTTATATAAAATCAATTAAAAATAAAAAGCATAAAATTTCTTTCTTAAAAACAAAAAATTAATCTTCAATTATGTGTAATTTTCATCAAAATTTTGACATTATTTGGTATTTAAAAATAAAAAATACACATTATTTTCTGTTTACTTTGTTTTAGTTTTTTATTTAAAGGCCATAAAAATTGCTAAAAAATATGGAAAATTAATGAAAACAAAAGAAAAAATTGAAAAATTCAAAAAATAGCATTTGCCTAATTGTTCGTATATACTTGCTATTGCTAAAAAATAAAAAAAGAGTGTTTTGTTTGAAATTGTGCATTTCTTTTTTAATCATTTTATTGATTTTAAAATAAAAATATAAGAAATATAAAAATAGAAAAACAATAAAAATTAATAAAAAACATAAAAATGGAAAAAATTCTAAAATATAAAACCAAGCATAGTATATAATACATTTCCTTATTCTTTGTGTTGATTTATTTCAATTATTAAAATAATCCTCAAGATTTTCGTAGCCTCTCTGAGTTCGATCCTGTTAGTTGTACATGTAAATTAAATACCATTTTCTCTTATTGTATTTTTATTATTTTTTTGCTTGGGAATAATTAGTTTTTGTTTAATGCTTCTTTGGGCTGCAAGGACACCTGTGAATAATTCGTTCAAATAAAAACCCAGGAAAATCGTGTCAACAAAATGGCGTCATTGCTGGGAAGGCACGACGATGGTACTTTGATTTTTACTTTGATCTACTATTCTGTGTTGTATTTATTTGTCTATATTCATTCATTCCATTGGGTAATATTCATTTTCATCATTTTTGTTCATATTCTTATAATTGTGTCTCTTACACATTATTTTCTATTTCCTCTTTCTTGGGAAGACCCGACAAATGAAGGTGGCATTCTTAGGAGCACCGGTGCACCCAAGTAAAGTAGAGGCAGCTTGTTTCTTCACTGAACCGCATGAGACCATAGGAGGAGAAAAATTGAGAGAAACCAACACTTGGAGCGTAGATAGTTGTAGTTATATTTTAGCATTTTTATTAATTCAAATGCTCTTGTAAAAAGGAACATTATATATCGTGTTTGTGTGGTCTATTTCACCAAGTGTCTGTGCACTTGGGGGACCTCACCAGTTTTGTTCTTCATCGCTTTCTTTTTACTAGTTTCTCAAAGTGTTTTGCATTGAGCCACTAATGATTGCTTCAATTAACTTTCTTGAGCCAGGTAACCAGTTCTTCTCTGCTAATATAAGTTATTGTTAGGTCAGTTCATGTGCATCATTTAGATTAGTTTAATTTCTATATTTAATTCTATGTGGATCATATTACATCTAGAGTGTTGACGATAAGGTACACATCTCTAAACTCATGCATGAATCATTGTATTTAATCGCGCATTGGCCTTTTCAATTTCCTCCTTTGTTCTCACTCACATAAAATAAAAAGGAAATTGGACACTCGTTAGGCGATTCATTGAAAATATTATAAAAGAGTGATAATTTCATAAAATCGGGATTGCTAAAGAGAAGTCACCTAAAATAAAATGTAAGGAAAAATAATTGCTTTGGGGAGAATAACCCCCTCTGTTTTATTTTACTTGCAAGTGAGAGAGAGAGAGACGAACACTAGGATAGAGCCAATCCTGGATTTTTATATAGACTACTAGTTCTAAAAAAATGATTAGCTACTTCTCAGTGAGGAAATACGGTCAGCTGATAAATGGTCTATGTTTCATTAGCAGAGTGGGAGGTTTAGAGGACACGGGGTAAGGCTCTATCCTCAAGTAAATGGGTAGTTGTTTTACGGTCCGTACTTACTCCCATATTGGATGAAAATAGGTGCAACTAGTTGTAAGAATCAAGCCAATCTTTAGGGAAATACTGGCACCTAACATCTTGTTAACTCTTTCAAAGATTATATTTATCACCAACTACAAATGGAAAGATAAAATACCGATCTCTTGCGGCCTACATTTCTGTTGAGTTGGTTAAAAGGGGGTTTGTATTGTGTCTTGATTGCTAGCGCTAGAGATCCTTCCGAGCCATTTGTGCCTTCAACTTAATTGTTCCTCTTGCATGGACCTTCATGTTCCTACATCTCGCCTATTGATTTTGAAGATGTCGGATCGGAGCATTCCTCATTCAGATTTTAAAACTCATTTTACACTCTGATTTGTCTGTCTTCTATTCGAGGAGCCTTACTTCACAAATATGCCTCTATATTCACTTCACCCTTCACCTCATCCATCAACCTGTTATTTGTGGATCTAATCTCGAAGTAGTATCTGAGACTCCATCCTTTTTGAGGACTAATAAGGTGTCACACACATTTTTGGAGTCAGATTCTGAACACTTGATGCCAACAAAGGGAAAAGGATCCATGGCCAAATAGTTTGAGATCAACACTACGATGTTAGCTTCCATTCAGTCCATTCAGGTATAGTTAATAGAACATGTTGACTTTCAAACTGCATTGAGCAATATGATCCTCGAGTAGAGTCAGGGTAGAGAAGACAAGAGAGCGGAGGATAGAAACAATGAAGGAGGTGGGAATGGGGGAGAAGATCCTATAGAGCAAGTGGCTAAGCTTACATTAAAAGATGCCTATAATCTAGTGGCAAGACAGACGAACTCATGGATTTAAATCCCTATGACTCATGGGAATTTTGATCTCAAGCCCACTATTTAAACACTTATCCCTATATTCCACGGACAAATAAATGAAAAACCTTACGTACACCTCCCATCGTTTGATCGCATATGTGGAACAATACAATACCTAAATGTACGATTAGAGGTAGTGAAGATGACAACCTTCCCGTTCAGTTTGCTCGATAAGGCATTATATTGGATCAATCATTTGGGAAGGGTTGTCACAACATGGGAAGAGCTAAGGTCTGCATTTTTAAACAAATATTACCCTCTCAAACATCTCAATCAAATGCGATCATTGATTGCTAACTTCTCTCAGATGTCTCGTGAGCCTATTCATGAGGCATGGAAAAGATTTAAAGACTTGATAGAGAAGTGTCCTCACCATGATATTCCTAAGATAAGCTTAAAGCAAAATTTCTTTGGGGGTTAATCATAGAAAACCATAAGTTGGTAGGTGTCACTTGTGATGGAAGTAACTTCAATAAGGATGAGGATGTCCTTTATCATATTTTTTAGGAGATGGCTGAGAGCTTAGCAGCTCTTTCTTCTACACGTTCTTTTCATAAGCACTATGTTACCTCTCCTACAGTACCACACAAGTCTATCAATATGACGACATCACATGAAGTGGATAGGATGGACAAATCTGATCTGACCATCATTGGAATCACCTATCCAAAGTTAATATATTTGATAAACGATGCAATGAGGTTGAGAAGCTCCAAGTGATCAAACAGAGGATGAAGAACATCGACAAGCTAGATGAAATCATAAAGCACTTGGAACTTATTATCAGTACAATCAGCATAGTTCATAGCAAGAGTACATAAGTCGACACTTCTGCCTAGGAGCAGACTTCTTCCTCCCAATTGGGTACATGAGGAGCATCCACAGTTCAACACATTTACTATGTGCAGACCCCTGATCAGGTCCCGCAACATTCACAACAGATTGTTTTGTACCAACAAGAGGGTCCATATATTACTGAGCCATAGGCTCCACCTCCACCTATTGTTTAGGAGGTGAACGGTATATGATTCAACCAAGAGCATAGCCAACCCTATCTGTCTAGGCAATGCCAGTTGGGTTCCCAGCAGGGTTAGAGACTCGCCCACTAGTTTCATGGAGGTAGACCTCAACAATAACATAATCAACAGTTCCGGCCTCAGTATTAGTCTCCACACCATTTGGAAAACTGGAGACATGGCCAGTAACAGATGCAGCCTACGTATTTTCCATAGTCTTACCAGCAGCAGAATGCATCTTATGACAAAATCCACATTATCCTCCTCCTCACGATCATCATCAATATGGATAATAACAACCTCCACACTATCAGTCTCAACGACAACCTATCATTGAGCATCCAGTGACCCCTTCAGCAAATCCCACACTTTATCAGCTTGCACTACTCCTGAAGAACATGAATGTTCTGACTCCAGGGATTGATAACCTAACTACTACAAATACATTGATTATTGCATAGGTCGAGGCTAACCCCAATAATTTCATATGTAAGAATTAGGTAGCCCGTAACCCATCCACACCCAAGACAGGTATGGCCCTTAATTTTACACGTTTATCTAACTCCATTCATCTCAGGAGTGGTAGGAGATTGCAACTACCTGGAACATCAAGCCATTGAGAGAGCTTCATTTTCCACATCATCTTCTTTACCAGCAGTCGAGAGATCTAGTGTCACAGTACCTGAGTCTGGAGTTTCATCGCCTTCATCACCACCTTCACCTTCACCAGGACGATGCAGTTCACCGTTAGTAGAGAGGAAGAACACACCAGCCATGGATACTTCTTCTGCACCATCAGCAACAACCCAACCAGTTTTGATTTTATTTCTTCTACCCTTTTTTTGGACAACAATTTACATAGTGATTCTAGTTGTCATGGTGTAAATGAGGATTCTCTTATGAATAATGGAAATTCACAATTAAATGTTTCTTTTGAATCCATGCCATTTACTTCTGCCTTGAATAAAACTTAAAAAATCCAAAAATTTAAAACAACCCTATCTAATCCTAAAGTGGTTGAGATCTTACAGAACATATTTTTAGAGATGCAACTTCTTAAGGCCATGGAGTACATGTAAAAAAGGGAATGAAAGAAGCATGTACTCAAAAGCATCAAATAAAGAAAACAGATGAAAGAACACAGAAAAAACACGTCTTGACCATGTCCACAATTCATGCCATCAGCAACCCCCCATCCTAGAAGAAAGATAATGGATCACCTCACATTAGTTGTCATATATTTGATCAAGAATTTGACCGTACTATTCTCGATAGTGGATTCTACGTTAATCTTATGACATCTTCTCTACTCATTGAGTTTGGGTTATGACCTCTTAAATCATTCAGGATGATCCTTCAATTTACTAATAGACTAATTAAGAGGCCAAGAAGAATTTTAGAGGATGTTATTGTAACGGTGCAAGGAATGAAATTCCCTGTTAAATTTTTATAATGGATATGAGCACACCTTCACTTTTACACCATAGACCAACTATACTAGGTTTATTGTTCCTCCGAAAGGCCGAAGCGGTAGTTGATTAGGATACTGGAGAGATTATATTTCACTACCGAGTGACAAGATGAAAATAGAGATGATCCCCGATCCTTGATCATCACTGCCACCAGCCATAGTAGATGAGAGACATATAGTTACAAAAGAGCTAGAGGATTGTGATTTTCTAGCTGAATTCTGAGTGACTGATATTTTCGTTGATTTCATATATACCCAGGAGTCCCTTTCCTAGAAAGACTTTCTGGAAAGCATAGTCGACATGAGTTCCCTTGTTGATCCTATTAACGTGTTTGTAGATGGGAAGTTTGAATTGATTTCTAAGGATCAATCTAAGTTTTTGGAGGCACCTTTGATATACCTTTGACACATTATTCAAAGATTACTGATGGTAGGCCTCATTTTGAGAACTCTGAAGAACAGATATCTAAGCCACATGTTGAGAGTCACCATCATCGCAACGTCGCCTTATGTATTCGGATTGTTTTCTCATGGATCTCTGTCTCCTTTGGTGTACCTCTCTTGTGAAGAATATGACGAATCTCATGTGATGAGATCAGGAGATTCTCTGCTTGGATGATCAACATGGATTGAGAGAAGCACACATCTCATCAATGCTCTCGCAAGCATATCCTCTGTTGCATCGGACTTGATATAGGAGGTCTCTTCATTTAGAGACTCGATCACAACCACACTTAAGAAGGTAACCCTAATACTTGTTTTTGGTTTAGAAAAAATGATCCTAAAAGTGCTCTCGGATCATGTGCTTCTGTCGCATGAAATGTTTTTTAAATTCCGATGCCTCGAGCAACTAGTGTGACTAGTCGCTCCCGATTGCATACTATGCGATCCTCACACTTCCATGACACTCTTAAGGTTCTTCCCATATCCTTCAAGTGGTATCAAAGCCAGGTTAGAGGTTTCGTATACTGTCCATAAACCTAGGACGACTTGGGTTCAATAGGGTTTGTGAAATTTTCACTGCATTTGATTAATGCAGCTTTATTTTGTGAATATTTTAGGCCCTATTAAAAATTCTAAACATGAAATTATCCTGGGATTATGTTCATCGACAAATAAGGAAACAGTGGGATTTGAGTTTGTGTGATTTGGAATATGTTTGCTAAGTTATGATCATTTTAGTGAACATGTATCCATTGTTTCAGGGATTGCAAATCTAGACTTAATTAAGGAGTTAGCTACTATTTTGAAACGCCTAAAAATGCTTGCACATCACTTGGATTCTGTTGTAAATCAAATTAGAAAACTTTAGAAACTTATTTTGCACGATTTGAATTTAAATAGATTAAGATATTAATAATTGAGGGTCATTGCTGGAAATTAGATTCCTAATAAAGAACCTAGGGACTAACATTTAATCAATTAGATAAATTAATTATTAATTTCCTGGAATAATTCTGGATAAATATTTGAGAAATATTTGATGATAATTATTTCCTTAAATGATATTTTCTTAACCGATAATTGATTAGTATGATCTAGATCTTAATTGGTTACTCGATCTACTTTCCACCAAACATATTGCTTGAATAGGAATGGGAATTTGTTTAGCATATTTCCTTATAATGCTAATAAAAAATGTTTTGTTTATTATTATATGATATATCGTTGGTTGAAAAACCGATTATCATCTCAATTACAAAGTGATCAATTTGGTATTATCCTTTCCCGAGGCGGATATGGTTTTTAGTCAGGGAGCGTTGGGGTAGCAGGTTGCAGCGTGTGCGGTCTGTCCCACTCCCGTCAGTAATGGCCATGACAACGGGTAGGGAAGGGATAATGCTAGAAAGATCATGATGTATTTTTCTAATTATTAAAATTCGAATAATACGTATTTGAGACAGTACTATATTTCAAATAACAATAAAGAATGTTTGTTGGGTATTAATTGGATCATTGATTTGATGTGATAAGATTAAATGGAATCCAATTAAAATTAAAACATTCTATTGTGAATAGAATTGTATTTCCCTTGGAAGAATTTATCGTAATGAATATGATTCACAACGATTAATTAGAATTTGAACATGATAGGGACAATCACATAAATGACATCCATGGTCTCCAGTTAAGGAAAATGGTTCGGTTGCCAGGGATTGTATATAGGATACACATGTATGAAGTGATAGCTCATGTATACAAGCACATCTGGATCGGGCTCTTTGCTTCTTGAAAGAGTAAGGACGTATGCGTAGTGACCCCAATATCGGGTCGTCAAATTATTGGGGCGATATTGGATTGTGCATAGAAAGTTATAATCTTGTTGACGGTTACTTGAATTTATGATGGGTTAACATCATCTTAGGGGTGGTTTTCCCAGGTGTTAAAGACCAAATTGCGAATGCAAGTTGGACTTGCAAGGTGAAATGTGTTAACACTTCTTTTTATTCGTGTTACAGGTTCTCGTATTATTGGTATGTGACAAAAATAAGGAAGGAGATCCCAGACCTTGCTGAGATATAATGGTAAGTATATCTGTTAAATTGAAAGTGACTAAGGAAATGAGCTTTTAGTATTGACAAGGTGAGACAACTTTGATATTAAAATTCCTAAATCAAGGTAATATATATTTATCTAAATTATCTTATTTTAGATAATCCTTCATTAAATCCCCTCAATATTATACTCAATAATAACCAATAAAAAATCATGGATTGGATCCATGATGAAGATATTATATTTGCAGTTGAACACATAATGTTTGTGGTTGCAATATATATGTTTCCTCATAATAATGAGGAATGACAACTAAATAGACAATAGGATTAAACCCTAGGGTTTGTGTGTCTCTTTAGTCTTGATCTCTCATTGAATGTACTTTGGAAATTACATGTCAATGATTATCGTAATTGTCAAATAATCCTTAAAAAATAAGAATGTGTTTCCGGTATACATATGTGCTCTCAACATTTAATCATGAATGGCATGGTTGACTACATCATGTAGAATGTTGGCTCTGTAAGAGATGATGTATTCAGAATATTTGAGTACCTGCCCGAACTGAAGTCTTTAGAATTAAGATGTATGTAGATATGATGAGTGTCATCATTCTATTGTCTATACTCAAGTCATTCATGAAGCTTCATAATATTGATCTTGTATGAAATAAATGAAGCATGTATAAAAGTTGAAATACTCTTATGTTGAAATCATTTGAATTTAACATAAGATATCCTTTATCATAAGAAATGGTTGTTTCCAGATGAAGGGAGCGCAGTGTAAGCATGGGTTGGACCCAAGTTAGAAGGAAAATGAAAGAGTTAATTGTACTTTTGTGACTTCCACAGTTTTGTCCTCCAAATAGTTGGATATATGCCAATACTGCAATAAGTCGATGTGTCGATAGTACGACTATCTAGACTATCTAATATCATTATAAGGGATAGGATAGTACATCATAATAATATAATATACATGTAATCATTGATAATGACTTGCTTATTGGATAAGATTCAAATTCTAATAAGTGTACGCCATTCTTCTAATAACACTTGCAATTTGTTGCATATGTATTAGAAGACTAGAAATTTGATCTTAAGGTTTAATAGTCATCCAGGGATATTGATGCAATGGTTGCAACCATTTTCTATTGGATGTATACACTTCATATTTTCAGTGGGAGAGCACTCAATCTTTGAGAATGTCTCTATGACATAGATATTAGAATACAATCATTGTTTATTTCTAATTGTTGGAAATAAACATGAATTTTGGAATAGACCTATCATAAAGATTTATGATGGCCATATTTCGGAAAGTAATCTAACATCTAGAGGACTCTGCTAAATTGGAAAATTAATGAATGGTTCATTAATATTTTTAGTAGTGAAAATTAAACCTTTAAAGATAAATAGGAGTATGAAAATCATTTGACAATGATCTAGCATCAAGTCTTGGACATATGTCTCCTGATGAGATCAATAGACTAATAGGAGATGAAGCGTTAGAATGTCTAAAATTTCAACTCTTACATACTTGTGAATATTGTATTCTAAGTAAAATGTCCAATGCACCCTTCTCTGGGAATGGTGTGAGCAGGATCTCATACATATTGATATATGTGGATCATCCGTGTCATAATAAACATTGATGATATGTGATATAATTAGATGATTATTCATGATATTAGATTTCTTCTCTCGAAAGATTTGAAATGTTCAAAGATTTCACAAATTCTGGTTTAGAACCAGATTTTAAAGGAAGATGAAATGAATTTTATGTAATCTAGGTAGTTAGTACATATTATATGAATTCAAGGAATACCTTATGGAGAAAGACATATCATTCTTTTCTAACTCGTCCTAATTCACCTTAACTCAATGGAGTTGTAGGGAGATACAATTGGATCATATGTGACATAATTTGATCAATGATGAATAGCATAATTACCTCTTAGTTTCCAAGGGATATATGTAGTAAAGACTACAATATATATCCTTGACAAGGTTCCAAGCAAGTAAGATGGAATCTAGCACAAGAGAGAGCTACTTCAATAGGATAATAAAGGATGGTATTGGATACCTACTTTATGACATTGAGATTCTTAAAGGATATCATCTCTGAGAATGTGATTCATAGAGGATGACTCTCTTGAGAGTCAAGATGAAAATTAAGTAAAGAAACTATTTTAATCTTGAGAAGATAATAAGGCTCCTAGATTCAGAAACAAAAATGACAACTAAAGATGAAATACTCAAATGGGTTTGAGGAAGAATTCCATGTGTCAGAGAAATCTGACAATGATCTTGGTTCATGTGATTAAGCTTCTGAAGATCATGAAATGGAAAGATGGATGTTAGCAATAAAGTCTAAAGTAGACTTCATATACAAGTATTGTATATGGACCCTGGAGGATTAACCTATATGGTTTAGTCTTTATATAGGGTAAATGGGTCTTCAAGAGAAAGAGGGAACATGATGAGAAGGTAGAGACCTTCAAAGCACGACTCATAGACCTGAGCTATACACCGAAGAGAAAACATCGCTTGCGATGAGACTTGCTCTCCAGTAACCATGATTAAACTCATCAGAGTATTGCTAACTACAGATACACAACATGACTTTGACTTCTACAAGATGGAAGTCAATATTGTATTCCTCTATGAATACCTTTATGGGGATATTCACATGAAGTAGCCCCAGGGCTTCATTATTGAGGAAAGCAAGGTGTGCAAGCTTAAGAATTCCATCTATGGACTCAAATAAGCTTCTTGTAGCTGAAACCTCAAATTTGATGAAATTATAAATGTTATGATTTCAGATAAAATCTTGATGAACCATATGAAGCTTAGTGGGATTGCCATTGTGTTTGTCGTGCTAAATGTAGATGATGTCCTAATCATTTGGAATGATATAAGGATGATAATAAGTGTTTTATAATCTGGTTTTTCCATACCTTGAGATATGGTCTCATGTATCTTAGTTTTGAAGGTGTTCGGAAGCAAAGAAGGGGGTATTGGGACCGTCACATTAGTGATACACCTTGGACTTGTTCCTCTTTTTAAAAAATTACAACGAAGGATTTGTTCCCTTAAGATATGGTACTAATCTATCTAAAAGGATAGCATCTTAGAGAGTTGGGGAAGTGAATGCTAGAACTGCTTGACCTTGTGCATCAGTTACGATAAGCCGGGTGTATGCTAGATGTGTATGAAAGTCAGATGTCTACAATGCAGTGGGAGTAGTAAACTGTTACTAATCCTACTATGGAAATAAAACACTTTATTGTAGTAATAACAATATCTTCAAAGATAACAAGACTTTTATAGATAGTGATCTCTATGTCTTGTCTTCAAGAAATTAAGACATTATAGATAGTGATCTAAAAGGTCTTAACTGTAGACACCTTAGGAGATAGAGATCTCCAGGAATAAGGGAATTCCGACAATGATTATATAAATTTCATACTGGTTATAATAATTATTGAGATATAGTGCCAAGGAAACTATCACTAACAAGATTGAGTATTGGTTGCATACGAGACAACATTCGCATTGGATGCGAGCACTATTATTGAGGGATATGCAACTGTCGTAAAAGGACTTGGCATAGCCTCTCGAGAATAGAATGACTAATCAATATACCTAGATATATTAAATAGCCTATAATTGTCACATGAGTGTAAGTTTAAAGATTAGCCCATTAATGGCTCATTAGGCTAGTGGGAGATTATTGGACATACGAGCCCATGGAGAGCCATTATGCAATAAATATCAGTATGAATATTATTCCCTGAACTGAAATAAAGAATGATTAATTTTCATAATAGGTTCCTTAATACAATTAAGGTTATGTATCATGACCATCTTAATGATCATGCAGTTGTTGATTCAATTATTGAATCATAGAGGTTGGTGCTTGGATGAATATCTAAAGAATTAGATTGAGGACTCATCAAGCACCATGAAATGATTGTTAAGAGAGGATCTCTAGCCTGAGAAGGAGATGACAATCTTTTCTCTGAAGGATAATATCTAACCAACCTCTTGATGCAGGTCCTCGACATATGAATAGAGATTTGGAGGTGTTAGATAAGTTAGGTCAAATAGTTCATTTAACAAGATCGAGATAACCAAAGTCCTATGTCGTATTATATCATGATATAGGCACTCATCTTCTGACTGGAGATAGATGTGTTACTACATGTCTGAGTATGTACATTTGGCAGATCAATAGGTTGATGACCTAATCAAGGTCTATACACCAGCGCACTGGTGTACAAGCAAGGGCATATGAGTAATACGATCTCTCAAAGGGATCATATAGGTTCACTTGTGAACCGAAACACATGAGCTCACTCATGAAATATTGGGAAGAATCAAATTCCATGCACGATCGTCTCTCTTTGGAAGCTTTACTGAATTCGTAGGTTTGATATATACTTTTGGAAAGTATATGATCAACACTTGGGTATGATATATGCCTTCGGAAAGTATATGATCGATACTGACTCCAAATGATCAAAATGAGAAACTTAATGATAAAACCCTGAGGTAGACAGTGTTAATAGATCTAGTACTTTAGGTTTGTTCTTGATCTTTCAGTATGCATGATGTACAAGTATTAGGAATACTTGAGAGTGATGTGATCATAAATGATTATATAACCCTGATGCTTCTATTCCTACGAAGTGATGAAATAGGTTTGGATTCTAGTGACTCCTCTCAATAGAGAAGTGATCTGATCTTGGTCCAAATGTTGGACATTGGTCTGAATGTGATTCAGATGAAATAAGAAGATTATATTTATGGTATTGATTTAATCAAGCATCTATGAGAGACTTGCAAGATCTAGATTTGAGATGTGATCTCAATATCCAAGTTACTATATATCGAACAATACAATTGTCATGTCCTTATCTCCAAGTATCTGTGGAGAAAGCGCATTATCCTCGAAAGAGTTCAGGGGCAATTTCATTATTGATATATGTATCCGAGCATTGATAACATTGATAATTAAATGTGATTTTATTATCATGAATAATATGAATTTGATTCATATTATAGGAGAGTTATCTTAGATAATAAAATGTGATTAAATATCAAAATGTGAATAATATGAATGTGATTCATATTATTTGGGCACATGAGAATAAATCTAAGATGATTAAATGTGATTTAATTGTCATGAATATGAATAATATGGATAGCACTTTCCTAATTATTCATACATATATTATAAATATTATTTATAATATATTATAGAGAGCATATTATATTTATATTTGTTGATTAATTATTGATGTGAATTAGATTCACATTGGATAATTAATTGAAAATATAAATCACATTTTATTTTGGGTTGTGAATGTGATTCACAATTTTCCTATGGCATGATTGCAATATTCACCAAATGATTATGAATTATTTTGTAGAATAATTTACAACAAGTGTTGTTGTAAATCTTGGAGATTTCCATGGAATAATGTAATCTCATGAGATTACATGAGATTGCCACCAACTCCCATATTATGGAAGGAGGCAATCTCCATTCCATAATCTCCATGCATGATTGATTTAGTTTTAGGATTAATTTATACTGATTTATCAATATATATTTAATCTAAATTAAATTAGTTATTGCACTTTTACAACAAAATCTTGGCCATTGAAAAAAGCACAAATCAATCTCATACATTGATTTTATGTAGTCCATGTATTGTAATCCATGGACTCCTTAAATACTATATAAGAAGAGGTACCCCTTGTTCTTCTTGTTACAACAAGTACAAGAACATATGCTCTTCCTCTCTCTCTCTCTACACATCATGTGTTTCTCTCTCTCTCATTGTGACCGTTCACCATGGAGCCCTAGATGGAGTCGCCATCGTCACAACATCGTCGTTATGCTGTCGGATTGTTTTCTCATGGATCTCCGTCTCCTTTGGTGTGCCTCTCTTGTGAAGAAGATGTTGGATATCGTGTGATGAGATTAGGAGATTTGTATCTTGGATCATCAACATGGATTGCGAGAGGCACAAGTCTCATCAACACGCTCGCAAGCGTCTCCTCCATAGGATCGTACTTGAGAGAGGAGGTCTCTTCGTTTAGAGACTTGATCGCAACCACGCTTTGATCGCACAAGTCTCATCCTAATACTTCATTGTGGTTTACACAAAATGATCTGCGAAGTGTTCTTGGATCATGTGGTTTCGTCGCATGATTTTTTTCTTCAAATCTTCTTCCTCGAGCGACTAGCGCAACTAGTCGCTCCCGATTGCATATGATGCGATTCTCACGTTTCCGTGATGTGCTTAAGGGATATTTCTCTATCCTTCAGCATCAGTGTTCCATTGCAGAGTCAAAGCACAATGAATAGACACTGAATCGAGTTCTGGAGGTTTGCTTGAAGTCGATTATCTTTCAGACCTCTAGAACATACACTAGGAGGATCCGTGCTCCATTGCTTCAACTGGTCGATAGAGGAAGATCCCAGGGAGCCATAGCACTTTTCAGCAGAGGATTTAGGAATGCCAAGATCGAGTTCTCCTCGATCTAAGCTTGTTAGAGTTCTCCTTCATTCTAGTTCCTCCAGGTATGTTCAGGTCCGTCAGATCAAGTACTCAATGCCATATCAGATCTAGACTGTTGATTTTGCCCCAAAGTTTGATCGTTGATCAGATTATCCAGTGCTATCGGAGGTCGTCCAAACACAGTTCATCCACATCCATTAGGTCAAAGGATTCGTGCATTAGTGTTGTTCTTTCTTCCACATAGTTTAATGGTAATTTCAGACCCAAGCCCATGTTGTTTATTTTATTTTTAAACAAGTCCATGTAAGGACACATGTCATCTTGTCATTATTTGAATAATTGCATTTCACGCTTTAAGTTATTTGCATACTAGTCCTTCTTGAACTATAGTTCATGTTTTGCATGTGACTTGTTGGGTTAATTGCAATAAAAAATTGTATTCTCATGTTATATTTAGCCCCTATAAATATATTAATTGCATATTGAACCTGTCTAGGGGCATCTTCCCTTGCATGTGTTTTGTTGGGATTCTTTCATATTTAGTCTCAAAATTGTTTTTATTTATGATTGATTAGTCTGTAAACTTTACTTAATTACAATTAGGTTCACATGAGTCTGTATTTGTTTTGCATATTAAAAATTAAATAAAAATTCTCAAAACATCTTTAAAAATTCCACAAAATTTTATATAAGAATCTATTACATCCATATTGCATCCATAATTTGCATCTTGCATTTTTTTCACTTTTATTACTTATTAAAATTCAAAAAACTCCATAAAAATTCCATAATTGCATTGGAAAATCAATAAAAATATGAAATTTTTATGAAAAAAATCTAAAAAAGTCTTCTATGCTTCTTTTGATTTATTTTAGTTTTATCCAATTTTAGCATTTTCATTCTTCATAAAAACCATAAAAATCACAAACATCTTTAGAATATTAAAAATTCGTAAAAACTAATTTAAAAATAAAAAATAATCAAATGGATTTCTGTAAAATATAAAAATATCTTTCTTTATGTATATATCTCGCCAATTTTTGACATTATTTGTTAGTCTAAAATTCTAAAAATATTCATCTTATTTTGTATTTATTTAATTTTATATTTTTTATTTATTAATTTTTTTGGAAATTGTTTAAAAATATAGAAAAATTACAAAAACATTTAAAAATATCAAAAACCCATAAATATTTTCAGTTCATATTTCTCGCTATTTTGAATAAAATTAAAAAAAATACAAAAAGAGTGATTCATTGTACGTGTGTTTTGATTTTTTTCTTTCATTATCCATTTTCTTTTAAAAAAGTATCTTTTGCAAAAATTTAAAATGAACAATTAAAAAAACAAATAAAAATATAATATTAAAATGAATAAAAATTGCAAAATTTAAAAAAAAAACCAACCTAATGTGCATGAAAATTCCTTCAATCTTTCATTGATTTTTCATTGCATTGAATAACCCTTGGGATTTTTTGTAATCTCCTTAAATTCTATCATGTTATCTATACATGTAAATTAAATAGAAATTCTCTTGCTACATTTTTATTGATCTTTGCTTGAGATTTAAATAAATTTTGTTTGACACTTCATTGGGTTGCGACGACTTCAATTTCACTTGTAAATAATTCAATGGAATAAAAACCTAGAGTTTAGCTCTTCAATAAATGGCGCCATTAACAGGAGGCACGTTGAGCATAGTTAGGTTTTTCTGTTAACCTACTATTATTGGTTGTTTATTATCTTTTTTTCTCTATATTTTCATTCATTCACTTCATTGTTCATATTCATATTATTTATTTATATTACTCTTGATCATATTTATACAGATGTGTATTTACACATTCTTGTTTTTACTCATTTTTGCAAGGGTATGATGAGAGAGCGCATCATTCTTAGGAGTAACGGCGCACCAATGCAAAGGGGAGGCGGCTTGATTATTTACCGAGACGTAGGAGAGCGTAAGAATAGGAGAAGAATATTTAAAGGAGACCAATTCTTTAAAGCATTTAACATAGATAGATTTCAGAATTTTATTCATTAAAACTATTGTAAAAGGACATTGTATACTTTGTATGCGGGGTCTGTTTTGCCAAGCGCTGATGCACTTGGGGGACCTCACTGGTTTTGTTTACATCGCTTTCTTTTTCTTTGTTTCGTGCGATTTTATGTGCTTGATCCGTGGGTGATATGCTTTGTGAACTTGCTTGATCTAGGTAACCAATTAGGTGTAAAGACCTAAACAATCATTTCTGCACCTATAGAGTAGAGTGTAATTTGGGCTTAGTCAAATTAATTGGTTCTTGTCCGCTAATAGAAGTTATTGCTAGGACAACTCATGTGCATCATTTAGGTTAGTTTATTTTATGTATTTAAATTCTACTTGGATGACCATGCTTGTAGAGTGATGGTGACAAGGTGTGTGTCTCTTATCCCATGCATATGTATTGAATTTCATCGTGCATTGGCATTTCTGACTTCCTTCCTTGTTTTCACTCGCATAATATAAAAAGAAATTGGAACTTTGGTAGTAGATTTATTGAAAAAAATCCAAAGAAGTGAAAACTTTGTAAACTTGGGAGTGCAAAAGAAAACTCGACTCTAAAACTAAATGTAAGGACAATCATCTAGTTTTGGGGAGAGTAACCCCCTCATTATTTGAATTTACTTTTAGAGTGAGTGAGAGATGAACATCAGGATAGAGCTAAGCTCCAAATTTTCATTTAGACTACTGATTCTAATAAAGTGATTAGCTACTTCTCAGTGAGGGGACATGTGTAGCCTATACATGGACCTATTTCTATAGCATTGTGGGTGATTTAAAGGACATTATGTAATGCTCCATCCTTAAGTAATAGGTAGCCTATTTACGTTCCGTACTTATGCCATAATGGCTGAAAGTGTATGCAAATGTTGTAATAATTCGGACCAATCTTTAGGGATATATCGGTACCTAATAGCTCACTAACTCTTGTAAAAGATTGAATTTATAACCAACTAAAATTGAAAAGATAAAAGACTGAACTCTTAGGGTATCCAATAATGTTGAGTTAGTGAATAGAGAGTTTGTATTATGTTTGATTTCTAGTACTAGATATCCTTCCGCGCCCTTCACGCCTTCTACTCATTCTCTTCTTGTTTGACTTTTGTGTTGTCGCATCTCGCCTCTTCTTATCAAAGATGTCAGATTGGAGCATTTCTCATTCAAACTTTGTGGACTCATTTCACAGTCCAAACCGGCCATCTTCTACTCGGGGAGACTTACTTCTTGAGTATTCCCTCTTTCTCTACTTCACCCTTCTCCTCATCTATCAATCCATTTTTCAAGATTCACTTTAGTTATGAACTATCATTTGGGACTCCATCATTCTTGAAGACTAATATGGTGCAGATTACACTTGCAAAAATAGAGATACTGCACTTGATGCCACCTAAGGGAAAAGGTTCCATGGCTTATAAGAGCAAGACAACACTAGGCTTCATTCAATGCATTCAATCCATTCAAGCTCGATTAACAGAACATGCTAACATTTAGGCTGCATTGAGAGATGTGATTCTCGAGCTTAGGGAAGACATGGGAGAGGAGGATAAAAACAATGGAGGAGGTGGGAATGGGGGAGATGAAACTATTGAGCTAGTGTCTAAGCTCTCACTTAGGGAATCCTATAATCTAGGAGTCAGACAGACAAATACATGGATTCAAATTCCTGCAATTCATGGGCATTTTGATCATAAGCACACTATCATTCCATTACTCCCCATATTCCACAAAAATATTAAAGAACAACCATATGTACACATCCAACAATTTGATCACATATGCAGCACGATCGATTACCCTTACATCCCATCAGAGGTAGTGAAGATGATGGTGTTTCCTTTTAGCTTGATGTACAAGGCCCTATATTGGGTAAATCATTTAGGAAGAGTTGTCATTACATGGGAAAAGTTTAGGTATGCTTTTCTAATGAAATATTACCTATTTGGACGCATCAACCAAATGTGATTGCTGATATCAAACTTCTCCCAAAAGTTCCATGAGCCTATTCATGAGACATGTGAAAGATTCAAAGATTTAATAACTAAGTGACCCCATCACGATATTCCAAAGACTAACCTTGTGCGAAAATTCTACGGGGGTTTGAGTCTTGAAAATCAAAAGCTGGTAAATGCCGCTTGTGGGTGTAGTCACTTTAATAAGGATGAGGATGTCCTATACCAGATTTTTTGAGGAGATGGTAGAGAGATCTATAGATTTTTCTTCTTCACGTGCAATCCAAAAGCATCTCATCTCTTCTCCTGTAGTATCCTACAAGGCTGTCAACATGATGACATTACATGAATTGGGTAGGGTGGACAATTCTGATCTGACCATTATAGGAAATCCCCGATCCAAAGTGGACATAATTGAAAAATGATCCAAGGAGTCGGACAAGCTCCAAGCGATGGAACAAAGGATGAAGAACTAGGATATGCTAGATGAGATAATGAAGCATCTGGAGGTTCTTGTGAGTACGATCAATTCATGCCAAAGTGCGAGTGCAACAACCGACACTTCTGCTCGAGAGTAGACTTTTTCCACTTCAACTCAACAGAGTACCAGAGGACGATCCATAGTTCAACATGTTTACTATGCGCAAACTCTTGACTAGGTCCATCAAAATTCACAACAAATAGTCATGTACAAGCGAGAGGTCTGGATCGACTGAGAGCGCAAACAACCGTGTCCGTTAGGGAAAGTCTAGTTGGGATCCTTAGAATCAAAGATCCACCCACAAGTTTTAGGAAGGTAGACAACAGTAGTGCCAACACCAACAGATCCGGCCTCATTTTCAGTCTCCATCTCAATTCCATAGCTGGATACATGGCTAGCAGCATATGCAGTGTGCATATTTTCCACAGCCTTACCACTAACAGTCGTGCATTCTTCTTCTACACCACTAGCAGCATCCCATCATGTTGTATATTTTGTTTCTCCTTCCCCTGTTTTGGACAACATTGTATAAACTGATTCTAATTATCCTATTATACACGAGGATTCTACTCGGAATAATTGAAATGAGCATTTGAATGTTTCTTCTGATTATATGCCATTTTCTTCAACATTGAATCAAATAATGAAAATCCAAAATTAAAAAAACCCTATCTGATCTTGGAGTGGTTGAGATTTTAAATAATATCTTTTTAGATATGCTACTCACTAAGGCCATGGAGTACATGCATGTAGTGAAAAAGGGAATGAAATAAGCATGTACTCAAAAGAGACAAACCAAGCAGAACAACCCAAAGAAGATAGGAAAGCACATCTCGAACAAGGCCACAATTCATGTCATCAGCAACCTCCCACCCAACAAGAAAGATAAGGGAACACCTCACATCCATTTCCACATATTTTATCATGAATTTAATCGCACTCTTCTTGATAATGGTTCCTCTATCAATCTAATGCCATCCTCTCTACTCATTAAGATTGGGTCAGGACCTCTTAGATCGGCCAAGATGATCCTTCGGTTTTCTAGTAGATCGATCAAGAGGACGATGCGCATTTTACAGGACATTATTGTAGTGGTGCATCGAATAAATTTCTCTTTTTATTTTGTTGTCATGGATATGGACATACCTGCACTGTTACTCCATATTCCGATCATACTAGATCGACAATTCCTACGAACGGTCGATATAGTAGTTGATTATGGTATTGGGGAGATCATCTTTTACTCTAGTAGTGACAAAGTGAAAATTGAGATGATCCCGATCCTGGGCCATCACCGCTGCTAGTAGTAGCAGATGAGAGAGAGCCAATTACTCCAAATCCCGAGGACTGTGATTTTCTTGCAGAGTGTAGAGAGACAGATTTGTTTACTAATTTCATTAATACCCATGAGTTCCTTTCTCAAACGGACCTTCTAGAAAGCACAGTCGACATTAGTTCCCTTGTTGATTCGTCTAAGTTTTTTTATTAACGGGTAGTTTGAGCTAATTTCTGAATAACAGTTTGAGAGATTGTAAGTACATTATGATATTCCTTTGATACATCATTATGATATTATTGTTGATACATCTCTTGTTGAGATATCTGAGCCACTTGCTTGTTTTTCTGAGCTATGGACTAATGAGAGACATATTTATGAGATTATTGTTAAGATATCTGATCCCTTTATTGATGGCATTACTTATATTTATTATCATCCCGATGAACCATTCCTTTCATTACAGAGATAATTTGTTGTATATCTTTTTGAGGTTTTACTTTCTGAGCCGATACTAGCCACAGTGGATCGATCACAGAGTATAACTAATATACCTTCTACCAGTGCAGTTATAGAGGTCATCATAGAGTCGATTCAGACCCCACTTAGACTTAAGGGTTTACCATTAATGTTGTAAAGGATATATATATAAGTATCTTCAAGCACATAACAAAAGCGTGAAGATTGTATCATATACGATCGAGAGCAACTAGTCACACTAGTTGCTCGATGCAATGGAATTTAAAATTTTCTAATGAAACCACATGATCCAAGAACACTTCTTGGATCATGTCATCTAACCACATAATAGATAATGGAATACCTCTTGTAGTGTGGTTGCAATAAAGCCTCTATGAGAAGAGACCTCTTGTCTCAAGTCCGATCCATCGGTGGAGACACTTGCGTGCTCGAGGATGAGTCGTGTACTTCTCGCAATCCAAGCCGTTGCTCCAACAAATGTATCTCATGATCTCATCTCACTAGATCAAACACCTTCTTTACATGCGAGATGCAACAAAGAAGACGGAGTCCCAAGGGTTGTCGAAGTGGCAACACAATGGCAATGCGACGATGAAGGGGACCTTCTCTCTATGGGAAGAGCAAACAACTTCTTAGGGAGAGCGAGAAGGGATGACGTAAGAATTAGAGAGAAAGAGAGACGTTGTCTAAGTTTTGTAATCGAAGAGTAAGGGGTGCCTCTTTTTTATAGAGTTTTGGGAGTCAATGTGTCTCAATCCATGGACAACACTAAATCAATGGATGGGATTGATTCATGTTAAATTCAATGGCCATGCTTTTGTTGTTAAAAAACACAACAACTATTAATTTAATTTAAAATATTATATATTGGTAAACCAATATAATTAATTTCAAAATTAAATCATTTAATCTTGGAGATAATGGAGGAAGAGATTGCCTCATACCTAAAAAGGGGGGAGGCAGCCACCAAGTCCTTTTCGGACAATGTGGTTATCCACCATCTTGACTAGGTATGAGTCAATCTCATTCCAAGTCCTGAGATCACATTATCTCCTGTAATTTCCAAAATTATCACACAAGGATAATTCATAATTGTCTTGTGAAGATTGTAATCATGCCAATGGAATTATGGGAATCACATTCACACATCCCAAGATAAAGTGTAATTATATTTTCAATTAATCATCCAATGTGAATCTAATTCACATCAATAATTAATCAACAAATATAAATCACAATTATTCTCTCTCATATATATCATAAATCATATTTATAATATACATAATTAGATAGTGTTATCCACATTATTCATATACATAATAATTAAATCACATTTAATAATATTGGATTACCATTCTCATGCATGCATATAATACGAATCAAATTCACATTATTCATGATAATTAAACCACATTTATTTATCCATTTCTCTATGCTTAGATATAATTCAACAATGGAATTACTCTTGAACTCATTCAAGAATAATGTGCTTTCTCTGCAGATATTTAGTGATAAAGACAACAAGATTGTATGTTCCACGTATAGTGACTTAGATATTGGGATATCATCTCAAATACAGATCCCATGGACCTCTCACAGTTGTTTGATTAAATCAAGAACGTAAATCTTATCTTCTTATTACATCTGAATCTCATTCCCATCAATGTCCAAGACTAGGACCAAAATCAGATTACTTCTCTTCTGAGAGGAATCACTAAAATCTAGACTGGTTTCATCACTCCCTGGAAATGGAAGCGTCATGGTTATACAATCGTTTATGATCACATCACCCCATGGATTCCTATTGCATGGACATTCTTCATACAGGAAGATCTATGATAAATTCGAAGACAGAAATCAATTTTACACTATCATCATTAGGGTTTCATCATCAAGTTTCTCATTCATGGTCATTGGGAGTTGGTATTGATCATATGCTTTTCAAAAGTATATATCATGCCAACAAATTCTTGTAATGTTTCCAAAGCACGATTATCATGCATGGAATTTGATTTGTCCCAATACCTTATGTGTGAGCTCATATCTTCCGGTTCACAAGTAAACCTGTATGATACCTTTAAGAGATCGTATTACTCATATGCCCACATATGTACACCAGATCGCTGGTGTATAGACCTTGGTTAGGTCATCAACCTATCGGTCTGCCAAATGTACACATTCAGACATATAGCAACACATATGTCTCTGGTCAGAGTATGTATGCCTATATCGTAACTGTATACGAAATAGGACTTTGGTTATCTCGATGTCATTAAGTCAACCCCTTGACTTAATTAATCTGACACCTTCGTATCTCTATTCCCAACAGAGGACTTGTTGGTCATGTGAGCCCTGGGCGAACTATTCCTACAATAAATGTTATTGTACTGTTTGATATATCAATAAAATTTATTGGTTTATTTCATTCCCTGTCTGAAATTAAGTGAATGAATGCACTATAAGGCCCCTTTGTACAAATAGGGTTATATACCATGGCTGTCTTGACATCATAAAGCGTTAATTCAATTGTTGAATCATAGAGGCTAATGCTTGGATGAATATCTAAAGAGTTAGATCGATGACTCATCGATCACCGCCAAATGATCATCAAGATGTGATCACCAGTCTGAGTGGGAGATGGCAATCCTATCTCTAAAAGCTGATATCTGACTGACCTCTTGATGCAGGTCCTCTGCATAGGAATAGGGATTCGGAAGTGTCAGATTACTTAGGTCAAAGAGTTGACTTAACGAGATCGAGATAACCAAAGTCCTACATCATATGTTGTCGCGATATAGGCACACATCCTCTGACCAGAGACATATGTGCTACTATATGTCTGAGTATGTACATTTGGTAGACTAATAAGTTGATGACCTAACCAAGGTCTATATACTGGCAAGCTGGTGTGCGTAGGAGGGCATATGAGTAATACGATCACTCAAAGGGATCATACAGTTTCATTTCTGAACCGGAAGACATGATCTCACTAAGGAGATATTGGGATCGATAAATTTCATGCATGGTCGTCTAGCTTATGAATCTTGACAGAATTTAGAGGTATGATATATGCTTTTGGAAAGCATATGATCGATACCAAATCACAATGATCAAATGAGAATCTTAATGATAAAACCCTGAAGGTGACAGTCTAAAAGAGATCTATTACTTGGGGTTTATTCAAGGTCTTCAATTATGCAGGATGTACAGGTATTGGAATACTTGAGGGTGATGTGATCATAAACGATTGTATAACCATGACGCTTCCATTCCGAAGGAGTGATGAAACGGGTCTGGATTTTAATGACTCCTCTCAGTAGAGAAGTAACTTGATCTTAGTCCAAGTGTTGGACATTGATCTGAATGAGATTCAGATGTACTGAGAAGATTAAGTTTACGGACTTGATTTAATCAAGCATCTATGAGAGGTCCGTAAGATCTGGATTTGACATATGATCTCAATGTCCAAGTCACTATACGTGGAACAATACAATCGCCCTGTCCTTATCTCCAAGTATCTGCGGAGAAAGCACATTATTCTTGAAAGAGTTCAAGAATAATTCCTTTGATGAATTATGTATCCAAGCAACAAGATGATGATAACTAAATGAGATTTAATTATCAAGAATAATATGAATAAGATTCATATTATGAGAATGATTATCCAAAATAATTAAATGAGATTTAATTATCAAGGAAATGCAGATTATGGATAGTATTATCCATGCTATCCATAATATCAGTGTATATTATAAATATGATTTATAATATATTAGAGGGAGCACCTTTGTAAATAACATTTATTAATTGATTTTTAGTATGAATTGGATTCACATTAAGCAATTAATTGGAATTGTAATTTACATTTTTATTTGGGTTGTGAATGTGATTCACAATTTATCATTGGCATGATTGAAATATTCACTATTTAATTTAGAATTAATATAGAGAATATATTTGCAATAAATGTTATTGCAAAGAGATAATTAGATAATATAAAAAGAAGATAAATCCCCAAATAAAAAGGGTGGCATCACCCTTGAATTGGTCATGGGTGGCGCCCCCTCTTTTTTAGAGAGGATTATTATCATTTTTTATTATTATCTTGTGATAATTAATTTTATTTAGTTAAATTATATTGATGATAATGCAACATATATTTAATATAATATAAATTAATAATTTGTTGTTTTAAACAACAATGATCATGGCCGTTGATTAAAAACACAATTAATCTAACCATTGATTTTGTGTATCCCATTGATTGTGATCCATGGACTCCCAAACTAATATATAAGAAGGGCAACCCTACCCTTGGAATACACACGTCTACTCTCTCTCTATTCTCATTCTCATGCCATCTCTCTCTCTCTAAGGGTGGTTGTCCACCTTATGTTCTTGAGAGAATAGTAGTCATAGTTACGCCGTCGTGTTGTCGCCTCGATTGCTCATGGATCTCCATTTTCTTTGGAGCTTCTTAATAAGAAGGAGACGCTAGATTTCGTTGGATGAAATCAGTAGATTCAAGGCTTGGATCTTCATCGTGGATTACAGGAAGCACGCATCTCATCATCACGCCCGCAAGTGCCATCTTCGTGGATCGGACTTGAGTCAGGAGGATCTCTTCCTTTAGAAATCAAGTGATCACAACCACGCTTAAAGAGGTACTTATAATACTTTGTGGATAGATGAAGCAATCCAAGAAATGTTCTTGGGATCATGTGGTTTCATCATATGATTTAAATTTTTTTAAATTCTGTTGCACCTAGCGACTAGTGCGACTAGTCGCTTTGATCGAATTAGATGCGATCATCACGCTTCCGTGATACGCTTAAAGATTTCCCCATATCCTTCAAGTAGTATCATAGCACTAGGCCAGAGGTTTTAGATACGATCCATAAACCTAAGAAGATCTGGGCTTGTTAGGGTTCGTAAAAATTTTGTTGCATTTATTTTTTTGCAGCCCTGTTTTGTGATAATTGTTGACCCTGTTTAAAATGTTTAAACTTGAAAATATTACATGGATAATATTCCCATTAAACAAGGAAAATGTGGAATTTGCGTTTGTGTAATTTGGATTCCGTTTGCTCAAGATATGATCGTTTTAGTGACCATATGTCCACTGTTTCGGAGATGGTGGTTAGTGACGTAATTAAAGAGTTTATGACGGGTCCTAGATACCTGGAAATGCATAATTATCACTTAGATTATGTTTTAAATCAAATTGGAGAACCAAATAAATTTAGTTTGTATTAATTGGATTTAAATTGATCGAGTTATGTTATTTTTAGTGAGTAGGGGTCACTGCTGGAAATTAACAAACTTGATCATGATCCTTGTGATAGTCTATCCAATAAATTGATGAAAATTAATTGTTAATTTTTATAAATTATTATTGATAAATATTTGTGGAATATTTAAATATGATGATTATTTACTTGAATGACATTATATTAACTAAAATGATAAGATAGTTGATCTTGCTCACAATTGGTTGATATGAAATCACCAACAAACATTGTTTTCATGCAAACCTCTAGTTTATCTACAATAATTGTAGGACAAATTCTACATGCAAAATCCTTTTTCTTGAATAGGATTGGGGATTTATTTAGCAAATCTCCTTATAATATTATCAAAATGGTTTTTATGAATATTATACAGTACAACTTCTGTTGATAAAGCGATGAACATCTCAAGTACAAAGTGATTGACTCGGCATTCTTTTTCCCCGAGGTGGATATGGTGCCTAGTCGGGAGCATTGGAGTAGCAAGTTGCACCGTGTGTGGTCTGTCCCACTCCTGTCGGTAGTGGCCATGACAGCGGGTAGGGAACAAATGATGCTTGAGAGATCATGATGTATTTTTCTAATTATTAAAATTCGAATAATATGTATTTTGAGATTATACCATCCATTCAAGTAACAAAACAAGTTTGTTGGTTGATTAAATTGGATTAATAATTGATTTAATATGATTAAATAAATTATGTCCGATTAAAAGCCCTCTATTATAAATAGATGTGCATTTCCCTTGGAAGAATTAATCACATGAATAGGATTCATGATAATTAATTAAAATTTGAATATGAGATGGATGATCACATAAGTGACATCCATGATCTCCCGTCAAGGCGAAGGGTTCCGTCACCAGAGATTGTATGTAGTAGACGCATGTCCTTAGTGACAGCTGATGTATGCAAGCGCATCTAGATCAGGCTCTTTGCTTCTCTAAGGAGTAAGGCCATATGCGTAGCACCCCGGTATCGATTCTTCATATTATTGGGGAAATATTGGAATGCGCATAGCAAGTACTATTTTTGTTGACGGTTGGTTCAATTAGCAACGAGTCAACATCATCTTAGGGGTGGTGGGCTCGGGTGTTAAAGACCAAATTGGGAAATGCAAGTTTGACTTGCATGGTGGAATGAGTTCCCGCTTCTTTTTATCTAAGTTACAGTTTCTCATATTATTGGGATGTAACAAAGATAAGAAAGGAGATCTCAGATCTTGCTAGAGATATAGCGGTAAGTATATCTCTTACTTTGAAAGTGATTAACGAAATGAACTTTCAAAATCAACATGGCAAAACTAATTTGATTAGAAATACCTTAACCAAAGAATTTAATTAGTATATATATATATATATTTCTTTATATATTCTAATATAGTGCATTCTTAATTTCAGACAGTGAAGTCCATGAACCCTCTCAGCAGACTTCTGGAGTTCAACAGTTGATCGGACCAAATTATTCGGATTTGATCCGTAATTTGGAACTTGTTCTCTCATCTGAGCGCATAAGTTATGTGCTTACTGAGGACAAGCATGAAAGCCCTAAGACAAAGGAAGGAAAGAAATATAATGACAAGTATGATGAAGATCATGTCTTGGCTAGATGCTACATCCTGAGTTCACTCTCCAATGTACTTTAGAAGCAACATGTGGAGATGAGCACATGCTAGGAGATAATGCAAAATCTGAAAGATATGTTTGGTGACATAAACCGCACCCAGTGGTATAATATTATGAAAGAACTCGTTTACTGCAAAAATGCAGGAAGGGACTTCAGTCCGGGAACATGTACTCAAAATGTTTGGGTACTTGTCTGAGCTGGAGACCCTTGGGGAAAATATGGATGCAGACATTCAAGCTGACTTCATTCTGTTGTCTTTGCCCAAGTCTTTCAATAATTTTGTGGTTTCATTCCACATGAACAAGTTGGACTTGACAAACACTGGACTTCTTGCTGCATTAAAGTCTGCAGAAGATGTAATGAAGAAAGATGGTCCTTCTGGTAGTACAATGGTTGCACATGTCAAAGGGAAGCACGGTCGGAAGCATGGTTCTCGGTAGAGCCCGACCCGGAAGAGAAAGAAGAAGAATCAAGGAGTTGGTTCATCTTCTAGTGTTTCCAAACTGATGACATCGAAAAAGACCGATGTCTGTCACAACTGCAAGAAGACAGGGCACTGGAAGCACAACTTTCCAGATTACCTAAAGTCAATCGACAAAGGTAAATCCCCATCGGGTATGAAATCTACTTTCATCATTGAAACTAGTTTTCTCGTTGGATGAGAAGGTTGTTGGGTAGTAGATTCTGGTTCTTCTGTTCATGTATGCAATTTGTTGCATCTATTTCAGGAAACTAGGAATCTCGAAGAAGGGGAGATAGCCATCTAGATGGGATCTGATGCAACTGTTGCAACATTCGCCATCAGGACCTACAGTCTATCATTATCTAGTGGGAGAGTCCTCATACATAAAGAGTGTCTTTATGTTCCAGATGTTAGAAAGTATCTTATATCTATATCTAAGCTTGTTATAAATGGATATTCGTTCCTATTCTATAATAAACTTGTCATAAGTCGTTATGATAAATATATTACGGATGGTGTTCTGACTTCTTGTGGACTCTATGAATTGTGCATTGATGAATATGCCATGAATGTTTCTACCACTAATAAAAACCCTAAAAGGACCAGGTAGGATGATTCTACTGTGATTTGGCATCAAAGGCTTGGTCATTTATTGTTGATAGGATCAATAAATTGATAAAGGATGGACCCTTAGATTTTCTGTTGGTCCAATCTTACCGACCTGCGAACATTGTATTCGAGGTAAAATGACCAAGACGTCCTTTTGTAACAAGGTCAGAAGATGCGAGGTTATTCTTGACCTAATACATACTGATGTATGTGGTCCCTTCAGTACTGCGACATGAAATGGATTTCGATATTATTTGACATTTATCGATGACCATTCGTGACATGGGCTTATCTTCCTATTACGTCATAAATCTGAAACCTTTGAAAAGTTCAAAGAATTCAAGGCTTTGGGTGAGAACCAAACAGATAGGAAAATTAAACGAATTTGATCTGACCTAGGTGGCGAGTACCTCTTAAATGAATTCAAGGAATACCTCAAAGAGAATGGAATTGTCTCCATTCTCACTCCTCCTGGAACTCCCCAACTTAATGGTGTTGCTGAAAGACGCAACAAGACTATCATGGATATGGTCCGTTCAATGATGAGCAAAGCGCATTACCTCTTAGTTTCTGGGGATATGCAGTAGAGACTGCAATGTATATCTTGAATAAGATTCCTAGCAAGTATGTACCTAAAACTCCTCACGAGCTTTGGTATGGTACCAAGCCTAGTTTAAGACACTTGAGGATTTGGGGTTGCTTGGTCCATGCGAAGAACGTGGACACAAGTAAGCTAGAATCTCGCACTAGAGAGTGCTACTTCATTGGGTATGTTAGAGATGGTATTGGATACCGGCTCTATGACCGTGAGACTCTAAAGGTATTTGTCTCTAGAGATGTGAAATTTCAGGAAGATGACTTCCTTAAGAGTCAAGATAAAAACGAAGTAAAGGAACTCATTGAATCCCCTAAGGATGTTGAGCTTCCTGAACCAGAAACTGAAGAGATAAATGAAGATGAAATGCCCACACCTCTTCGAAGAAGTTCGAGGGTGGTTGCAGCACCTGAAAGGTAAGGATTCCATGTCTCAGTTGAAACTGACAATGATCTAGCTTCATTTGATGAAGCACTTGCGGATCAAGACATGGATAGATGGATGCTAGCAATGAAGTCAGAGATTGACTCCATGCATAAGAATGGTGTATGGACCCTAGAGGATCCACCTAAAGGGATAAAACCCATTGGGTGTAAATGGATCTTCAAGATTAAAAGGGAACCTAATGGGAAGGTAGAGACCTTCAAAGCATGGCTCGTGGCCAAGGGTTACACACAGAGAGAAGGCATCGATTACGATGAGAAATTCTCTCCTGTGGCTATGCTTAAGTCCATCAGGAAATTGATGTCTATAGCTACGTATCTTGACTACGATATCTGGCTGATGGACGTCAAGACGGCTTTCCTAAATGGATACCTTGAGGAGGATATCTATATGGAGCAGCCCCAGGGCTTCATAACAGAGGAGGGAAAAGTATGCAAGCTAAAGAAATCCATCTATGGGCTCAAGAAAGCTTCTCGTAGCTGGAACAACAGATTTGACAAAACCATAAAGAGTTATGATTTTGTTCAGAATCCTGATGAGCCTTGTGTGTATAAGAAGCTTAGTGGGAATGCCATCGTGTTCATCGTGCTTTACGTATATGACATCCTTATCATTGGGAATGATACGGGAATAATGATCAGTGTTAAGATTTGGCTATCCCATAACTTCGAGATGAATGATCTTGGAGAAGCCTCTTACATCTTGGGTCTCAAGCTGTTCAAAAACAAAGAAAAGAGGATTTCGGGATTGTCACAACATGGGTACATTAAGAAGATCTTGGAATGCTTCCGTATGGAAAATTCCAAGAAAGGCTTCCTTCCTTTGAGACATGGTATCCACCTGTCTAAAGGAATGGCTCCTCAAACTGTTGAGGATAAGAAAGCCATGGATGGATGCCCTTACGCATCAACTTTGGGAAGTCTACTACGCTATGATGTGCACGAGGCCAGATATTTACCATGTTGTGGGAGTGGTAAGCCATTACCAATCCTGCAATGGAGAACCACACTAGAATGCAGTAAAGAACATATTTAAATATCTAAGACAAACGCAAGATTATGTCTTGGTCTATGGAGATGGTGATCTCCAAGTCTTGGGATATACAGATTCTGACTTCCAGTCTGATATTGGTGATCGAAAGTCGACATCATGGTTTGTGTTCTTGTTGAACAATGGTGTTGTGAGCTGGAGAAGCAAGAAGCAGGACACTGTGGCAGATTCAGCAACAAAAGCCGAATACATAGCCGCATCGAATGCTGCAAAGGAGGCGGTGTGGTTGTGCAAGTTCATACTGGAACTCGACGTTGTCTCCTCTGATACTCCCATCCCGTTGCTCTGCGATGACATGGGAGCCCTTGCCCAGGAGAAGGAACCCAGATGGCATCAAAAGAGCAAGCAGTGGAAAGGAAATACCACATCATTCGGGAGATTCAAAAGCGTGGTGGCATCGTCATCACCAAGGTGGCCTCTACCGACAACGTTGCTGATACTCTAACCAAACCTCTGACATAGAGGGTTTTCGACTAGCATGTAATGAGTATGGTTTTAAGGATTGTACCTGAATGGTTCTAAGGGATAGTGAGAGATTGTTGGACATGTGAGCCCTGGGTGAACCATTCCTACAATAAATGCTATTGTATTGTTTTATATATCAATAAAAGTTATTGGTTTATTTCACTCCCTGTCTGAAATTAAGTGAATGAATGCACTATAAGGTCCCTCTGTACAAATATGATTATGTACCATGACTGTCTTGATATCATAAAGCTGTTGATTCAATTGCTAAATCATAGAGGTTGGTGCTTGGACGAATATCTAAAGAGTTAGATTAAGGACTCATCGAGCACCGCCAAATGATCATCAAGTTGTAATCTCCAGCCTGAGTGGGAGATGACAATCCTATCTCTAAAAACTGATATCTGATCGACCTCTTGATGCAGGTCCTCTGCATAAGAATAGGGATTCGAAGGTGTCAGATTAGTTAGGTCAAAGAGTTGACTTAACGTAATCGAGATAACCAAAGTCCTACATCGTATGCTATCGCGATATAGGCACACATCCTCTGACCGGAAACAGATGCGTTACTATATGTCTGAGTATGTACATTTGGTAGACTAATAAGTTGATTACCTAACCAAGGTCTATATATTGGCGAGATGGTGTGCATTGGAGGGCATATGAGTAATATGATCTCTCAAAGGGATCATACAGGTTCACTTCTAAACCGGAAGACATGAGCTCACTCAAGAGATATTGGGATCGATAAATTCCATGCATGGTCGTCTAGCTTATGATGCTTGACAGAATTTATAGGTATGATATATGCTTTTGGAAAGCTATGATCAATACCAAATCCCAATGACCAAATGAGAATCCTAATGATAAAACCCTGAAGGTGACAGTCTAAAAGAGATATATAACTTTGGGCTTATTCAAGGTCTTCCAGTATGCAGGATGTACATGTATAACCATGGTGCTTCCATTCCTAAGGAGTGATGAAACGTGTCTGGATTTTAGTGACTCCTCTCAGTAGGGAAGTAACTTGATCTTAGTCCAAGTGTTGGGCAATGATTTGAATGAGATTCAGATGCAATGAGAAGATTAAGTTTACAGACTTGATTTAATCAAGCATCTATGACATGTCCATAAGATCTATATTTGAGTATGATCTCAATGTCCAAGTCACTATACGTGGAACAATACAATCACCATGTCCTTATCTCCAAGTATCTTCCGAGAAAGCACATTATTCTTGAAAGAGTTCAAGAATAATTCCTTTGATGAATTATGTATCCAAGAAACAAGGTGATGATAATTAAATGCGATTTAATTATCAAGAATAATATGAATAAGATTCATATTATAAGAATGATTATCCAAGATAATTAGATGAGATTTAATTATCAGGGACATGCAGATTGTGGATAGTACTATCCATAATATCATTGTATATTATAAATATGATTTATAATATATGAGAGAAAGCACCTTTGTCAATAACAATTATTAGTTAATTATTAATTTTAATTGGATTCACATTAAGCAATTAATTGGAAATGTATTTTACATTTTTATTTTGGTTGTGAATGTGATTCACAAAGTTTCAATGGCACGATTGAGATATTCACTAATTAATTTGGAATTAATTTAGTGAATATATTTGCACTAAATGTTATTGCAAAGAGATAATGAGATAATTTAAAAATAAGATAAAATCCCCAAATAAAAAGGGTGGTGTCACCCTTGAATTGGTCATGGGTGACGCCCCCCCTTTTTAGGAGAGTATTATTATCCTTTTTTATTATTATCTTGTGATAATTAATTTTATTGAGTTAAATTATGTTGATGTTAATGCAACATATATTTAATTTAATATAAATTAATAATTTGTTGTTTTAAGCAACAATGATCATGGTCGTTGATTGAAAACACAAATCAATCTAATCATTGATTTTATGTATCCCATGGATTGTGATCCATAGACTCCCAAACTAATATATAAGAAGGGAAACCCTAGCCCTTTGAATACACACATCTACTCTCTCTCAATTCTCATTCTTATGCCATCTCTCTCTCTCTAAGGGTGGCCCTCCACCTTAAGTTCTTGAGAGAATAACAGTCGTAGTTACGTCGTCATGTTGTCACCTCGATTGCTCGTGGATCTCCGTCTTCTTTGGATCTTCTTGCACAAGAAGGAGACGTCGGATTTCGTTGGACGAAATCAAGAGATTCAAGTCTCGGATCTTCATTGTGGATTGCGGGAAGCACGCATCTCATCATCGCACCCACAAGTGCCATCTTCGTGGATCGGACTTGAGCCAGGAGGATCTCTTGCTTTAGAGATCAAGTGATCGCAACCACGCTTCAAGAGGTATTTCTAATACTTTGTGATTAGACGAAACGATCCAAGAAATGTTCTTGGGATCATTTGATTTCATCATATGATTTATTTTTTTAAAATTCCGCTGCACCTAGCGACTAGTGCGACGAGTCGCTCCGATCGCATTAGATGTGATCATCACGCTTCCGTGATGCGATTAAGGATTTCCCCATATCCTTCAGGATCTACATCAAGAGATCGGTCAGATATTAGCCTAATGAGAAAAGGTTTCCATCTCCTACTCAGGCTGGAGATCATTTCTTAACAATCATTTGACAGTAGTTGATGAGTCCTCAATCTAACTCCTTAGATCTTCATCCAAGCACCAACCTCTTTGATTCAATTATTGAATCAATAGTAGAATGATTTCTAAGATGGACATGGCACATAACCTTAATTGTGTAGAGGGACCTTATAGTGCATTCATTCATTTAATTTCAGAAAGGGAGTAAAAGAATCAATAACTGTTATTGATAAATCTAATATTATAATAACCATTACTGTAAGAATGGTTTGCCTCGGGATCACATGGCTAAAAAACTCCCACTAGCCCTCAATACCATTCAAGTACAATCCTTAAACCCATACTCATTGCATGTTGATCGAAAACCTTTTGTGTTAAAGGTTTGGTAATAGGATCAGTAATGTTGTCGAAAGAGGCCACCTTGGTGTTGATGATGTCACCACGCTTTTGAATCTCTTATATGATGTGGTATTTCCTTTCCACGTGCTTTCTCTTTAGATGCCATCTGGGTTCCTTCGCATGGGCAATGGATCTTGTGTTATCGCAAATTAATAGGGTCGAAGTATTAGAGAAAACTACGCCATGTTCCAGGATGAACTTGCGCAACCACACCGCCTCTTTGCAGCATCCTATGCGATAATGTATCTATCTTCTGTTGTTGAATCTGTTGTAGTGTATTGCTTCTTGCTTCTCCAGCTCACAGCACCACCATTCAACAGGAACACAAGCCCTGATGTTGACTTTCGATCATCAATATCCAACTATAAGTCTGAATCTATGTATCCCAAGACTTGTAGATAACCATCTCGATATACCAAGATGTAATCTTGCATCTGTCTTAGATACTTGAAAATGTTCTTCATTGCATTCTGGTGTTATTCTCCATAGCAGGTTTCTAAAGACTTACCACTCCCAGAACATGGCAAATATCTAGCCTAGCACACATCATGGTGTACATTAAGCTTCCTATAGTTAATGCATATGGGCATCCAGCAATGGCCTTCTTTTCCTCAACATTTTGAGGATCCATCCCTTTAGACTAGTGGATACCATGTCTTAAGGAGAGGAAACCTTTCTTGGAACTATCCATACAAAAATGTTCAAGAAATTTCTTATTGTACCCATGTTGTGATAATCTCAATATCCTCTTTGCTTTATTTTTGAGCAACTTCAGACCCAAGATGTAAGAGGCTTCTCCAAGATCTTTCATCTCGAAGGTATGGGATAACCAAATCTTAACACCTATCATCATCCCTGTATCATTCCCAATGATAAGGATGTCATCTACATAAAGCACGATGAACACAATAGCACTCTCACTAATCTTCTTGTACATACTAGGTTCATTAGGATTCTACACGAAATCATAAGTCTTTATGGTTTCGTCAAATCAGATGTTCCATCTACGAGAAACTTGTTTAAGCCCATAGATGGATTTAATTCATCTTGCATATTTTACCTTCCTCGGTTATGAAGCCCTAGGTCCGCTCCATATAGATATTCTCATCGTGGTATCCATTGAGGAAAGTTATCTTGACGTCCATCTGCCACATGTCGTAACCAAGAGATGCAGCTATAGCTAGCAGTGTCCTGATGGACTTAAGCATAGCCAAAGGAGAGAACGTCTCATCGTAGTCGATGCCTTCTCTCTGTATGTAGCCTTTGGCTACGAGTCATGCTTTGAAAGTATCCACTTTCCCATTAGGTCCCCTCTGTTTCTCGAAGATCCATTTACACCCAATGGGTTTTACCCCTTCAGTGGATTCTTCAGGGTCTGCACACCATTCTTATCCATGGATTCAATCTCTAACTTCATTGCTAGAATCCATCTATCCAAGTCATGATATGTGAGTGCTTCATCAAATGAAGTAGGATCATTGTCAGTTTCATCTGACACATGGAGTCCATACCTTTAAGGTGGCACAACCACCCTCAAACTCCTTCGAAGAGGTATGGGTGTTTCATCTTTATTTATCTCTCAATTTCTAGTTTAGGAAACTCAGAATCCTCATGGGACTCAATGAGTTCCTCTACTTCATTTTTGTTTTGACATTTGAGGAAGTCATCCTCTATAAATCTCACATCTCTGGAGATGAAAACCTTCTGAGTCATAGGGTCATAAAGTTGGTATCCAATACCATATTTAACATTCCCAATGAAGTAACAATCACGAGAGCAAGATTATAGCTTACTTGCATCCACATTCTTCACATGTACTAAGCAACCCCAAACCCTCAAGTGATTAGCACTAGGTTTGGTTCCATACCAGGGCTCATGAGGAGTCTTAGGTATATACTTGCTAGGAATCTTGTTCGAAATATATATGGCAATCTCTACTGCCTATACCCAAAAACTAAGTGGTAAATGAGCTTTGTTCATCATTGAATGAGACATATCCTTGATGGTCTTGTTGTGTCTTTCAGCAACATCATTAAGTTGGGGCGTTCCAAGAGAGTGAGATTGGAGATAATTTCATTCTCTTTAAGGTATTCCTTAAATTCATCTGAGAGGTACTCGCCACCTTGACCAGATCGAATTTGTTTGATCTTCCTAACAGTTTGGTTCTCAACCAAATCCTTGAACTCTTTGAACTTTTCAAAGGGTTCAGATTTATGACATGGTAGGAAGATAAATCGGTATCGTGAATGGTAATCAATAAACGTCAAATAATATCGACATACATTTCAAGTTGCGGTACTCAAGGGACCGCACACATCTGTATGTATTATCTTTAAAATACCCTCACATTATGTAATCGTTTTACAAAAAGGCATCCTAGGTAAGTAAATATTGAACCTGTAAAAAATCTAAGGGTCCATCCTTTATCAATCTATTGATCCAATCAATAGACAAATGACCAAGCCTTTGATGCCAAATCATGTTTGAATGATTTCCATCCTCTGAATCTTTTAGGTTTTTTATTAGTGGCGGTAACATTCATGACATTTTCATCAATGCACAATTCATAGAGTCCATCAGAAGTCAAAACACCATCTGTAATTTGTTTATCATAATGATTTATGACTAGTTTATTATATAAAAGGAATGAATATTCGCTTCTAACAAGGTTAGATACATATATAAGATTCCTTCTGACTTCAGATACATAAAGACACTCTTTAAGTATAAGGACTCTTCCACTAGATAATAATAGTCTGCAGGTCCTGCAGCACTTGCATCACATCCCATATGGATGATTATCTCCAATTCGAAGAGATTCTTAGTTTCCTGAAATAGATGCAACAAATCGCATACATGAACAGGAGCAATAGAATCAACAACCCAACTTCCTTCTCATCCAAGAAACTTAGTTTAAATGATTAAAGTAGCTTTCATACATGTTGGGGCTTTACCTTTGTCAGCAAACTTTAGGTATTCTGGGCAATTACGCCTCTAGTGCCCCGGCTTTTTGCAGTGATGACAGACATCCGTTTTATTCAATGCTATCAAAGTGGATGCATTAGAAGATGAGTCAACTCCCTGACTCTTCTTGTTTCTCTTCTAGGCTGGGCCCTTCCAAGAACCTTGCTTCCGACCGTGTTTTCCTTTGACATGTGCAACCATTGCATTGCCATAGTGGACATCCTTCTTCATTACGTCTTCAACAGACTTTAATGCAACCAATAGCCCAGCATTAGTATAAACAACTTTGATCGTGTGAAATGTGACCAAAAAGTTATTGAAAGGCTTAGGGAGCGACATCTGAATGAAATCAACCTGCATATCTAAATCCATGAAGGCTCCTAGGGTTTTTAGTTTAGAGAGGTACCCAAACATTTTGAGTACATGTTCTTTGATAGAGGTCCCCTCCTGCATCTTGAAGTGAATAAGTTCTTTCATTATATTATAACATTGTGTGCAACTTATGTCACCAAACATTTCTTTTAAATTCAGCATGATTCTTGGAAAGTGTTCATTTCCACATGTTGTTCTGAAGCACATTGGACAATGAACTTAGAATGTAACATCTTATCAAATTTTAATCTTCATCATATTTTTAATTATAAGAAATTTCTTCCAGAGTCTGCAGGTATGTGTACTTGTCATAGAAAGCACATAAGAGACGTGCTTAGTGGAGAGGATAAGATCTAAATTTCGGATCCAATCCAAATAATTTGGTCCAGTTAACTAATTGACCTCTACGAGCATGCTAAGAGGGTTCACGGACTTCCTTTTTTGAAATTAAGAATACACTATATTAGAATATATAATAATATATTTAGTTATATTTCTTTGATTAATGAATTTTTAATCAAATTAGTCTTGCTTTTTCATCCTTCAAAGTTCATTCTCTTAATCACTTTCAAAGCAAGAGATATACTTACCATTATATCTCAAGCAAGAATTGGGATCTCCTCTTTACCTTTATCACATCCCAATAATATGAGAACCTGTGACTCGGATAAAAAGAAGTGGGAACACATTCTGCCTTGCAAGTACAACTTTCATTTCCCAATTTGATGTTTAACACCCAGGCCCACCACCCCTAAGGTGATGTTGACCCGTCGTTAATTGAACCAACCGTCAACATGATTACTACTCTCTATGCTCAATCCAATATTGCCCCAATAATTTGAGGATTCGATATTGAGGTCCCTACACTTACGGCCTTACTCTTTGGAGAAGCAAAGAGCCAGGTCCAGATGCGCTTGTATGTAGGAGCTGTCACTTCAGACATGCATCTCCTACATACAATCCCAGGCAACGAAACCCTTCACCTTGGGGAGACCATGGATGTCACTTATGTGATCCTCCACCTCATATTCAAAATTTTTTAATTATCATGTATCACATTCATATATATAATTCTTACAAGGGAAATACACATCTATTCAAAATAGTGTGTTTTAATTGGATATAGTTAATTTAGTCACATTAAATCAATCATCAATCCAATTCAACCAACCAATAAACTAGATTGTTACTTGAAAGGTTGGTATTATCTCAAAGTACGTATTATTTCGAATTTTATTAATTAGAAAAATAAATCATGATCTCTCTAGCATTTTCCCTTCCCAACCCACTATCAGGCCAGTACCGATGGGAATGGGACAGACTCATAGAGCAACCTGATAACCAAATTCTCCCATGACTAGACACCATATCTTCTCGGGGAAGAATAATGCCAAATTGATCACTTTGTACTTGAGATGATAATAGGTTTCCAAATAAAGTTACACCATATAGTTATAACCAAAACCATTTTTATTATAAAGAAATTTTCTAACTAAATTCCCAATCCTATTCAAGCAAGTTCGTTTGTTGGAGAGTAGAATGAAAACCCAATTGTGATCTATATCATATCTAATCAATTATTGGTTAAGGCAATGCCATTTAAAGAAATAATTATCATAATTTTTTTCTCAAATATTTATCCATAATTATTCCAGAGAATTAACCATTAATTTCACTAATTCTTAAATGACAATCACAAGGTTCTTGATTAGGAATGTAATTACTAGATGTGACTCTCACTCACTAAAATTATCATATCTCAATCAATTTAAATCCAAATCATGCAAAATAAGTTTTCAAAGTTTGATAATTTGATTTATAACACAATCCAAGTGATTAGCATGCATTTCCTGATATTTCAAAAAGTAACTAACTCTTTAATTATGTCAAGATTCGTCATCCAAAAAACAGTGGATATATGTTCATTAAAAAGATGATATCTTGAACAATCAGATTCCAAATCACACAAACTCAAATCCCGTGATTTCCTTAGTTAGTGGAAGAAATTATCCAAGTGATAATTATGTATTTAAATATTTTAAAAGGGGATGTAAATAATCACAAAACAGGGCTGCTTGAATGAAATGCGATAAAACTTTCACAAGCCCTAATGAACCCAACCTAAGGATCTGATACCAATTGAAGTATATGGAAGAATCCACATGCGCATCACGGAAGTGTGAGGATCGTATCATATACGACCGAGAGTGACTAGTCCCACTAGTATCTCGATGCAACGGAATTTAAACAATTATAGTCGATGAAATCACATGATCCAAGAACACTTCTTGGATCATTCTATCTAACCCCATAATAGATAAATGAATACCTCTTGTAGCGTGGTTGATATCAAGCCTCTAAGATAAGAGACCTCCTATCTCAAGCCCGATCTGTCGGAGGAGACGTTTGCAAGCGCGGGGATGAGTTGTTTACTTCTCACAATCAGGTCGTTGATTCAAGCAATGCATCGCATGATATTGTCTCACAAGATCAAATGCCTTCTTCATGAGAGAGACGCACCAAAGAAGACGGAGGCCTAAGAGTCGTCGAAGCGGTATCACAACGACGATGTGATGACGAAGGGGACATTCTCTATATGAGAAGAGTGGACGGCCACAGAAGGAGAGGGAGAAGGGTTGACGTGAGAATGAGAGAGAGAGACGTTGAAGTTGTGTAATCGAAAAGCAACGGGTGCCTCTTCTTTTATATGGTTTTGGGAATCTATGTATCTAAATTCATGGACAACATTAAATCAATCAACGAGATTAATTTATGTTAAATTCAATGGCAATTATTATGTTGTTAAAAACACAAGAATAAATAACTTAATTTAAATTAATATATATTGATAAATTGATATAATTAATTTCAAAATTAAATCATTTTAATATTGGAATAATTGAGGAAGAGATTGCCTCACCCCTAAAAAGGCGGGGACGACCACAAGTCTTTTTGGGACAATGTGGTTGTCCACTCTCTTGACTAGGTATGAGTTAGTCTCGTTCCAAGTCATAAGATTACATTATAACATGTAATTTCCAAGATTATCTCTCAAGGATAATTCACAATTATTTTATTAATGCCATTGGAATTATATGAATCACATTCTTAATCCAAAATAAAATGTAATTATATTTTCAATTAATCATCCAATGTAAATCCAATTCACATAAATAATTAATCAAAAAATATAAATAACAATTAGTTTCTCTCATATATATCATAAATCATATTTATAATATATATATATATAGATATATGAATAATTGGATAGTGCTATCGATATTATTCATATCCATAATAATTAAATCACATTTAGTTATATTGGATTATCATTCTCATGCATTCAAATAATATGAATCAAATTCACATTATTCATGATAATTAAATCACATTTAATTATCCATTTCTCAATGCTTAGATATAATTCAACAATGGAATTATTCTTGAACTCTTTCAAGAATAATGCGCTTTCTCCGTAGATACTTGGAGATAAGGACACAACGATTGTACGTTCCACGTATAGTGACTTGGATATTGATATCACATCTCAAATTCAGATCCCATGGACCTCTCATAGACGCTTGATTAAATCAAGATGGCAAATCTAATCTTCTTTTACATCTGAATCTCATTCAGATCAATATCCAACACTTGGACCAAGATCAGATTACTTCTCTACTAACAGAAGAGATTGAAATCCAGAACAGTTTCATCACTCCTTGGGAATGGAAACGCCATGGTTATACAACTGTTTATAATTTTATCACCCTCAGGTGCTCGTAATACATGTACATCCTACATACTTGAAGATATTTGATAAACCAGATGATATAGATCAATTTTACACTATCATCTTTAGGGTTTCATCATCAAGTTTCTCATTCTTGACTATACATACTTGAAGAATATATCATACTTGAAGATACTTGAAGATATTTGATAAACCAGATATGCTTTCCAAAAGAATATATCATACCTACAAATTCTTTTCATGCTTCCAAAGCACGACGACCATGCATGGAATTTGATTGGTCCCAATACCTCATGAGTGAGCTCATGTCTTCTTGTTCACAAGTGAACCTGTATGATCCCTTTGAGAGATTGTATTACTCATATGCCCTTATATGTACAACAACTCACTGGTGTATATACCTTGGTTAGGTCATCATCCTATTGCTCTGCCAAATGTACACGCTCAAACATATTGCACTACATCAGAGGATGTGTGCCTATATTATGAAAGTATTTGACATAGAACTTCGGTTTTCTTGATCTCGTTAACTCAACCCTTTAACCTAACTAATCTGATACCTTCAAATCTCTATTCCCATGCAGAGGACCTGCATCAAGAGTCAGTCAGATATCAGCCTAATGAGAAAGGATTACCATCTCCTACTCTGGCTGGAGATCATCTCTTAGTAATCATTAGACGGTGCTTGATGAGTCCTCAATCTAACTTCTTCGGTATCAATCCAAGAACCAATCTCTATGATTCAATTATTGAATCAATAGTTGTATGATTACTAAGATGCCATGGTACATAACCCTAATTGTACAAAGGGACCTTATAGTGCATTCATCCATTTAATTTTAGAAAGGGAGTAAAAGAATAAGGAACTTTTATTGATAAATCTAATATTACAATAACATTATTGTAAGAATGGTTTGCCTCAGGCTCACATGTTTAACACATTGAAGTATGCCTTCCTTGCGGTTTCCCCCAAAATATTTTCGGTCATCCTTAGCTTGTGGTTGACTGATGAATAAGGATTTCACGTGCTAGAGGTTCGTGATAAACTATAAGGCCATTGGATGGAATATTTCATATATCCAAGGGATTAGTCCATCTTTATGATGACATCAGATCTACTTAGAGGTTGATTGTAAACCCTCTTGTTAGTGTCATCGTAGTCTCAATCTGAATCTAAGGAAGGTTATCATGAAAGAGATCATGAAATGGTGTAATGTGGGATTTATATATCCTATTTCGGATTCCAAATGGGTCAGTCCTTTACATGTGGTCCTGAAGAAATTAGGGATTACTATCGCAAAGAATGACCGTAGTGAGGAGCTTCTGACCTGTTTACCTACTTCATGGTGTGTCTTTGTAGATTACCGATACTTGAATCCATCTACCAAGATGGATCACATTCCACTGCCCTTTATTGATCAGATTATTGAGAGGCTGACAGGGAAAGATTCTTTTATATCTTGGATGGGTACTCGAGGTATAACCAGATTGTTATCTCTCCAGAGGATCAGGAGAAAACTACTTTCACTTGTCTGTTTGGCCTATGCCTTTAGACGGATTCCATTTGGATTGTGTAAAACCCCCACTACATTTCAAAGGTGTATGTTGGTTGTTTTTGCCAACATGGTGGGTAGCTTTGTAGAGGTCTTTATGGACAATTTATTGGTCTATGGGGATAGTTTGACACATGTCTTGCTCATTTAAACTGAGTCCTTCAACATTGCTGTGAGGTAAACCAAGTTCTCTCTAGAGAGAAGAGTCACTTGACTAATGTGATAGTATTGGGCCACATCCTCTCCAAACATGGTATGGAAGTCGACCTGGCTAATATCGATGTGATTTTCAAGATAGAGCCACTGCACCATTTGAAGCAGTTGAGATCATTTTCGGGATACATTGGATTCTATAGGTGATTCATTATGGAATTCAACAAGATCGTCATACCTTTGATTGAGCTTATATGTAAGGAGAGTGAGTTTATCGTTTATGAGAAAGTCCTCCTTGCATTTCATCAGATGAAAGAAGTGATTACTAGTGCTCTTGTCCTATAGCCACCTAATTGGTCTCTTCCCTTTAAGATCATGACGGACGCATCAGATTTTGCAGTTGGAGTTATTTTACAGCAGATAAGGAAGGGATATCATCTACTATACACTATGCTAGCAAGACTCTAGATAGGGCACAATGAAATTACACAATTATAGGGAAGGAGATGTTAGCAGTTTTGTTTGGATTAGAGAAGTCTATATCTTACCTCCTTGGGATACATGTTATTGTGTACGTGGATCACACTGCCATACAGTACTTACATGCAAAGAAAGATGCTAAACCACACCTTATTAGATGGATCCTTATTCTCCAGAGTTTGATTTAGAGATTCGAGATAAACCAGGAATGAAAAAATGTTGTGCAGATCACCATTCCTGCATTACAGATGCAAAGACTTTTGTGAAGAGTATGATCCCTATTTCTGAGACCTTTCCAGATGAGACCATTTTGTTTGTGGACTCACTCCCATGGTATGTTGATATTATGAACTATATTTTCTCCAAGAACGCTTCACAAGATTGGATGAAGCACAAGATACACAAATTTACGTCTGAGATACATTTTTACCAATGAGAGGATTCGTACATATTTCATGAGGGTGCAGATTGTATTTGGAGAAGGTACATTCCTCAAGAGTAATACACCAGTGTACTTGAGTACTATCACAAATTAGATTCTGGTGGGCATCATTCAAGGAAGCACATGACTGTAAAGATTTTATAGAGCGTTCTATGGTGACCAACCTTATTTAAGGATGCTATAGAGTATGTTAAAGGTTGTACTAACAGTTAGAAGATGGGAGGAAACATTGGTTCCAAATATACCATGCCCTTGAGATATATACAAATTTCTGATGTTTTTGATGCTTGGGGCATAGACTTCATGGTCCATTTCTAGTTAGTCAGGGATATCAGTACATCCTACTTGTCAAGGATTACATTAGTCGATGGGTGAAGGTTATCCCCATCCGAGCTGATGATAGTTGTATGGTGTGTTCTTTTCTCAAGGACCATATTATTGCATGGTTTGGGATTCCCATGATGCTCATTTTATTTGGGTAAAGCTATTTCATTGATAGAGAAGTTAAGAAGCTTGTGAAGGAGTACGACATTGAGCACAAAGTCGCGTCTCCTTACCACCCACACACTAATGGCTTAGTTGAGATGTCAAATAGGGAGATTAAGATGATATTGCAAAAGCTTGTATGTACAGATAGAAAGAACTAGTCCCAAATTCTTGACTCAGCTCTATGGGCTTATCGGATGCTGTACAAGTCTCCATTGGTTATGTCTCCTTACAGATTATTGTGTGGAAAGCCTTGCCACCGGCTAATAGAATTAATTCACAAATCATTACTGGCACTCCATGTATGCAAATTGGATTATGAGAAAGCAGGAAAGAGCAGGAAGTTGGATATGAATAGTTTGATGGAATTTCGAGAATCCATACAATAACTCACTTATGTATAAGGAGAAAGTCAAGCGTTGGCATGATAGACACATTATAAGGAAGACTTTCTCCTCTAATCAGAATGTTGGTTGTTCGATGCTAAGTTGAAGTTGTTTCCAAGAAAATCAAAAAGCAAATGTTCAGGACCGTTCATTGTAAGAGTTGTAAGTAACAATGATAGTATTGTCACATCTGGGTTGTCATCTGATGCACAACCAGCTGTTGTGAAAGGACAATCATTGAAGCCATATCTAAATCATGACTTTTTCCTATCTGTGGTTGATTCTATATATATGGTATCATACGATGACTCCTTGACATGTTTTGTATCTGATATATGAGCTTATTTTTTCTTGTATATATCCTTTCGTTTTATTGCTTCCTCTAACTTTTTTGTCGTTCGCTTCTTTTCCATTTGTGTGCTATACTTAGGATGTTTTCTATCCTAAATATAGGGGAGGTGAATGATTTGAGTTGTTCATATTCATCATGTTTCATCACTCTTGTTGCTTATACTTAGGGATACTTTACCCTAAGTATAAGAGGAGTGATGTTATTCATACCGTCTATTTTGTTTTTTTATTTATTTTCTTTTATTTCATCTGATCTCTCCCTTATCCTTTAACTTGTTTATATTCTTTTTCAATACTTAGGGATCTTTCACCCTAAGTATAGGGGAAGACAAGTCAATTCGTTGAGTTTGTTCGTTCTTTTCCTCGACTTTCCCTATTTGTACAGTCTTCTATACTTACTTAGGATTATTTTATCCTATGTATAGGAGGGACCACCAACTTCTATCCTCTTCACATATTCTTTGACTCATTGTAGTATAGGATTCTTTTAACTTTTCTATACTTAGCACGAGTTATGTCTTCTTTTGTAGCTCTTTCATCACTATGAGGACATAGTTCGAGCTAAGTATATGGGATGTCGTATATACTATATATATACTTTAGCCATAACTCATACTTCTATTAATAAATTGGCTATAAAAAAGTGTTGTTTGTAGAGTGTTTGTAAAATTATTTTCTATATCAAAACTAGGTATATTGTCCAAAATGTTTGTAAAATTATTTTATCATGAGGTATATAAATTAGGGTATGTATATATATATATATATATATTCGTAAAACCCACGTGTGTATACAAGCTTTGATCATCTATCCTCTTGTAAATAAAGTTCTTTATTATATAAAATTATATCTAAACTTGTGTATAAAATCCACTTGTATAAAATTTATATGTATTCAATATTAACTCTTTTTCTTTCTTTTAAAACCATAAAAAATTCTTAAAATGCATAAAAAATTTCAAAACACACTGAAATATTTTTCAAAAAGATTTTCCTTTTGTTTCTTTAGCTTCCATAAAAAGGGTTTTGTATAAACTTTTTGCTTTTGCATGTGCATTTTCTTTAGAATAGCATTAACATTTAAAATAGTTTGGAATAAATTTGAAGAATGGAGCTTGGCTATGACCTTAATCCACCTAATTTTAGAGGAGCCTTTTACGAACTAGAGTTGAGACTTTTCAGGTCCTAGTGACTTAGTTCTTTGAGTCCACAAGACTATGTTCACATGTCATCTTGATTAGTCCGAGTAGAATATTTAACAACACATGTATGATTCTTCTAGATAGTGGGTTACCATGGACAACCATTCTACATGTAGCTCTTTATGGATGATGTTGTCAGTGGGCAGAATCCTTTGGCATGAGGTAGCATACGAGTGTGTAACAACTAGTGGAAACATCCATATTCCTCTAGGGAGAGTAGTGCATCTCAACCTAGTAGTAAAATTGAGGTCTAAAGATAGGATGATGCGGGGTTGCAATAATGCTTCAAAAGAGGGATAGTATACTGGCTCAAGAAGAAAAACTCCTTATGTACATGTTGCACCGTTGTATATATTAAAAAATACAAAAATAAAAATTTGAAAAAAGTGGACATGCTTGATTGAAAATTAAATGGATGCTGGAGTATATAGTCAATAAGCAAGGATAAGCTTGAAAGTCAATTTTTTGTGATCTTGCAGTTGGATGACTTGTTACATTCGTCTTGCATCCAAGGATAGGTAATTACACTTGCTACCGTCCATTCTTTTTCTCCATTTCCTCTTCTTGAGTTGGTTGCACTTGAACTTATAACGGAATATCCCCCTCCTCGTGCAAAGTATTGATAAACATGAGGATTAGAGTTACCTTATTGAGGGAGGTTGTTTCTTTGCCACTTTTGAGGTGAGGAGTTATATTTCACTTACACCGTACAAGTAAAGATTCATAGTCATAAGAATTTGCGTATGTAGACTTGTTCTAACATGTCTATTAAGGAGACTTGAATAGGAGTCTTGTAGAACTTGAGGGATGTCAGGTTTTAAATACATTTGTAATAAGGTTCCACCACACTAATAATCAAAAGGTTTGACCGAGCTCCATACTACAATTTTATGAAGATAAGTTTAATACTCAATATTATTCTAAATTCGTTATTTTTCATTTATCATTTTCTTTTTCTTTTATTCACTTATTCTTTCAAGTAAATGTTTTCTAAGGGACTAGCAAAGGTAAAGCATAGGGGGATGATGAATCTACATTTCATCATCTTTATTCATTTATCTTAGCTTAAAATACCTTATAAAACATCTGTAAATATCACTAATTCCATTCCTTTACAAATTCTAATTATTGTGTAAATACTGTATATTTATCATTAATTTAACCTAAAATAAAGAAATAATAGAAAAAAGAAAATGAGATATTGTATATATATGCAATAGATATTCATTAAAAACTTGTATATTAAAAACTTGAAATTATCCTGAACTGTTTCAAGGATAATGCACTTTCTCCGTAAATACTTGGAGATAAGGACATGACGATTGAATTGTTCCACGTATAGGGACTTGGATATTGAAATTATATGTCAAATCCAGATCTCAAGCCTCCCATAGATGCTTGATTAAATCTAGACCGCAAATCTAATCTTCTCATTGCATCTGAATCACATTCAGATCAATGTCCAACATTAGGATCAAGATCATATTACTTCTATACTGAGAGGAGTCACTAAAATCCAGACTCGTTTCATCACTCCCTAGGAATGGAAGCGTCATGGTTATACAATCGTTTATGATCACATCACCCACAAGTATTCTCAATACATGTATATCCTGCATATTGGAAGACCCAGAATAAGCTCAAAGTATTAGATCAATTTTATATTATATACTTCATGGTTTTATCATTAAGTTTCCCATTTGATCATTGGGAGTTGGTATCAATCTACACTTTCCAAAAGCATATATCATACCTAGGTCTTGATCATATGCTTTCCAAAAGCATATATCAAACCTACAAATTCAGTCAAGCCTCCTAAGCAAGACGACCATGCACGGAATTTGATTCTTCCCAATATCTCATGAGTGAGCTCATGTCTTACGGTTCAATAGATGAACCTGTATGATCCCTTTGAGAGATCATATTACTCATATGCTTGTGCATGCACACCAGCGCGTCGATGCGTAGAGCTTGGTTAGCTCATCAACCTATTGATCTGCCAAATGTACATACTCAGACATATAGTAACACATATCTCCAGTCAAAGGATGCGTGCCTATATTGTGACAACATACAACATAGGACTTTGCTTATCTCGATCTCGTTAAGTGAACTCTTTGACCGAACTTATTCAACACCTCTGAATCTCTATTCCTATGCAGAGGACCTGCATCAAGAGGTTGGTTAGATATTAGCCTTCGGAGAAAGGATTGTCATCTCCTTCTCAGGTTGGAGATCATCTCTTAATAATCATTTGATGGTAACTCCTTAGATATTCATCCAAGCATCAGCCTCTATGATTCAATTATTGAAACAACAGTTGTTTGATCATTAAGATGGCCATGGTACGTAACCCTAATTGTAATAAGGGACCTATTATGCAAATTAATTATTCTTCATTTTGGATCAGGGAATGATATTCGCAATAACATTTATTGCATAATGGCTCGTCGTGGGCTCACATGTCCAACAATCTCCCACTAACCCAAAGAGTCGTTAATAGGCTAATCATTTAAACTTGCACTCATGTGACAATCATAGGCTATTTAGAAAAATAGCTAGGTAAGTTGAACAGTCACTCTGTTCTCAATATACTATGCCAAGTCCTTTTACGGCACTTGCATATCTCACAGTAATAGTGCTCTCATCCAATGTGAATGTTGCATCTCATGCAACCAGTACTCAATTTTGTTAGTTATAGTGTCCTTGACACTACAACTCAATAATTATTGTAACCAGTATTTCCATAATCCTTGTCAGAATACCCATATTCCTGGAGATCTCTATATCCTAACGTATCTGCAATTAAGACCTTTTAGATCACTATCTATAAAGTCTTAAGATCTTGAAGATAAGACTTAGAGATCACTATATCTAAAGTCTTGTTATCTTTCAAGATATTGTTAATATTGGAATTAAGTGTTTTATCTTCATAGTAGGATAAGTAACAGTTTACTACTCCCACTACATGGCTGACATCTGGCATTTGTACACATCTAGTCTACATTCGGCTTCTCATAACTGATGCACAAGGTCGAGCATCTCTAGCATTAACTTCCTCAACTCCTTGAGGTATTATCCCTTCAGATAAGTCCGTACCATATCTTAAAGGAGGGAAGCCTTTCTTAGGGTTTTTCAAGAATGGAATATGTTCAAGGTGTACCACAAACGTGACGGTCCCAATACCCACTCCCTATGCTTCTGAACAACTTCAGAACTAAGATCCAAGAGGTATCCTTGAGATCATATTTTAAGTTATGGAACAACAAGATCGTAAAACACTTATTATTATCCTTATATCATTCCAAATGATTAAGATATCATCTACATTTAGCATGATGAACACAATGGCACTCCCACTAAGCTTCATATGGTTCATCAATATTCTATCTCCAATCATAATAAATATAATTTCATCAAATCTTATGTTCCAACTAAAAGATGCTTATGTGAGTCTATATATGGATTTCTTTAGCTTGCACACCTTGCTTTTTGAAATCATGAAGCCCTAGGGATACTTCATGTGAATATCCTCAGAGAGGTATTCATAGAGGAATGCAATATTGACTTTCATCTTGTAGATGCCAAAGTCAAGTTGTGTAGTTATAGTTAGCAATGTTCTAATGTGTTTAAGGGTGGTCACTGAAGAGCAAGTCTCATTGCAAGCAATGTCTTCTCTTTGGGTGTGTAGCTCATGACTACGATCCATACTTTAAAGGTTTCTACCTTCTCATCAGGTTCACTCTTTCTCTTTAAGATCCATTTACACCTTTCTGGGTCTTACCCATATAGGTGGATCCTTGAGAGTACATATACAACACTTGTATAAGAAGTCTACTTTAGACTTTCATTGCTAAAATCCATCTTTCCATGTCATGATCCCCAGGAGCTTCATCATATGAAGTTCGATCATTGTCAGACTTAAATGACACATGGAATGCATCCTCAAACTCGTTTGAAGATGTACTAGTGTTTCATCTCTAATTGTACTTTTAGTTTCTGATTTTAGGAGGCTCGTTATATTCTCAAGATTCAATGAGATCTTTTACTTATTTCATATTGATTCTCAAGAGGCTCATCCTCTAAGAATCACATTCTCAGAGATGCGATCTTTTAAGAATCTCAAGGTCATAAAGTAGGTATCCAATACCATCCTTTATTTTCCAAATGAAGTAGCACTCTATGGTGCTAGATTCCAGCTTACATGCATGGAACCTTATTAAGGATATATATTGTAGTCTCTACTACATATATAACTGGAAAACTAAGAGGTATTTATGCTAATATTCGTCATTGATAAAATCATGTCACACATGATCTAATTGCATCTTCCTACAACTACATTGAGTTTGGGCGTGTTAGGAGGATTGAGATAGAAATGATATTCGTATCTCCATAAGGTATTCTTTGAATTTATCTAACAGGTACAAGCTGCCTAGGTTGGATCAAATTCACTTCACCTTCCTTCAAACTTTGGTTCTAAACCAAAATTATGAAATATTTGAACATTTTAAATGTTTCTTTGGTGAAGAGAAGAAATCTCATATCATACATAGTCATCAATAGATATCACATATCGATAATGTTTATTATATAATAGATGAACCACATACATCAATATGTATGAGATCCTGAATATCTTGACATCTTACACCATGCCCAAAGAAGGGTGTATTGGATATTTTTATTTTTGAATAAAATATTCATAAGTTGTAAGATTTGAAATTTCAGACACTCTAAAGTTTCATCTCTTACTTGTCTATTGATCTCATCAACAAACAAACATCCAAAGCTTGATGTCAGATCATTGTTAAATGATCTTCATCCTCATATTGATCTATTAAAGGTTTAATTTCAATATTAGAAATCTTAATGAATCATTCATTGATTTTCTAATTTAGTAGAGTCCACTAGATGTCAGATTACTATATGAAATATATCCATCATAACTCTTTATGATAGGTTTATTCTAGAATTCATGTTTATTTCCAACAATTAGAAATAAACTATGAGTGTATTCTTATATCTAGGTCATAGAGACATTCTCTAAGACTAAGGCTCTCCCATTGAAATTGAGAAGTCTATCAATCCAACAGAGATTATTGCAACAATTGCATTAATATCCATGTGGATGACTATAAACCTTAAGATCAAATTTTCCAGTCTTCTAAAACATATGCATCCCATTGCAAGTGTTGTTAGAAGATTGTGATACAATTATTAGACTTTATCTTATTAAATAAGCAAGTCAATATCAATGATTATATGTATATTATTATGATGCTCTATTGGAGTCCTTCTCCAAGGATTTTAGATAGACTTGATAGTCAATCTATCAACACATCAGCTTATTGCAGTATAGGCATTTATCTAACTCTTTGGATTTCGTATGGAAGTCATAGAAGTAAAGTCAATGATTTGACTTTCCATACCCACTTGGGTCCAACCCATGATTCCATTGTGCTCCCTTAATCTATAAACAACCATTGCTTAAGATGAAGGAACTCTTATGTTGAACTCAAAATGAATTCAATGTAAGAGCACTTCAACATTTATACATGCTTCATTCAATTCATACAATATGAATATTATGAAGGTTCATGAATGGCTAGAGTATAGACAATATAATGATGACACCCAACGTATCTACATCCATCTAAACTCTTAAAACATTGGTTGAGGTAGGTATTCAAACATTTTGAATACATCATCTCTTATATAGCTACTATTCTGCATGATGTAGTGAACCATGTCATTCAAGATTAAATGTCGAGAGCACATATGTATGCCAGATCATCTTCTTAGAATTTATAAGGATTATTTGACAATTGAGATCATCATCGACATGCCAATTCCAAACTACATTCGATGAGATCAAGAATGTAGGGACAAGCAAACTCTAGAGTTTTTAGTCCTACTATCTATTTAATTGTCATTCCTCATTATTAGGAGGAAACTTGCGTATTGCAACCACATACATTATGTGTTCAACTGCAAGTGCAATATCTTGATCATGGATCCAATCCATGATAATTTACTAGTTATTATTGAGTATTTTATTGAGTGGGTTTAATGAGGATTATCTGAAATAGGAAATTTGCATAACTATATATAAATATATACTTTACTTTGATCTAGGATTTTTTTTATATCAAAGTTGTCTTGCCTTGTCAACATTGAGAGTTCATTCCCTTAATCACTTTCAATGTAAGAGATATACTTACCATTATATCTCAGCAAGATCTGGGATCTCCTCCCTTATACTTGTCACATCCCAAGAATATGAGAAATTGTAACTCGGATAAAAAGAAGCAAGAACACATTCTGCCGTACAAGTCCAACTTGCATTCCCTATTCGATCTTTAACACCCGGGCCCACCACTCCTAAGGAGATATTGACCCGTCATTAATTGAACCAACTGTCAACAATAATACAACTCGCTATGCGCAATCTAATATTTCCCCAATAATATGAGGACCCAATATTGGGGTCACTACGCATACGTACTTACTCTTTCGAGAAGCGAAGAGCCCGATTCAGATGTGCTTGCATACAGGAGGTGTTACTTTTGACAGGGGTCTCCTACATACAATCCCTGGCGACAGAAACCTTCGCATTGACGGGAGACCTTGGATGTCACTTATGTGATCATTCATATCATATTCACATAATAATTTCTTTCAAGGAAAATAACATCTCTATTCATAATAGAGTGATTTAATTTAAATTGTATTACAATTAATCTAATCATATTAAATTAATGATCTAATTAATATTCATTAAACATTCTTTCTATTGTTTACACCGATACGTTGGTGTGCATGCAAGGGCATATGAGTAATACTAATACTATCTCTCAAAGGTATCATACATGTTCATATACTGAACCAAAAGACATGAGCTCACTCATGAGATATTGGAAAGAATCAAATTCTGTGCACGGTCATCTCACTTAGTAAGCTTGACTGAATTAGTAGGTTTGATATATACTTTGGAAAGTATATGATAAATACCTAGATATGATATATGCTTTTGGAAAGCGTATGATCGATACCAACTCCCAATGATCAAATGAGAAACTAAATGATAAAACCATGAAGTAGACAGTATAAAATTGATCTAATACTTCGAGTTTATTCTGGGTCTTCCAGTACACAGGATGTACAGATATTGGGAATACCTGAGGGTTATGCGATCATAAATGATTGTATAGCCTTGACGCTTACATTCTTAGGGAGGGATGAAATGGGTTTGGATTTTACTGACTCCTCTCAGTAGAGAAATGATCTGATCTTAGTCCAAATGTTGGAAATTGATCTGAATGTGATTAAGATGCAATGAGAAGATTATATATGCGGTCTTGATTTAATCAAGCATCTATGGGAGGCCCAAGATCTAGATTTGAGATATGATCTCAATATCTAAGTCACTATGGAACAATACAATTTCCTTATCCTTATCTTCAAGTATTCGCGGAGAAAGTGCATTATCCTTGAAAGAGTTCAAGATAATTTCATTGTTGATATTATATACCCGAGCATTGAGAAAATTGATACTTAAATGTGATTTAATTAGAATGAATAATATGAATTTGATTCATATCATAAAGAGAATTATCATAGATAATTAAATGTGATTTAATTATCAAATATGTAAATAACGTGAATGTGATTCCTATTATTTGAACACATGAGAATTGAGATTCAAGATGATTAAATGTGATTTAATTATCATGGATATGAATAATATGGATAACAATATCCAATTATTCATAATATAATATAAATGTGATTCATAATGTTTTAGACAGAAATTATTATGTTTTATATTTGTTGATTAATTATTGGTGTGAATTGGATTAACATTGGATAATTAATTGAAAATGTAAATCACATTTTATTTTGGATTGTGAATGTGATTCACAATTTTCCAATGGCAATATTGCAATATTCACAAAAAATTATGAATTATTTTTATAGAATAATTTATTACAAGTGTTGTTGGAAATTTTGGAGATTTCCATGTAATAATGTAATCTCATGAGATTACATGAGATTGCCACCAACTCCCATATTATGGAAGGAAGCAATCTTCATTCCATAATCTCCATGTTTGATTGATTTAATTTTAGGATTGATTTATATTGATTTATCAATATATCTTTAATCTAAATTAAATTATTTGTTATTGTGTTTTTACAACAAAATCTTGGCCATTAAAAGAAATACAAATCAATCTGAGCCATTGGATTTGTGTTGTCCATGGATTGAGATCCATGGATCCCAAAATATTATAAAAGGAGAGGCACCCTCTTTGCTCTTATTTATACACAACACAAGTTGGATACAACATCTCTCTCTCTCTCTCATTCTCTACACGCCATCTCTCTTCTCCTCTCTTGTGGCCATCCACCATGGAACCCTAGAGAGAGTCGCTCTCATCGCAGCGTCATCGTTATGTTGTCGGACCGTTTTCTTGTGGATCTCCGTCTCCTTCAGTGCACATCGCTTGTGAAGAAGACATCGGATCTCGTATGATGAGATCATGAGATTTGTCACTTGGATCATCAACATGGATTGTGAGAAGCATGTGTTTCATCAATGCACTCGCAACTGTCTCCTTCGTTGGATCGGACTTGAGACATGAGGTCTTTTCATTTAGATACTCGATCACAACCATGCTTCAAGAGATAACCATAATACTTGTTTTTGGTTTAGATGAAATGATCCGAGAAGTGTTCTTGGATCATGTGGTTTCATGGCATGAAAAAATTTTAATTTCCATTTCCTCGAGCAACTAGTGCGACTAGTCGCTCCCAATCGCATATAATGTGATCCTCACACTTTCATGATGCACTTAAGGATCTTACCATATACTTCATGTGGTATCAGAGCCTTAGATCGGAGGTTTTGGATGCGATCCATAAACCTAGGAAGCCTTGGGTTCGTTTGGGTTGCGGAAGTTTTATCGCATTTCATTTTCGCATGTCTGTTTAGTGAATTATTTCGGACCTATTTAAATTGTTTAAACACAAAATAGTCACTTATTTTATGTTCCACATTAAATAAGAAAACCGTGTGATTTGAGTTTGTGTGATTTGGAATCTGAATGCTCAAGTTGTGATTATTTTAGTGAACATGTATCCACTGTTCCGGGGACTGCGAATCTTGACGTAATTAAGGAGTTAATTCCGTTTTTGAAACACCTATAAATGTATGTAAATCACTTAGGTTCTATTATAAATCAAATTATAATACTTTTAAAACTTATTTTGCATGATTTTGATTTAAATTGATTGAGATATAGTAATTTTAGTAAGTGAGGGTTACTGCTGGAAATTACTTTCCTAATCAAGAACCTTGTGATTGTCATTTAATCAATCAGTGAAATTAAATAGTTTAATTTCCTGGAATAATGATGGATAAATATTTGTGAAATTTTTGATGATAATTACTTCCTATTGATCTACCAAATGTACATACTCAGACATATAGTAACACATCTGTCTCTGGTTAGAGGAAGCATGGCAATATCATGACAATATACAACATAGGACTTTTTTTATCTCGATCTTGTTAGGTCAACTCTTTAACCTAATTTATCTAACACCTCTGAATCTCTATTCCTATACAGAGGACCTGCATCAATAGGTCGGTTAGATATCAGCCTTCAGAGAAAGGATTGACATCTCCTTCTCAGGCTAGAGATCATCTCTTAATAATCATTTACAGTGCTTGATTAGCCCTCAATCTAACTCCTTATATATCATCCAAGCACCAGCTTCTATGATTCAATTATTGAATCAACAACTGTATGATCATTAAGATGGCCATGGTACATAACCTTTATTGTAATAAGGGACCTTTATGAAAATTAATTATTCTTCTTTTCAAATCATGGAAAGATATTCGCAATAACGTTTATTGCATAATGGCTCATTGTGGACTCGCATATCCAATAATTTGCACAATCGGAGGAGTTCTGACCATCCAAATCATTTTCCAACCACGCCAAAACATTTGCCTGACCATTCTCCAACCCTACCACCATTTGATTATCCTTGGATCCTTCCAGATCCTAGGTCCATTCTCCATTTCAATAGTCCTTCGCTAGAGACCCCCGCCCATTCACTATTTCCCATGCTTTTAACCTAATCTTTTGGCTGGAGCTTCCTCCGAGCATCAATGTGTCATTGTAGGGTCAAAGCACGGTAAATAAACATTAAATCGAGTTCTGGAGGTTCGCATGAAGTTGATATATTTCAGACCTCCAGAACATCGATTAGGAGAATTTGTACTCCACCCTTGCATCAACAGGTTGATAAAGGAAGATCTCAGGGCGTCATTGCACTTTTCAAGAGACGATTTTGGCGAGCCAAGATTGAGTTCTCCCCGATCGAAGCTCATCAGAGTTCTCCTTCATTCTAGTTCATCCAGGGACTTTCAGGTACGTCAGATTAATAAGTCAATGTTAGATAATATATGGATTCTTGATTTCGCCCCAATGTTTGGTCATTGATCACATAATCTGGCCTGATCGGAGGCCATACAAGCACACTTCATCCACAGCCATTAGATCAAAGCCTCTATGCATCCGAGATGTTCTTTTTGCCACGTAAATTAAGGGTAATTTGGTACCCCAAGACCTTATCATTTATTTTATTTTTAAACAAGTCTAGTAGAGGACACATGGTGTCTAGTATATATTTGAACAATTTCATTTTATTTCATGCAATTTAAATTATTTGCATATTAGTCCAACTTGAACTATAGCTCGTGTTTTGCATGAGATTTGTTGGGTTAATTGCAATAAAAATATTTTATTCTCGTGTTATTATTCGTCCCCTTGAAATATATTAATAGCATATTGGTCTTGTCTATCAGGGCGTACCTTCCCTTGCGTGTGTTTTGTTGGGAATTTTGCATATTTAGTCCTGCTATTTTTTATTTTTCATAATTTAATCTGTAAACTTTAATTAATTGTAATTACCTCCCAATGAGTCAACATTTGTTTTGCATATTAATAATTAAATAAAAACTTCTCAAAGTACATTTTAAAATTCCAATATATATATAAGTTTCTATTGCGTCCATGTTACATCCATAATTTGGATCTTGCATTTTTATGATTTTTATTATTTATTAAAATTCAAAAACTCCATAAAAATCCCTGTTTAATTGTGAAATTTAATAAAAAAATATAAAAATTGCTTGAAAAATTGAAAAAATATTATGTAATTCTTTGGATTTATATTAATTTCTATCCAATTTTGGCATTTTAATTCTTCAAAAAAACCATAAAAATAACATAAAATTTAAAATAATAAATAATTATAAAAAAACTTTTAAAAATACAAAAAGAATCATTAAATGTATTTTTGGAAAATATAAAAAATACTTTCATTTTGTATATATCTCATTCTTTTTGACATTTTTTATTCTAAAATTCAGATAACATTCATATTGTTTTCTATTTATTTAACTCCATATTTTTTATTATTTGAATGCTTTGAAAATATTGGAAAATATGGAAAATTACAAAAACATTAAAATTATAAAAAAAACCCAAAAAATTATTTCCATTTTCTATCTATTTTTATATAAAAAAACAAAATAGAGTTATTTAATATGTATGTTTCTATTTTACTTTCATTATCCATTTGCTTTAAAATAAAAAATAGCTTTTACAAAAAAATTAAAAATAAAAAAATTAAAAATCAGAAAATAAACTATAAAATATGAAAAGAAAATTTATAGAAAAATACAAAATTCAAAAAAATCTCAAAAGCCAACGTAATGTGTATAGAACTTCCTTCATTCTTTCATTGATTTTCGTTGAATAGAACATCCCTCGGGATTTTTACAGGCTCTTTGAGTTCAATTATCTTAGATATACATGCACATTAGATAGAAAATTCTCTTGCTAAATTTTCTTTATTGATTTTTTCTTGGGATTTAAGTAATTTTTGTTTGACGATTCTTTGGGTTGAGACGGTCACAAATAAAAACCCTAAGTTTAACGCTTCAATAAGCATGGATGGGCGTAAGGTAACTCCACTATGTGTAAGAGACATAAAAGATTATATTATCACCTAACTAAAATAGTTAGATAATTGGCCGGACTTTTACGGCCTTTAATGTCTATAGTCTGTGAATTTGAGATTTGCTTTGTGTTTGCATTCATGAGTATGCATTCATAGGTTGCGCTCTTAGCATCTTTTCGATCACTCTTGTTTCAAACCCTGATCCTTCATCGTATATCTTGACATCAAGAATGGTGGATTGGTGTGATGGTTTCTTGGACTTTGTAATCCTCTCACCGACCAACCCAAACCGACCATCCTCACAGGCTTGGGATTAGACACTCCCTGAACACCAACGGCTTCATGGAAACTATTCCCATTGGAACAAGGTCAACGAGTAACTCTTCAGTTTTGAGGGTGGTTAGACCCAGACCAACCCTCCATTCTCTCACCACATCGAGGAAGAGACTCACCTTGATGCTTATAGATCACATTCTATTAATTCGAATAGTCTTTATTCTAAAGGTGAAGAAGACAAAAAAGTGAATGAGATGCTTCCCAATAAGTACTTTGATGAAGCGGGAGACAATGATGTACTGAAGGATATCCTAGCTAGACTGGCACGAGCCAAGTAGTGTAGTGAACAACTCCAAGAAGAGCTTGGTCAGTTGAGGAATAGGGGAGGAAACATACAATAGTGGGAATCTATGAGGGGTGCTTATTATCCTAGTGTTGTATAGAATGAGATATGGCCAAGGCTATTTGTGACACCAAATGTTGGGTAGTTGAAGCATCATTTTCTAACACTCCTTCCAAAGTTTTATGGCAATACAGTAGAGGAATTATACATGTTACTGCATGAGTTTGAATTAGTTTGTGACAACCCTAGACAACTCGATGTTTCTTAGGACTATAGTTGTCTTAGGGCCTTCCCGTTTATTATAGAAGATCAAGCGTGTATTGGCTTAAGAACTTGGGGAAGGTAGTTAATATTTGGTCATGATTAAAGGACATATTACTCAAGAAGATCTACCACCTATGTAGAACAAATCAGATGAGACTGAATATATCTAGCATCACGCAAATATCCCATGAGCCTTTCATGAGGCATGAGAATTATTCAAATATCTAATCCAAAAGCATCCATGACATGATATCGACAAGCCGATCTTTGTCCAAATTTGTATAGTGGTTTGACCCCTAAGGTTCAAGGTCCAATGAGTGTCGCTTGCATAAGCAGTTATCTAAATCGAGGAGCCAACACGGTTTGTACTATTCTCAAGTAGATGGTAGAGACCAGTCGCACCATACGATAAGCCACCTCCCTCTCACGTACATCGGACGGTGGGTAGATCAGTTGTCGTAGATATGACGAATGACCTACTCCCTAACATGGATATAATAAGTAATAAGTTAACTAAGGTCAATCATATCAAGAAGAAAGTGAGCGAGATACACATGCTCACCGAGTGGGAGAACCTCGCAAAGTTACCTTCATAGATATTAGAATTATATAAGAAGATGTCTAAGATCAATATACCTTCCCATCCATACCCCCTGCTCCCATCTACACCACATTCAGGAGCATCCCATGTAGGGGACTCACAATAAGTGGGGCCAGGGTCAGCCTAAGCTCCACGAGAGCAAGTTCATCAAGCTGACCATCGAGATAGTCACCAAGGAACTCCACAAGTATGGGAGGTGAATGGGATTTGGTACACCAATGATTCCAAATCCACCCAACGACAGCCACAATAGCACCATCAATTCCCACAAAATAGCCAGTACCCCCATCATTCCTAGTTCTACCATTTTCTCTCCCCTCTGCAGCAACAGTCAAGTCATTAGAGGCCCCTTTAATAATAATAGTACCCCCCTCAGTAGAGTCAGTACCATCAACAGGTCCATCAGGGACCTAACATATCTCATCAAGTTCTTCAGCAGCCTCCTTAGAGGTAGAATCATTTGGCATCATCTTCTGTCACCTCCGACTTTTAGAGGATCTTATATGAATTGAACTCATCCTCAGTGAACGATATAATTAGAGAGGTGACATAAATCGGCTTTTACATTAGTGATATGAGTGTACTTCCCCTAGGACCTCTGTCCCAGCATAGGTTCAGGTTAACCCTAACTACTAAACCAAGGATAGAGTCGCCAGAGAGATAATGTATACTATTCTAATTGTCTTGAATCAGACCATGATATTATACTCCATGGTATTCACCATAATAATCTCAAGAGCGGTAGGACCATGCAGACCCATGATTTGGTACGATGGAGATAAACAGAGGATACCGATGAGCCTGCCTTTTGGAGAGATCAGAGGAGGAACATCACCAGCAGGAGCAACACCTCCTTAAGGATAATAGGAGGATTAAAATTCCCAAAAATCCAAATAATCAAATAATCAAAAAAATCCAAAAAAAGGAATAAGAAACATTGAGCATGATAGCTAGTAGTGAGTCTTTAGGTAATGAGAAGATTTCCATGGATGCAGCGCCATCACCAGTTTTTCCCGTAGTTTCAATTCTATTTTCCGCATTTCAGTTGAGTCCTGTACACAGTCCAAGTCATAGTCCTAATCATGTATAGTCGCATTCTGATTTCAAAAAAACTGTATGATGATGTTTCTTTTTTACATCATGAACCCCCAATAATACCTCTCCCTCATGCCTTGTTGAAGCAAAGAAGAAAAATTATGAGGAAAATTGATAAAAATGCCTTGTAAATGGGAATGATACGCCATGAGAATGTCAAATTTTAGATCAGTTTTCTTCAATTAGTTAATATGTTTCCTATATTCAAGAAGTATCTAAAGGTAATATGCACACCTATTAGGACTAACATGAAGAATAACATAAGAATAGTGAACCATGTGTTGTCCATAGCCACTACCTGCAAATTTAGAAATGAAATTCCAAGGAATAAGAGAGACTTGGGCGCCCACTTCAACACTAATCAAATAACAGACACATATTTTGCCCGCACTCCATTTGATAACTAATCCTCTATCAATATGTTGTTGTATTCCCTCCTAAATCATCTATGTTTAGGTCCTCTTAGGAGATCGAGAGCACTTCTACAGTTTGTAGATCGATCTATTAATGGATCTAAGGGAATGCAAAGGGATGTTATCCTTGACATCCAGGTAAAGCAACACAAGGTGGACTTCGTGGTCATATATATGGTGTCATCGAAGAACGCAAGATCCACATATCATCCTTGGTTATCCTTTTCTGAGGACAGTTGGAGCCATATTCAATTATACTCTAGTAAAGATAACACTGTCATGGACACGATGAAAGTGTAGAGTTAGAGATGCAAAAAATGAAATGGTAGAGACCTAATATATAGATTAGTACAAAGTATATCTCATAATAAACCAAGTGCTACAGAGTTGACACAGTTGAAAACTATTCGTAGCATTCAGTGTGGGTTGATGAGTCCCTCACAATAGGAGAGGACATGGTAGATGAGTACGTGATCAGAACTTGCTTACAAAAGACCTTTCTGATTCATCTCCCTACATCCTTGGTGACTTAGAAGCTAACTTCATCTTGTCAGACCTATTCCCATCAGTTAATTGAAGGACGAGGATGAAGAGTTAGACGAGTCTTTTGATGTCTGCAAGACACATTTGGTGATCACACTCATGAGCTGAACCAGTTGGTGGCAACTATTACAGCACATCCAACCACATCAACCATAGAGCCACATTCATAGGTAGTTGAGACAGACATTCCAGATGATCAAACTCTTCCTGGCCTCAAACATCTTCCCTCTACATTAAAGTATGCCTTCCTTGTGGACCCTCCTTAGAATTTCTAGGTCATTATAAATCCAGCCTAATCAAATAACAAGAATATCACTTGTTATATATTCTTGAAAAGAACCACAAGGCGATAAATAGGAGTGTGTTCGATCTTCATGGGATTAACCCCTCCTTGTGCTCACACCATGCTTACCTTAAGAAAGGTGCTAGTCCCTCCTGTGATCTCCAGTGTAGGATAAACTCAAGATCATGAGATGTGGTTAAGAAATAAATAGAGAAATGGTGTGACGTAAGATTTATATAACTCATCTCTGATTCCAAGTGGATGGAATCACTTCATGTAGACCCTAAGAAGGAGGGGCTTAAAAAATTCACCAACTCAGAATGAGAGGATATTGAGACACAAGTACCCATGTCGTTGCATGTTTGTGTGGATTACAGATGCCAGAATGCCACGATGAAAAAGGATCATTCCCCTTACCATTCGTTGATCAGATGTTAGAGAGGCTTGTGGGGAAACAATCTTTTGCTTTTTGGATGGGTAATCAGGATACAATCAAGTAGACATTACTCATGAGGACTAGGAGAAGACTACCTCTACACGTCCTTTTAGTACAAATGCATTTAGGCGCATGTCCTTTGGGTTATGAAATGTACCGGGGACTTTCTAGTGGTACATGATGGTGTTATTCCTCGAGATGATGGGAGACTTCTTGGAAGTATTTATGGATGACTTGTCAATCCATGGTGACTCATATTTATCTCATTTGGATCGACTCCTCAAGAAGTGTAATGAGGTGAATCTGGTACTCTCTTGGGAGGAAATCCATTTCATGGTCCAAGTGGGAATTATGTTGGGGCATGGTATCTCTAAGAGAGGAATGGAGGTCGACCCTACCAAGGTTGATGCGATCAAGAAACTTCAACCAACAACCAACATCAAGAAAGTGTCGTAGTTCCTTGGGCGTGGTGGTTTTTACCAAAGATTCATAATGGACTTTTCAAAGATTTCCTGACCACTAATAGATCTCTTAGGGGAAACACGAATTTCATTGTATATTACATGTGTCTTGAGGCCTTTGATCTCCTTAAAAGGAAGATCATGTATGCTCCCATTATACATGCCCATGCCCTACATCAGTCTCTTCCCTTTAAGATAATTACAAACACTTCTGATTTGCAGATGGGGTCAAGTGAGAGAAGGGATATCGTATGCTAACTACTACGCAAGAGAGGTCCTAGATTAGGATCAACAGGATTACACCATCACAAAGAAAGAAATGCTTGCCATAGCATTTGCCTTGGATAATTTCAGGTCACATATTTTAGGATCCAAGGTCACTGTGTTCACAGATCACACAACCATCAAGTAACTCATGGAAAAGAAGGATGCGAAGGTGCATCTTCTTAGGTGGATTCTAGTATTCCAAGAGTTTGATTTGTAGATTAAGGATGAAGTGAAATATGTGGTGTCTAGTCACCTCTCCCACATTTTGTCAGAGAGTTCTCCTGAGATCGACCCTATCAAGGATTCCTTCCCTGAAGAGTTGATCTATTATGCCGAGTCTTATCCATGGTATGCCAACATGGTAAAGTTCTTGGTGTCTAGGATAGTTCCCCATGATTTAACCAAGAGCTACATGGACCAACTTAACTTGGAATCTAGGAAATGCCTTTGGGAGGATCCATTCCTCTTCTTCGAAGATCTCGATTGTGTCCAGGGGAGGTGCATTCCTAAGGAGGAATACATGAGTGTCCTCACACATTGCCATTCCATGGAGGTAGGAGGACATCACTCTGGGAAGAGGACTTCCTGGAAATTGCTCCAGTGTGTCTTGTACTAGCCTACCCTACGTCGTGATGCATATGGATTTGTTTGGTCATTTCCACTGTGTTAGAGAATGGGAGGGACCGTTGGTACCAAGGATGAAATGACCATGCAACTTGTAATTGCATTTGATGTTTTTGATGCATGGGGCATATATTTCATTGGCCCACTCCCTAAGAGCCACATCTTCAAGTGCATTCTATTAGTGGTGGACTATCTATCTGGTGGGTGATTATGAGGTTTTGACCGAGGATACTAACATCTGGTCTTGGAGGGCATACGGTGTCCGACAAGTCATATTTGGCAATCGTTGTATTGGTCGCTCTCACAGGTCTCGGAAAATGAATCATTTGCTCACATCAATAGACAACCTATTACAATATATGCAATGAAAACTAAGTGAGATGAAATTTATTATATGATACAAAACGTGTATAACAGACAAGTAGTGGGGGGAAATCATTGAGAATAATGAAGGATTGGGATAATTAATAATAATAATAATAAATAAATATTATTATTTTTGTATATTTTTAATCCTTTTTTAAGTTTTTTGTGGGTTCTAATTATAAATGATTTTTTTTTGGATTTTTAGACATTTTTTATATTTTAATCTTTCATTTTTATTATTGTTTAAATTTTATAATTTTTTGATTCTTTTTTATGTTTAAAATAATATATATATATATAATGATATTATAATTAGGGAATAGGGAGCCTCCTCTCAAGAGGAGGCAACTTCCCGCCTCCCTACTTTTACACCGTTGGATTTTATATCATGGCACCGTCGGATTTGTTTCGACTGTTGAATACTGCAAAAGCAAAACCTCCCCCCTCTATGATAATTGTATGACACCCACCGGACCCAACGCCTATTCTCCCTTGTGAATGCCAACATTGAAGAACCTCCACCTACCCATGAGCCCCATTGTTCCTGATGGTGCCTCCGGAGAACTTCCTACGGTAGGTAGCCGCGCCACATCCCTCAAGCACTTGCGTCGTGCCTAATGATGCCTCCTAAGAACTTCCTAGGGCAGGTCATTGCACCACATCCCTTGAGCTCTTGTGCCTTTAAGGACCCATCGGCCCAAACCCTCCTCCTCCCTCTTTACGTTCTGCCGCCCCCTCACCTCATGCCAAGCCCCATACAACTCTACTGAAGCCATCGAAAAGGCTCTACAGTAACCATCGAGTAGGTGACCTCTGTAATGAAAAAGGCCAAGTTGCTAATGAAATTTTCATCAAAATTAATTTTTTTATGAAATCTTTCAAATTTATTGAATCCAATAAAATAACTGAAATGCGTTATAAAATCTAGACATCTTCATATTGCAATTAAAATTTTGTTTGAGATTAATATTTTAGAGTAGAATTGAACAGACTTCTGGTACTGCAAACTCCAAAATTTAGCATTTTGTTTGCTAAAGAGGACCTTGTCGTCTGGCAAAATTGTAATAATTTTTTAGCTTCGAAGACAATTTAAAAAAATTATCCTTCCAATATTTAGATTTAATACTAATTTCAAGATAAAGACAAATAGTAATTACTTTATAGTTTCAACAAAGTAACCTTATTAAAAATATCTCAGTAGCTGCATTTCTTCTCAGTGTCTCAAAACTTACAAGGTGCAAGATATACGTCGGAAACAGGTCATGTAATTGAGATTTATATCAACGGGTAATTGCTCCTTCCACTGCAGACTTAATGAAAAGCAAAAAAATAACAAAATTTGTTTAGAACTCAATTAGGGCTTTGTAGTATAACAATAATAGAAAAAGACAGATTTCTGAAAATGTACATTATATTATTCTTCAGTAATCAATATAATGATTCAACTCAATCCTCAAGCAAAAATATTAGAGCTCCTTCAATGCTTTGGAGGTAGAGTCGTCATTGTAAAGAAACCCAGAAATATTATAGTTCTCTATCTTCTATATTGAATAGTTTTGTACCTTCAATCGATTGCTTTTGGGGTACTTTGCAGTTTGTGTATTTTACTTTAGGATGTAGGAAGTGTCTGTCGTCCATAAATAACCATTGAGGATGAGATCATAAAAAATAAATCCTTTGAAAATGCACTGAAAGAAATATATATAAAAGAAATATATATAAAAGACGGTTAGATATGAATACAAGCAATATTTATGAATTGGATTTTGCTGAACATTTGGAGGCTACATTTAAAGATGCATTTGCAACTTCTATCTCATCAATTTAGACATTAGCATCATTTTTATAACAAGTTCTTAGTAGCAGAGCTACTGCTATAAAATTTAGATCGTTATTATACCAGTTAGCCTTTTTTCCTGCTTTATTTTCCTGAATTAAGAATATCATAAAGATATTCTGATTACATCCTGATAATCCGTGGTCTTTAATTCATCACGCATGACCCACAATGAGAGAATTCTTGTATTTTCGAATTAAAAACATGATTTATACATCGTCATAGATTTTAATTCATCGTGCATGCTCCACTATGCTAATCACTATGAAGATACCGCCTGCACATTAACAATAATGTGTCTTCAGAAGCGTAAGCATGCAAGAGATGTGGCGGGAAGGAGGTTTCGAGGGGCTCCTTTACACGATAATGCTCCAGGAGAGACGGGAGGGGACTATTGGAAATAAGGGAGAGATAGTATTGATCCAACATGTGCGTGAGATTGGGAGCAGAGGCGCGGGTGGAAGAACTTTTCCATTTACATGGGAAAAGAGGCGATGGGCCACGCGGGCGTCATACAATTTTCAAGAGGGAAGAGAGGTTTTGTTTATGGAACATTCATTGGACAACGGGATGAAATCTGATGGTGCTGAGGAGATAAAATCCAACGGTGTAAAAGTAGGGAGGGAAGTTGCCTCCTCATGAGAGGAGGCTCCCTATTCCCTTATAATTAATTTGAGTAATATGTAGAGTATATAATATATATGGTTTTATATTTTTATATATACATAAATATACTCTAAAAATAGTAAATAAAATATTTTGTGTTTTAAATGTTTTATATAATTTTATGAAGTTTTTTAAAGTATTTCTAATTTTTATGCAATTTTAAAGTATTAAAATGTGCTAAATAGTGAATAAAGTAATATAGCTTAACTATTTTGTGTTTAAAAAATAGTTAATAGGCTCAAAAATTCTGAAAATTATTTTAAATTTACACAATAAGTAATAAAAAATAAACTAAAGAAAAAAATATTTTTATATTTTTAACTAATGTATTCCAATTTTAATAGTTTTTTTAGGGTTTTGTAATTTTTATGGTATTTTATTTTTTATTCATATTAGATATATGTTTAAATATATAATAATATAATTAATATAATTTTTTGGGGTTCTAAAACGTTTTTGATATTTTTAGGATTTTAATAATTAAATAGGGAATAAAAAGATTGTTTTTTATCTTTTTTAAAGCAAAATAATTTAAAATGCCCATGAAAAACAAAAATGTGCAGCTGACACTTTAGATAGTTTTCCTAAAATTTTAAGGATAAGATGTTATTTTTAATGATAAATAAACACAATATAAAATTTTTGAACTAGTAGGGACCTATTTGAAGTCTAAAGGCATTTAATAACATGAAAGGCACAGTCTAGGAGCAACCAAGATATTTATCCAATAAAATCCACATTTACTTTGTGCCTAGTAACGGTATAAATGTGTGTAAGAGAAGTATCGAGCCCATACCGCAATTTTTCCTAAAATATTACACTTAATTTATGAAATATAACACTAAAATGAAAGACCTAAACCTAAACGGTCTAGGTTGCAAAAGCATAGGTGACTCACATGGGTGACACTTGTACTGACCTGGACATAGACCTAATAACAGATACACAAAAACTTGGTGTCCACTTAGCAAATATTAGATGAAAATTTTCATTAGATAAAATTGTTATATCGTTATTTAATGAATTCAAAAAGGTGGCGGGGTACTTGGATATTTACCTACTAAAGGCCCGATCAAGCAACGAATGAGATGCCTCATGGTCGCACTTATACATAACGTAGTTACATCTTATATTCAACAACCCATATCAGATATGGGACGTACCTTGGATCAGAAGACGATGTACTAAGAACAGCGGACGAGGTTGACTCCGATCGACGATTCCTCCTACTTCAGACCACCTTCTTCAGTTTTGAAAAGGCTAGAATCTTTCTGAGATTAAACCGCACTTACAGGATCAGTTAAGTGGCATCCAGGTCCCATAGATGGGGTCCATCTAGAGATCAAGTTTCTAATTCGATTATGCTCCTAGGTGCTTCTAGAGGCTCTCACCTGCCCAAACATGTCACGGGGCTCGAAGGGAACTCCTTCGACCAATCTAGAAGATGCTACACACATGGGAAATGGAAGTATGATGGAGCTCCAACGTATTTCAGTGTAAGGAGCTTGATTGCCCCGATTTCAACCAAATCAGAGGTGGAGATGATGGGGATTTAATGGATAATATGGTCGGGTTTGAAATGATTATGAAAGGGATTCGAATCGCAGTCAAGTTCATACTGAATCAGGTCTATAGTTAATGTTCCACCAAGCAAAAGATTTGAAATTAAATCCAACCTATTGATTAATTGCATAAATGAAGACTTAAGCAAAGACATCGAAGGAAAATGTGAAATGAAAACCTTAGAAAATCATTTCAAACCTATAGAGAACATGGAGAAGGCCGTCATCGGAGCTAGCTTCAGCAATGGTGGTGGATCACCTCTTCCTTCTCTTTATCCATGTTGATAGATTAGAGAGGCTTAGCCGTCACCAGAAACTCACACGCGAGAGTTCCTTTTGGGTTAAAAATGCAAGATAGGTCTCAAAAACTCAAAAGAAGAGCAGGGGAATTATTTATTGACATGGTTTTTGGTTCGAAAGATCATGTGATTTTCATCTATTTGCCAATGTTTTGTATCATAAGAGCATGGGGTGAGATGGAGAATGGTATGGAGAGGAGGGTAGGTGAATATTTAGGGTATTTTGATCTAAGGATCTTGTGAAAAAAATGGGAAAAGCCAGAGGTTAGTTGGTGCACATGCTTCTGACAAGTGTTGTGGGTGGATACAGTGTAGTTGACCATGGTCAATGTACAGACACACATTATTGGTCCACCTAGGACTGCAAGCAGACAAAATAGCAAGGAAAAAAATAAAAGTAAAAAAACTGCATTTTTTATTAGAAAAAGTCATATCGTAAAAATTTATTTATTAACATAGTATTTAATTGTGATTTTTATTTATTTTTACAAGCATATTTAGTAGGTGTTGCATTTTACAAGTATAAACATAGGTATATTTATCTATATTTTGGGTCATTTTTATTCTAATTTTAAATTATATTCTTATATATACATTATATATATAGTATTTTTAAATACATATTTACATAGTTTTATGTTTTTCTTATTTTTTATAAACTTAAATGAATATGTGTATATACACTATAGGTATAGTATACCTATATATTTTATTACATTGTTTATTTTAATTATATTTTAAAGGGTTTATTTTGTGTTTATGTTTTAAATAATATTTACATCTATTTAAAAATATAATAAAGGTAAAAATACAAATAATACATAAACTGAACAAAATATGCAGATATATAGTATAATGGGACCCCAAAATGTCGACTTTTGCATCTTAACACCATTTTCAAAGAATCCATCTTCATTAAATAGATAATTTAATTTTATAAACAATAATGGCAAGTTTGGTGAATTTTGAGTTCATTCGAGAAGATATTGGTCTGTAATGTTCAGTTTGCACCTTTTCATTTGTGTGTCCCTATCACACTATGCATTAATTTTATATGCAATTATTTTTTATTTTTCAACGTATTTTTTTCATAACATTCATGTTAAAAAATCTTTATTTGAGTTGTGTAAAATGGAAAATAAATAGATGAATATTGATCTATAGTTATTGGCTCTATCTTCCCCTACTTTATTCCTTGTCGTCCAAGTCAATATTGACTTGGTCTTGGTGTTTAGGGTCATTCAATATTTTCAATACTTCACTTCTTTTTCATTTCTTTTTCCTTTATTCATTTATTTTGGGTTTAAATACATGTATTCATGTAGTATTTAAGAGACAGTTATTGAGTGTTATTTCATGTTTTTAATGTTATTTTCATGCATTAACCTAGGGAATTACAACAAAAATATAAGAATAAAGGTGATTAAATGGAGATTCATCACCCCTTATAATTACCTTTGCTAGTCCCTAGCAAATATTTATGAAAATGAGCACATAAAAATAAAATAAAGAAAGAAAAAGAAATAGATTGGAATGATTTTTACTCTTAAATTATCTTCATAAAACCATAGTTTGGAGGTTATTTAAGATTTTTAGATTCTTGGTTTGTTCTAAACCACATTCAGGTTAGGAATGGAGACTTAATAGCCCTTAGGTTCCATGTTCCAATATTCAATTCAACTCAACAGCCTGGTCAGAACAATCCCTTCAGCCGTATACTCTCGTAACCTTGAAATGACATGTACCATGTGTGTGAATTGTGTTAGATCTTCCCAGATAAACAACTGAACTATCAAGTGGCCTCCTCCTCTGGTAACTCATCTTCGGGGAGATGGATATTTCCTTCTTAATTCAGGTATGTGCTAGTGCACAATGAAGGAGGGGGAAGGTAAAAGAGAGGGAAAGAAGTGGAAACGTACCGATGTAGTCGCATTTCCTTGTGAAGCTCGGTCAGTGTGACCAAGTCTCCACCAACATGTAGGCCTTTTTTGGAAGCTCAAAATTTTTGGAGTTTTGGTTAAGTCTTCTTTTTTTGGATATTTCTCTGTTTGGCATTCCTCTGTATTCTTGTTTTACCCCGACGAATATCAAATCTTTTATTTCACCCATGTTTCGGGGTCATAAAAAATTATGCTAGCAGACCATTCCTAAGCCAAAGCGTTATTTCAATCCATTCTCAATTTTTTAGATGTCCATATTACTAGAGAAACAAGGGGTTGAAGTACTAGTTTCAGCAATCCCTAGGATTAGTTCCTGAGCCACCCTTGATGAAGCGACTTAGTATCATCCCGACTTAGACTCCAAGGTATTTCGGCAAACCATCTTGGTTGAGATAAGTATTGAGTGCAAGGTCACAAGTCAAGTCATTTTCTAAAGAGACATGCAAATGACATAAAAGGTTCTAGGTAGACACATTGAATAGACTCATGAACATAGCCTCGTATGACCAAAGAATAAAGTCAAATAGACCTGAAGCGTCTGATGAGCCGCGTACTACCCTTGTTAATTCCGTCAAATTAATGATTAGAATTAATGTCATTTCGTTCGTTGTAGTCAGGTAAATACAGACTATTCAAAAACTACATTTAATTAATATCGAATTAATCACGAGTGGCAAATTTATTTTACTTAGGCAAGCCCAAGGTGGAACTCAGGGAGGCAACTATCACCTTAGGTAGATTTTCAAGAAAATTTCAAAGGTCGAATTTTCAGGAGATATTTTTGGTATTTTTCAACAATTTTAATGCATTTAAATTAAAGACAATGCAAAATCAGGCCAAGTTTACAAGTTAAATAAGAATAGTACTCAAATTAAGTCCAAAAATTATGAAGTTTAGCCAAAAGGTGAAATGCAATAAAATGAAGATACACTAATTTTTTTGGAATTTTCTGACACTTTATGAATTTACTATGAATTAAATATGAATGCAAGATGATTTTGACAAAAATCAATTTTAATAAATACCCAATCACAATATTTCCAAATATAAAAATTATCCTAGATATATCTAAGTATGATGGATCCAGGAAATTAATAAACCTAAAATTCGATGAGAATTGGACCTGTTAAAACTCAATTAAGGAAGTCACAAATTAATTTATTCAGACCTCAAGATGCGTACAAATGCAAATATTTTTGGGCACAATGTAAACTAAATTATCTTAAGTCTAATGCGAATTTTTGATGATTTTTAGAACAACAAGGAATTTAATATGAATTAAAAAGCATCGAATGGGTAAAATATGGACAATTTCACCAATTTAATTATAATAAAATCCATTGATGTCATAAAAAATAAGACAAGTGTCACATAGGAAAAAGGACAAGTTAAGCTACATAATGCAATTTTTAGAACTGAAAAAAGATGTCAAATGAGTACCTAAAAATGCGTGCAAAGACAGGGATCAATTTGCAATTACAAAAAATAAAGTTGCTAAAAATTAAATGTGCAGACATGGACTCAAATGCAATTACCTATAATGCAGGGGACATGCATGCAAAATACCCATAAAACACGTGTGCCTCACGTGATGCTCCTGACAGGGACTGAAATGTAATTTGTAAAACTTCTAGGAGCCTCTATGCAAAATGCCCAGACCGCACGTGAGAGACATGTGCAATCCAAAGCTCGGGTGACTTCGGAGGCTCGGATGGAGGCTCGGAGGCGTTGCAGGCTCGGACGTGGCTCGGGACAGCTTCGGGGCTCCGAGCCTAATGGTCGGGGAGGAGGCTCGGATGTGACGAAGTAGCACTCTCTGGATCGTTAGATCAAGGACGATCCAACGATTGCTGATGGCTGGAGATGTGGCGCGTCTGTATCCGTTACATCGAATAAAGATCCAACGACGGAAGATGGCTCCTGAGATGAAGGCGTGGACGATCAACGATCGCTAGATCAGGCTCGATCCAACGACATCTGGAGCGTGGGGGAAGAGGTGACGTGGCATGATGCGGAGCGTGGGATCCTTCTGATCCGACAGTTATGGGCTGATGGCGACGTGGGCAGCTCAGAACCGTCCGATCAAGGGGATCGGACGACTACTGTCTTTCTTGCTCAAATGGTCTGCTGCCTCCTGCAACGGAGGTGGCCGTGCTCCGTTGAAGCATCCCTAGCTCCGCCTCCTCCTCCCATTGTCGGCGAAGGGAGTTGGAGACTCTGGTTCAGCTCGGAAGGTTCGTGGAGGCGTGGCGGAGCATCCGGAGGTCCCAGGTGAGGCTGGGGCGCTCTGGAGACCGGAGGCGATGAATGTCGAGGGAGCTCCGACGAGGCATCCGGCCAATGAAGAAAGTAGTTCCTGTGGGGGTTAGCTTGATAGACAAAGCATGCTATGTGTTCGTGGGGTGAGCATGAGTGCAATGAGAGGCTTGAGGTGCGATGAAGATCGTCCGATGATGCTGCTCCGTCAAGGTGGCAGAGCTCTCATCGGAGTGAAGTACGAGGTGTCTTCTGGGTGAACGAAGTATGGCGCAAAGATCAGAGCTCCATTGCGGAGCTCTGAGGATGATTAGGAGAACGTGAAATTGATTGTGGGAGGCGAATAAAATTCGAGAAAAGTGAAGAAAATGGAGAAGAAGATCGGAGGGGGCTACGGAGGTTGCTACCTGGGGAATGGAGCTCGGATCTGAGCTCATGTTCGTCGCTCGAAGACCGGTAGAGGTTCCGGAGCTCGTGCAACTTACGAGATGGGCTGCGGCACAGCAGGGTTGGCCGTGCATCTCACTGGAGAAGAAGCTCGGTCTTCGCTCAACGTCGCATCGAATTGCTGTCACCAAAAGGAATGTCTGAGCTAGGGGTTTCTCTCTGGAGTGGCGGATGGGGTCGAAGGTTGAACGGGTTGGAGTATTTATAGGTGGAAGGTGACGGTGGCAAGTGATGGAGGGCAATGTTAGTGGCGGTCGTGAGATGACGTGGGTGCGGGTTTGGGCGATCATGGAGGTTAGCGAGGATGAGGGTAGAGTGGGCTACAAGATTGAGGTGACAGAAGGTGGAGAGGGTGGCCGGAGTGGATCCCAAAATAGGAAGGGGGCGGATCGCTCGCAAGGTGGATGACGTGGGTGCGGGCCTTGCGGGAGGTAGAAGACGATGGTTGTATCGTTGGATTGCGTGATCCAACGGTCAGGATAAGTGCGCGAAAGGGCGGCTGTGATCAAGTCTAGGCGATGTGATCAAGGGTGCGGGGCGCACCACGTGGCGGGCGGAGGATGCGGCGCTAGCGTACAGTCGGGATGAAGTCTTGAGGACCTGATCGTAGGGTCGATGATATGCCATGTGGAGCACTAGGACTTAGGTGGAGACGAGTTGTAGTGATGATGGCTGGGCTTTGATCGAGCGGTAGAGATCTAAAGCGAGATGAATGGCCACGATTGAGAGCTTCTGGCGACGATCGGAGGGCTCTTAGCACGACACGTGTCATGCTGAGGGTGCGGCGCTAGCGAACGGCTGTGATGAAGTTGGTGGTTTGATCGTGCGGTGATGGTGATCTGGATGATGAACGGTGGAAATGAAGATGTGAATGCGAAATCGAATCGTGCGAACATCGTCACGTGGCGCAAGGAGGGTGCGGCGCTGGCGAACAGTCTCCATTGGATTTGGGCCTGATCGGGTGACTGAGAAGCGTTGCGACTTGGATGGCCCAGATCACGAGAGAGGACGGTATCGGATGGCAGAGATGGAGGGTGAGTGGCGCGCAATGGAGCAAGCCGCGTGGCGCAAACAGAGGGCGCCACGTGGCCTGCTCAGAATGGCTGAAAGAAAATGGGAAATTCGAGAGAGAAGGAGGCCGGATATGGAAAAACTAAAAACATGAAAGTTGTAGATCTCGATGAGATCTACAAGTTTTATGTTGACCAAAAATGGAGATAAGGTCAAATAAGATACAAAAATACAAGAGTACAAATATACATACGTATAGTACACAAAGGGGCCCAAAAACCCAAGTTTTGCATACGAGCTCCGATTTAAATGAAATTGGTCTCATTTTGAAGGTCTCTGAATGTGTATTAATCTGAGAGTGAGTGGACCTAGATCGGAGGTTGTGTGAGGTGGATATTTGCATTCTAAGGACTGGGGTCTCCAACTGGGTTTGGGATTTTTATTGGGTATTTTTACAAGATGAAAATCGTTCCCTTTTGCCTTGTATTATTAACTAGTAATATGCAGAATAGGGTTAGTTTTATTGACTTTGGAGGGGAAATAAAATACAGGTAAATAGATGAATATTTTACAGATGGATTAGGTTTCATATTTAATGCAACTATGGATGCTAAAATGCATGTATGAATGCTATTTATGCAAGATAAAGGGAAATATGCTGCTAAATACTAGGGAACAAGGCTTTATTTTCAACTTTAAGAGTGATGAATCACAGATTCATTAGCGTCCTATTTCCAATCTTTCACAAGTTCCTCTAAAATTAAGTGGATTAAGGTCTAGATCAAGCTCCAATCTTGAAATTCTATTTAGACCTATTTACTTGTCATAATCATTTAGGAAAATACATATGTAATGTAACGAAAGAAAGTATTTTTGTGAAACTATATTCTAGTTTTCAATTTTTATATATTTTTTAAAAAGTTTTGGAAATTTTATGTAATTTTTTATAAATATTTTGGAAATTTTTAGGATTTTTGTAACTTTGCAAATTTTTATGAGATTTTTCAAATAAATAAAAAAGTTATTATATTCACAAGGAATTTTTATACAAGTCTTGTTCAAGGGATATACATGTTTTATACAAAATTTTATACCGATGTATGCAGTTTTATTTCAAGAATTTTATCGGAGTCTTATTTTTTGGGTTTTCAAAATAATTTGTAAACATTTTTTAAACATTTTCCAAATATTTTAAAAACTATTTTTTGCAAAAAAAATTATAAAGAATTTTCAAAAAAAATATTTTCAATTACTTTTTACAAAATTTTTTAAACATTTATAAAGAGATTATTTTCCAAATGGTTTGAAAACATTCTACAAAGATTTTTAGTTGCTTTCAAAAGATTTTTCAAAACACTTTACAACCATTTTCTAAATCATTTTGCAAAATAGTTTCTAACCAATTCTTCAAAGAATTTTTCAAAATTTTTTCTACGTATTTACAAGAGTGTATTTTTTATAGTTTATTTATTGCATACCCTTACCCAATATAGTATATTGGCCATATTATTGAAAATATGAAGTAGGATTTATGGCTAACGTACAAATGACCACCATATACCTAGCTCGAACTGTGTCCTTATAGTGATCGAAGAGAAATAAAGGAAGACATAACTAATGCTAAGTATAGAAAAGTCTATACTACAGGGACCCAATCAAAAAATTAGAATTCGATCGCCCCCTCTATATAGGATCAACTAATCCTACGTGTAGAAAATTGTACACAAACCAGGGATAATCTAAGATTAGAATGTAGAAAGAAATGGCTCCACTTGTCCACTCTATACTTAGTGTAAAATGTCCATAAGTGTAGACAAAATATCAACAAATTATTGAAAAGCAAGAGAAAAAAATAAAGAACAACCCTAATACAATCACCCCTTATATATAAGATGAAGTATGTCGTAAGTATAACACAGATGAATGGGATCAACGAAAATATAGAAGGATAAAAAATTGAAAAGAATGAAAATAAGAAAAAAAAGAAAATAGGAAATTAATAAAAAATATTATAGAATGCACTATTTGAATCTTCTGATGCTTGTGAGATATCTTCATAAAATATGACATAAATAAAATTTACAACGGCCAAGAATTTATCATGCTCTACATATGGCTTCAGCAACTAGCCATTGACAACAAATGGTTGTGTATTAGATGATAGTACAGATATCACAATGCTTCTATTGTCACGTACATTCTTCAAGATAAAGGGCCATGTCTATTTACTCTTTAATTTCCACAGGAATATCTTCAACATAGCATCAAATAATCACACTTTCTATCCCTTTTGTTTTATGCTTTCTTCTTCTATTTTTGTCGTTCACCTCTTCTATGTGTGTGTGTGTGTTATACTTCAGATACTCTATCCTAAGTATAGGGGAGGTGAATGACTTGAGTTGTTCATATTCGTCTTGTTACATCACTCTTGTTGTTGCTTATACTTTGTTATTTCTTACCAGAAGTATAGGGAAAGTGATGTTACTCATATTATCTTTTTGTTTTTTATTTCGTATCTCTCACTTATCCTTCAACTTGTCGATACTATTTTTCTATACTTGGAGATCTTTTACCCTAAATATGGGGGGGGACAAGTCGATTCATTGAGTTGTTGATTCTTTTCCTCTATTTTCCCCACTTGCACAGTCTTTTATACATAGGATTAGTTGATCCTAAATATAGGGGAATCAATGACTTCCATTGTTTTCATCTATTCTTTGAGTCATCCTTGTATAATATTCTTTTCACTTTTCTATACTTAGTACGAGTTATGTCTTCCTTTGTAGATCTTTGATCACTATGAGGACATAGTTTGAGCTAAGTATATGGGGTGTCGTATACATTGTATATATATTTTAGCCATAACTCGTACTTTTATTAATTAAATGGCTATAAAATGGGATTAAACATTTTTTCTGCATATTGTTTTGTCACATGGGATATAAATGGGATGTATTAAAATACGTAAAATCCACGTGGGTATATAAACTTTGATAACCTTCCATTCTGTAAATAAAATTATTTATTGTATATAAAATTCTTCCATAAAATGTACATCAAAACTTGTATATAAAATCCTCTTGTAAAAAAATGTAAAAAAATATTAACCCTTGTATCTACTTGTATATATTTTATTAACCCTTTTTGTTTCCTTTAAAAAAACATTTTGTATATATTTCTTGAATTTACATCTGTATTTTTCAAATAGTATTGACATTTAAACTAAGTCCAGAATAAATTTGTATGGAGCATAGTTAGACCTTAATCTACTTAATTTCAGAGGAACCATATAAGAATGAGGTTAAGACTTCTCAAATCCTAGCGACTTAATTCTTCGAGTCCACAAGACTATGTTCACATGTCATCTTAATGAGTCTATGTAGAATATTTAAGAAAACATGCATGATTCTTCTAGACATTGTCTTAACTTGAACAAGCACTCTACACGTAGTTCTTCATGGAGGAGGTTGTGAGAAGGTAGAATCCTTTGGCTTAGGGTAGAACATGGGTGTGTAACAACCGGTGGGAACATCTGTCTTCCTTTAGGGAGGGTAGTGCATCTCAACCTAGTCTAGTAGCATTGAGGTCTAAAGAAATGATGTTATGGGGTTGCACCTTCAAAAGAGGGATAGTCTACTGTCTCAGAAGAAAAGCTAATTATGTACTTGCTGCACTCGTGTATATATTATTAAAAAAATGTATAATCTCTAAAAGTGGACAGGATTTATTGAAAAGTAAAATGCCTACCAGATTGTATATACAAGGATGAGCTTCACTCAAATTATTATGAGCTTGCAGCTGGACGACTTGTCTACACTGGCCATGCATCCAAGGATAGGTAGCTACACTGGATATCGTCCATTCTTTTCTCCATCTCCTTATCTTGAGCTAGTTGCACTTGAACATAGAATGGAATATATCCTCTCGTAGAGGAAAGAGTTACTAGACTGGGGGACTAGAGTTACCAAGTTGAGGGAGGTTGTTTCTTTGCTACTTTTGAGATGGGGAGATATATTTCACTTAAACCATATAAGTAAAGATTCATGGTTAAAAGAATTTGTGTTTGTAGACTTATTCTGACGTGACTGTTGAGTCAACCTGAATAGGAGTCTTATGGAACTTGAGGATTGTTAGGTTTTAAATCCATTTCCCATTAAGGTTTCGCCACACTAATAATCCAAAGGTTTGAGAGAGCTCCATACCATAATTTTATGAAAATATGTTTAATACTCAATATTGTTCTAAGTTCTGTATATTTCCTTTATTCTTTACTTTTTTATTCACTTATTCTATTCAAATAAGTGTTTGCTAAGGGACTATCAAAGGTAAAGCATAAGGGGATGTTGAATATACATTTCATCATCTTCCTTCATTTATTTTAGCTTAAGATCCCTTATAAAACACCTATATATATAAATAAATCCATCCCCTCACTAAGAAACATCCTTGTATAAATATTGTATATTTATTACTATTTATCATAAAATAAATAATTACATAAAGGAATAAATCAAAAAAATAAAAAATAAGAGAATATATATTTAATAGATACAAGCTTAATCAGACCCCAAGAAAAAAGTCATGACTTGACCTGATCGACAAGGAATCAAATAGGGGGAGATGAGGCCTAAAGTTCCAGAAAACACTTAACACTTGTACATACTCTTCACTTGTATATTTTTTTCTATATTACATACTCTTACTTGAATTATTAATTCCCAAATACCTTACAAATTAATATAATTCCTTCCTGAAAATTATGCATAGAACCCTCTTGTAAATAATAAAAATTTTAACAAAAACTTGTATATATTGTATAGATTACATCACTCTCAAAAAAACCCATAAAGTATAAACTTTCAAAATCATCTTCACTTAAACTCCAAATTCATCAAACTTACTTTGATTGTATTCCAAATTAAATTATCTTCAAAATGATGGTAATTTCATAAAATTCAAAGTTATGATGTGAAACATGGTCACTTGGGGTATTACTGTATAATAAACATTTGTATATTATTTAATACATTATTTTTCTTGTTTATATTTGTGAATATTGTATTTTACATTAAATGTAAATATTGTATTTAACTAATGTAAAATACAAATAAAAATTACAAAATTAAAAATCAACACAAATAAAATCTTGTATATATTGTATATGTAAACCATGTATATATTGTACCTATCCTTATTTAATAAACCTAATTATTTAACACCTAAAAATCAAATAAAACTATCATTAAAATCCTTTTAAAATATTGTAAATAAATAAATAAATATTAAATTATATATATTTTCGAAAAAATTTAAATTTAAAATCAAAATATTGTGTATATAAGTATACATACCTGTAAATACCACCTTGTATTTGTTTTGTCCCTTGTAACTATACTATTTAATTAATTAGAGATCACTAAAATTAAATTTAATTTATTCTTAACATTTTTTACTTACATTACTCACGTAAATTATTTCATTTTAGATTTTTATTGATTTATTTACTATTTTTACATTGTTTTGTTGTGTAACCTATTTTGGTCGTATTCCATGCGTACTCTGATTGGCCACATCCAGGTATGTTGACCCAGGTCAACTCGTCTTTCGCGACCTCTGCCTGCTAACTCCTCCTCTGGCTAGTTCTTCTCACTTTTTCCCTCGTTCTTCACACACTAACCATCTATGATTCCTTCTCTATTATTGTTGCTTGATCATTCATCTTACTCACCACTACCTCTGATCTACCCATCGTTCTGCAGATTTCTCCCGTTTGAATTCCAAAACCTGCTAGAGCCACGATTATACATAGAAACCCTTCATCTTCATCATGTCTTCAATCCATATTTGAGCCATTTTAACACCCTCGATCAAGAGGGAGAGGTTTACTCTTGTGACAGCGGAGTTGATCTCTGATCTGGATGGAATTTGGAAGGCCAAATCATGACACCAGAGAGCTCCCCCGTGCGTTAAGACTCTCTACCTTACATAGCAGATTGACGTCGAATTCACCTCTATTTCACTTGAATGTATTCCCAGTTAATTAATCTATAATTATGCAATTTTATTTCACATTTACTTTATGTTTTAGGTTTCCAATCTTTGCTACCAACCTTCGATCGCCAGATTGGAGGACTTTCGTTCACAGTCAACCACTCCCAACATTTCCAACACTATCGCATGATCATTCTTCACCCCTTCCACCCTCTGTTCACCTCCAGATCCCCAAAGATCAGGAGTTTGGTCTCCATCCTGACCATTTTCACTGGAGACCCCCACTCATCTCCATTTTATGCAGTTCTAACCTAATCTCTTGGCCGGAATATTCCTTCGAGCATGGGCTATAACTTGCATATAAAGGGAGCTCCAAAAATAAAAAAGAGAGCATACATTAAGTATGGAGCAGGTTCTTGGAGCTTATTCTTTCATCACCTTCCAGATCCTCAGTCTGGTGATTTCATGGAGATCAGAGGTGCACATTAGATGTGGAATCACTTGGGCTACCCTCAAGGCATGATTTGAAGCAGATTAGGTGAGAGACGAGGGGCATGCCTGCATTCAAAGTTCATTAGGTCGGAGACACTTTACAGTTCGTTCAACACTATTTGTAGCTGCACGATACAGATCAAAGCTCCAGTTTACATCTAAACCATCCGTTGAGCCCCAAAAGACAACCATAGATAAAGAGTCCATATCTGATCGTGACCCTTCTCTCCAGATTCATTATATTTGTCCGATCAGAGCTGTAGTTCATCGGGGCCATCTAGTGATGCATCTATACCCTCTATCCGTCTTCTATTCGAAAATGAGTCCATACGAGGACACATGTCATTTTCTCATTTATTTGAACAACTGAAATGTTATCATGTACTTTATTTTATTTCCAAATGAGCCCTTTTTTAATTGTAACATTTGCATGTGAAGTGACTCTTGGGTATTTTTCTATATAGGAAATGTAGTTTTGAGTTACTATCTGGACCTCATAATTATTTAATTTCATTTTGGTCCAATCCAGCGGGGCATATGTGCCTAGGTGAGTGATATTTGGGGAAATTTACATCTTTCACACCACTATTTTATCATTTGTTAACATTCACTACATATACTTAAATTAATTGTGTATTGCTGCTTGTGAGTTTGCATGATTATTTTTTATTTTTAACTTTAAATAAAAATTATCAAAACATTTCTAGAAATTCCAAAAATTGTCATACCATTTCCTATTGCACTCATATTTCATCCATACATTTTTATTTTGCATTTTCATTATTTGTATTATTTATTATAATTCAAAAACCTCCTAAAATTGTCTTATTTACATTGAAATTTCAATAAAAAATATAAAATCCCTTTCAAAAGATCTACAAAAAATCATGTTTTTTTTATTTTTGTTTTGTTTTAGTTCTGACAAATTTTCGTGTTTTTATCATCAATAAAAACCTTAAAATTTATAAAACAATGAAAACATAAAAAATCTATAAATTCAATTAAAATTAAGAAATCATAAAATGGCTTTCTGGAAAATATAAAAATTTATCTTTTATTCAATATTTATTTCGTCCATTTTTTCTTTATTATTTTAAAAATTCAAAAACATCTATATTACATTCTATATGCTTTATTCACTATATTTCAATTATTTAAAAATCTAAAATGAATTCAGTAAATTCTGGAAAATCCATAAACACCTATAAAAAATGTGAGCAAACCAAAAAAATATGCTTACCTAATTTTCTCTCTCTCTTTATATATATATATATATGTATGTATATATATTTACTATAATTAAAAAATACAAAAAAGAGTATATTCTCTTATTTATTTATAACATCGCTTAAAAATAAAAATATTTTTTTTGCAAAATTAAAAAATAAATAAGTAAAAAAATACAAATAAGAAATAATAAAATAAAAACCCATAAAATATACAAAATTCTTAAATACAAAAACCAAGCATAGTTTGACTTCAGAATTCCTTTATTCCTTGCTTTGATTTTTTCAATTATTAGAACAACCCTCGAAACTCTATAGCCTTCCTGAGTTCGATCGTGTTATCTATATAGGTAAATCAAATAGAAATTTTGCTTGCTACACTTCTGTATTTATTTTTTTACTTGAGAATAAATAGTTTTTTTTGACACATCTTTGGTTTACAATGACATGTGTTCATAATTCATCCAAATAAAAACTTAGAGAAAAACGCTCATCACCTAGTGTGATTGGGTATGGAGTAATGATACAGATGTGTCCATATCCATGACAAAAAACCAATAGGGAATCCCATTCCTTGGACCATTACAATAACATCCTCTAAAATTCTCCTCGACCTCTTGATCGATCTATCAGCAAACTGAAGGATCATCCTGGTTGATCTAAGAGGTCTTAACCTAGCCTCAGTGAGTAGAGAGGATGACATGACATTAATAGAGGAACTGCTATCGAGAAGAGTACGATCAAATTTTTGATCAAATATGTGGCAATGGATGTGAGGTGCTCCCTTATCTTTCTTTTTGAGCGGGAGGTTGTTGATGGCATGAACTATGTCCATGGCAAAGATATGTTTGTCTATCTTCTTTTGTCTGTTATAATTGATTTGATGCTTTTGAGTACATGCTTCTTTCATTCCCTTTTTCACTAATGGTATGTTCTCCATGGCTTTAAGGAGTGGCATCTCTAAAAATATGTTCTGTAAAATCTCAACCACCATGATCTGATAGGAATGTTTTTATTTTTTGGATTTTATTTGTTTTATTCAATGCATAAGGAAATGGCATAAAATTAGAAGAAAAATTCAAATGATTATTCAAAAAAGAATCCTCAAGTACAATAGGACAACCAGAATCAGTTTGTACAATGTTCTCCAAAATAGGGGTAAAAGAAACAATATCAAAAAATGGGCAGGATAATGTTGCTGGTGTAGAAGAAGAATCTGACTGGTGTGTTCTCCATCTCTACTGACGGTGAACTGCATCTGTCTGGTGAAGGTGATGGTGGTGAAGAAGATGGTTAAACTCGATGCTCAGGTGCTGCTACACTATAGATCTCTGCAATTATGGTGAAGAAGATGATGTGGAAAGTGAAGCTCTCTCAATGGTTGGCTCTCCCAATCCCAATGGCTATGAAGGAGACTGCAATCTCCTACCGCTCCTCAGATGAATGATGTCAAATAAACATGTAAAATTAAGGGGTGTACCTATATCGGGTGTAATGGATCATGGGATACCAGTTTCTTATGTATGAAGTTGTTGGGATTGGCTTGTGGCGGTCAGGTCGTTAATCATTTGAGTAAGGTCATTCATATTCTTCATCGGCAATGCCAACTGATCAATTGTTGGATTCATCTAAGGTGGACTGTAAGGTCATTCATATTATGAGTAAGGTCATTCATATTCTTCATCAGCAAGTCTGTACGTAGTAAACATGTTGAACTATGGACTGTCCTCTAGTACTCTGCTGGGTGGAAGTGGAATAATTCTGCAACTGAGCAGAAGTGTTGGTTGTTGCACTTGTACTCTGGCATGCATTGATTGTACTCCTAAGAAGCTCCAGATGCTTCATTATCTCATCCAGCTTATCTAGGTTCTTCGTCCATTATTCGATCACTTGGAGCTTCTCATGCTCCTTCTACCATTTCTCAATAATGTCCACTTTTGACAGGGGATTTCCTATGATGGTCAGAAATGCATTGTCCACTCTATCCACCTCATGTGATGTTGTCATTTTGACAGCATTCTGGGCTAATGTAGGAGACATAAAGGAATGCTTTTGGAATGCACATGAAGAAGAAAGAAGCTGCAGAGCTTCCTACTATCTCCTTAAAAATATGGTATAGGACATCCTCGTACTCTTTGAAATGACATCCCCCACAAGAGGTATATACCAGCTTTTGGTTTTCATGACTCAAACCCCTAAAGAAATTTTACATAAGGTTTGTTTTTAGAATATTGTGATGGGGGCACTTCTCCACTAAATCTTTGAATCTTTCCCATGCCTCATGAATAGGCTCATGGGACATTTGGGATAAGTTTTCAATGAAATCATATGGTTGAGGCATCCAACTGGGTAATATTTGCTTAAAAATGTAGATCTCAAATCTTCCAAGGTTGTTACAACTTTTCCTGAATGATTGACCCAAGATAGGGCCTTGTCCGTCAAGATGAAAGGAAACGTCGTCATCTTCACTACCTCTAATAGGATGTTAGGGTAATGGATGGTGTTGCATATGCGATCGAATTGCTAGAGTTGTACCTAAATTCTTCAATGATATTTCGGTGGGATATGGGAAGTAATGGTAATATAGAGGCTTAAGCTCGAAATGCCCATGAATCGCAGGATTCTGAATCCATGTATTTATCTGTCATGCTCCTGGATTATAGGATTCCATTAGTGAGAGCTTAGCTTAGCCATTGTCTCTATAGGTTCATCTCCCCTGTTCCCACCTCCTCCATAGTTTATATCCTCCTCTCTCCTATCTTGCCTCAGCTCGAGAATCATCTCTCTCAATGTAGCTCGAAAGTCAGCATGTTCTGTTAGTTGAGCTTGAATGAATTGAATGGAGGCTAACATGGTAGTGTTGATCTCGCTCTACCCAGCCATGAGACCTTTTCCCTTAGGTGGCATCAAGTTCACTGTCTCAGTTTCTACAAATGTAAACTGCATTAGATTAGTCTTAAAGAATGATGGTGTTCCAAATGGCAATTCAAGAATGGATTCAATCATGAACAATGGATTGATCGAAGATGTGAAAGGTGAAGTGGAGAAAGAAGAATACTCAGAAAGTGAATCTTCCCGCATAGAAGATGACAGGTTTGGAGTGTGAAATGAGTCCGCAAAATCTGAATGAGAAATTCTCCCATTTGACATCTTCTATATGAAGAGGCGATATACGAGAACATGAAAGTCAATTAAGAAGAGAATAATTAGAAGGGGCAAATGGCGGAGAAGGATTTCTATCACTAGCAATCAAACACAAAACAAACCCCCAATTCAACAACTGACACATGTGGAGACCGCAAGAGTTCAATATTTTATCTTTTCAATTTTAATTGGTGATAAATGCAATATTTTACAAGAGTTAATGAGGTGATTGGTGCCAATATTCCCCTAAAGGTTGGCATGAATTCTTACGACTAGTTGCATATACATTCATCTAGGGTGTAAGTAGGGAAAGAAAAACGGCTACCCGTCACTTAAGGACGGAGCCTTACATACTGTCCTTTAAACCATCCATTCTACCAAGGAAATACATACCATTTACCAGCTACATGTATGAAGGATATGGAGAAATCCTCAAGCGCATCACGGAAGCGTGATCGTCGTATCGGATACGACGAAGAACGACTAGTCGTACTAGTTGTTTGGTGCAGCGGAATTTAAAAAATTTTTATCCGATGAAACCACATGATCCGAGAACCATTCTCAAATCGTTTCATCTATAACCACAGCAAGTATAATTCAATACCTCTTGAAGCGTGGTTGATCAAGTCTCTAAGAGAAGAGACCTCCTGTCTCAAGTCCGATCGTCGGAGTAACGACTTGCGAGCGCGGGGATGAGTCGCGGTGTCCTCGCAATCCAAGTTGATCCAAGCACGGTTGCTCCTAATCTCGTCACACGAGATCAAATGTCTCCTTTGAGAGTGAAGTACTCCAAGAAGACGAAGAACCGCAGAGCGTCGAAGTGGCAGCACGATGGCGCGGGCGTCGACGATTCTCTCCACCAAGGTGGACGGCCACCAAGAAGAGAGGGAGAGAGAGGGCTGTCGAGTATGAGAAAGAGAGAGAGAGAGTTGTGTGCTACAATAACATGTGTAAAGAGAGAGCATGGTATGCCTCTCTATTTATAGGGTTTTGGGATCCATGGATCTCAATCCATGGGACATATAAAATCAATGGATGAGATTGATTTATATCCAACCAATGGTCAAGATTGTTGTTGGTGAAAACCAACAATTTGTGATTTAATTTTGATTAAATATATTTGATAAATCAAATATATATTAATACCAAATTAAACCAACCAAATAAGGAGTGGAAAAACAAATGAGATCCACCTTCCCCATTAGGGGGAGTGGACGGCCACCAATTCCATAAAGGAATTGGTGTCGCCACCTCCTTCCCATATGGGGAGGGCAATCTCATGGATCCCATGAGATTGCACATCTCCTTGTTTTTCTCTCAACTTATTTTCCAACAATTATTTGTTGGTATTTTATTCACCAAAAATAATTCTCAATTAATTTTGGGAATATTGCAATCTTGACATTGGAATATTGTGAATCATATTCACAACCCAAAACAAAATGTAATTTACATTTCCAATTAATTAGACAATGTGTATCCAATACACATTAATAATTAATCTACTAATATAAATTATATTTAACTCTCTCTAATATATTATAAATCACATTTATAACATATTATGAATAATTGGATATTACTATCCACATTATTCTTATCCATAATAATTAAATGACATTTAATCATATTGGATAATTTCTCATACATCATGATAATTAAATCACATTTAATTATCAACTTCTCTTTGTTTAGATCTTATGGAATTATTCTTAAACCATTTAAGAACAATGTTATTACTCCTTAGATACTTGAAGATAAGGACAGGGTGATTGTATTATTCCACGTATAGTGACTTGGATATTGAGATCACATCTCAAATCCAGATCCCATGGACCTCTCATAGATGCTTGACTAAGTCAAGACCGTAAACCTAATCTTCTCATTGCATATGAATCTCATTCATATCAATGTCCAGTATATGGACTAAGATTAGGTCACTTCTCTAAAGAAAGGAGTCACTAAAATCTAGACCTGTTTCATCACTCTCTCAGAATGGAAGCGTCATGGTTATACAATCGTTTATGATCAAATCACCCTTCAGGTATTCCCAATACCTGAACATCCTGCATATTGGAAGATTTATGATCATTATGAAGATATAGATCATTTTTACACTGTCATCTTCATTGTATGATCATCAAGTTTCTCAATCTTGGTCCTTGGGATATGGTATAGATCATATGCTTTCACAAAGCATATATCTTTACCTTCAAATTCATATCATGCTTCTAAAGCTTGATGACCATGCATGGAATTTGGTCAATCCCAATGCCTCATGAGTGAGCTCATGTCTCCCGGTTCACAAGTGAACCTGTATGATCCCTTTGAGAGATCATATTACTCATATGCCCTTACATGCACACCAGCTCGCCGGTATATAGACCTTGGTTAGGTCATCAACCTATTGGTCTGCCAAATGTACATACTCAGACATATAGCAATACATCTGTCTCTGGTCAGAGGATGCTTGCCTGTGATGTGACAGTATTCATCATAGATCTTTGGTTATCTCGATCTCGTTAAGTCAACTCATTGACTCAACTAATCTGATACCTCCGAATCAATATTCCCATGCAGAGGACCTGCATCAAGAGGTCGATCAGATATTAGTATAATGAGATAGGATTGCCATCTCCCACTCAGACTGGAGATCACTACTTGTTAATCATTGGTGATGCTTGATGAGTCCTCTATCTAACTCCTTAGATATTCATCCAAGCATCAGTCTCTATGATTCAATCAATGAATCAACAACTGTATGATTATCAAGTTGGCCATGGTACATATCCCTAATTATATAGACGGACCTTATAGTGCATTCATTCATTCAATATCAGAAAGGGCGTGAAACACAATCAATAACTTTTATTGATAAATCATTAATTACAATAACATTTATTGTTGGAATGGTTCGCCTCGGGCTCACATTGCTAACAATCTCCCACTAGCCCTCAGAACCATTCAGGAACAATCCTTAAACCCATACTCATTACATGCTGGTCGAAAACCTTTTGTGTCAGTCAAAGGTTTGGTAAGAGGATCAGCAACGTTGTCGGCAGAGGCCATCTTGGTGATGATGATGTCACCATGCTTTTGTATCTCCCGAATGATGTGGTATTTCCTTTCTACATGCTTGCTCTTCTGATGCCATCTGGGTTCCTTCGCCTGGGAAATGGCTCCCGTGTTATCACAGAGTAGCGGGATGGGAGTATCATAGGAAACTACGCCAAGCTCCTGGACGAACTTGCGCAACCACACCACCTCCTTTGCAGCATCCGATGCGGCAATGTATTCGGCTTCTGTTGTTGAATCTGTTGTAGTGTCCTGCTTCTTGCTTCTCCAGCTCACAGCACCACCACTCAACAGGAACACAAACCCTGATGTCGACTTTCGATCATCAATATCCGATTGGAAGTCAGAATCTGTATATCCCAAGACTTGGAGATCACCATCTCCGTAGACCAAGATGTAATCTTGCGTCCGTCTTAGATATTTGAATATGTTCTTTACTGCATTCCAGTGTTGTTCTCCATACAGGATTGGTAACAACTTACCACTCCCACTGCATGGCAGATATCTGGCCTAGTGCACATCATGGCATACATTAAGCTTCCTACGGCTGATGCATAAGGACATCCAGCCATGACCTTCTTTTCCTCAACAGTTTGAGGAGCCATTCCTTTAGACAGGTGGATACCATGTCTTAAGGGTAGGAATCCTTTCTTAGAACTATCCATACGGAATCGTTCAAGAATCTTCTTAATGTATCCATGTTGTGACAATCCCAAAATCCTCTTTTCTTGGTTTCTGAACAACTTCAGGCCTAAGATGTAAGAGGCTTCTCCAAGATCTTTCATCTCAAAGGTATGGGACAGCCAAATCTTCACACTGGTCATCATCCCTGTATCATTCCCAATGATAAGGATGTCATCTACATAAAGCACGGTGAACACAATGGCGCTCCCACTAAGCTTCTTGTATACACAAGGTTCATCAGGATTCTGCACAAAATCATAACTCTTTATGGTTTTGTCAAATCTGATATTCCAACTACGAGAAGCTTGTTTGAGCCCATAGATGGATTTCTTCAGCTTTCATACTTTACCATCCTCAGTCATGAAGCCTTGGGGCTGCTCCATGTAGATATCCTCCTCGAGGTATCCATTGAGGAAAGCCGTCTTGACGTCCATCTGCCAGATGTCGTAGTCAAGATATGCAGCTATAGCCAGCAATGCCCTGATGGATTTAAGCATAGCCACATGAGAGAATGTCTCATCGTAGTCGATGCCTTCTCTTTGTGTGTAGCCCTTGTCTACGAGCCGTGCTTTGAAAGTCTCTACTTTCCCATTAGGTCCCCTCTTTCTCTTGAAGATCCATTTACACCCAATGGGTTTACCCCTTTAGGTGGATCCTCTAGGGTCCATACACCATTCTTATGCATGGAGTCAATTTCTGACTTCATTGCTAGCATCCATCTATCCATGTCTTGATCTGCGAGTGCTTCATCAAATGAAGTAGGATCAATGTCAGTTTCACTTGACACATGGAATCCATACCTTTCAGGTGGTGCAACCACCCTCGAACTTCTTCGAAGAGGTATGGGTGTTTCATCTTTATTTACTTCTTCAGTTTCTGGTCTAGGAAGCTCAGAATCCTCAGGGGATTCAATGAGTTCCTCTACTTCATTTTTATCTTGACCTTTAAGGAAATCATCCTCCAAAAATTTCACATCTCTGGAGACAAAAACCTTTTGGGTCTCAGAGTCATAGAGCTGGTATCCAATACCATCTCTAACATACCCAATGAAGTAACACTCACGAGTGCGAGATTCCAGCTTACTTGCGTCCACGTTCTTTGCATGAACCAAGCAACCCCAGACCCTCAAGTGCTTAACACTAGGTTTGGTTCCATACCAGAGCTCATGAGGAGTCTTAGGTACAGATTTGCTAGGAATCTTATTCAGGATATATATTGCAGTCTCTACTGCATATCCCCAGAAACTAAGTGGCAAATGTGCTTTACTCATCATTGAACGGACCATATCCATGATGGTCCTGTTGCGTCTTTCAGCAACACCATTAAGTTGGGGAGTTCCAGGAGTAGTGAGATTGGAGACAATTCCATTCTCTTTGAGGTATTCCTTGAATTCATCAGAGAGGTACTCGCCACCTCGATCAGATCGAATTCGTTTAATCTTCCTATCGGTTTGGTTCTCAACCAAAGCCTTGAACTCTTTGAACTTTTCAAAGGTTTCAGATTTATGACGTAATAAGAAGACAAACTCGTATCGCGAATGGTCATCAATAAATGTCAAATAATATCGATATCCATTTCGAGTCACGGTACTGAAGGGACCACATACATCAGTATGTATTAGGTCAATAATACCTTCGCATCTTGTAACCTTGTTACGGAAAGGCATCCTAGTCATTTTACCACGAATACAATGTTCGCAGGTAGGTAAAGATTGAACCTGTAGAAAATCTAAGGGTCCATCCTTTATCAATCTATTGATCCTATCAACAGATAAATGACCAAGCCTTTGATGCCAAATCATGTTTGATTGATTTTCATTATTCCTGGATCTTTTAGGGTTTTTATTAGTGGTTGTAACATTCATGACATTTTTATTAATGCACAATTCATAGAGTCCTCCAGAAGTCAAAATACCATCTGCAATATATTTATCATAATGATTTGTGACTAATTTATTACAGAACAGGAATGAATATCCACTTCTAACTAGCTTAGATACAGATATTAAGTTCCTCCTGACTTCAGGTACATAAAGACACTCTTTAAGTACTAGGACTCTACCAGTAGATAATGATAGCCGACAAGTCCCGACGGCGACTGCTGCAAAACTTGCATCAGATCCCATCTGGATGACTATCTCCCCTTCTTCAAGTTTTCTAGTTTCCTGAAACAAATGCAACAAATTGCATACATGAACAGAAGCACCAGAATCAACAACCCAACTTCCTTCTCGTCCTACGAGAAAGCTGGTTTCAATGATAAAAGTAGATTTTATACCTGCTGGGGCTTTACCTTTGTCGACCGACTTCAGGTAATCCGGGAAGTTACGCCTCTAGTGCCCCGGCTTCTTGCAGTGGTGACAGACGTCGGTTTTCTTCGACGCCATTAATGTGGATGCATTGGAAGAAGAGCCAACACTTTGTCCCTTCTTCTTTCTCTTCTGGGCCGGGCCCTTCCGAGAACCATGCTTCCGACCACGCTTCCCTTTGACCTGTGCAACCATTGCACTGCCAGTGGGACCATCCTTCTTCATCACGTCCTCTGCGGACTTTAATGCAGCAAGGAGGGCAGCACTTGTCAATTCCAACTTATTCATGTGGAATGACACTACAAAGTTATTGAAAGATTTGGGCAACGACAGCAGAATGAAGTCAGCCTGCATGTCTGCATCCATCATTGCTCCAAGAGTCCCCAGCTCCGACAAGTACCCAAACATTTTGAGTACATGTTCACGGACCGAAGTCCCTTCCTGCATCTTGCAGCGAATGAGGTCTTTCATAACATTGTACCGCTGGGTGCGGTTAATGTCACCAAACATTTCTTTTAGGTTCTGCATGACCTCCTGGCAAGTACTCATCTCCACATGTTGTTTCTGAAGAACATTGGAGAGAGAACCCAAGATATATCATCTACCCAAGACATGATCCTCATCATACTTGTCATTGAATGGTTTTTCTTCCTTGGATTTAGGGTTCTCATGCCTGTCCTCAGAGAGCACATAACTGATGCGCTCCGCAGAGAGAACAAGCTCCAAATTACGGATCCAATCCGAGTAATTTGGTTCGGTCAACTGGTTGACCTCCAGAAGCCTGCTCAGTGGGTTCATGGATTTCATTTTCTGAAATTGAGAATGCACTATATTAGAACATATAATCATATATTCAATTTAGTTTTATTTGATTAAGGCATTTTAAATCAAATTAGTCTTGCTATGTCAACTATGAAAGTTTATTCCCTTATTTACTTTCAAAGTAGGAGATATACTTACCGATATATCTCAAGCAAGAACTGGGATCTCCTCTTTACCTTTGTCATATCCCAATAATATGAGAACTTATGACTCCAATAAAGAGAAGCGGGAACACATTCCGCCTTGCAAGTCCAACTTGCATGTTCCCAATTCGGTCTTTAATACCCGGGCCCACGACCCCTAAGGTGATGTTGACCCGTCATTAATTGAACCAACCGTCAACAGGAATACAACTCGCTATGCGCAATCCAATATCGCCCCAATAATATGAGGACTCGATATTGGGGTCACTACGCATACGTCCTTACTCTTTCGAGAAGCGAGGAGCCCGATCCAAATGGATCATATGCAGGAGCTGTCACTTCGGACAGGTGTCTCCTACACATAATATTTGGCGACGGAACCCTTCGCCTTGACGGGAGACCATGGATGTCACTTATGTGATCCTCCACCTCTTATTCAAATTTAATTAATTAACATGAATCATATTCATATAATTAATTCTTCTAAGAGAATTATTAACTCTAATCATATTAGAGTATTCTGATTGGATATAATTAATTCAATCATATTAAATTAATTATCAATCCAATTCAATCAATCAAACTTGATTTTCTTACTTGAATATATATGGTATTATTCTCAAAGTACGTATTAATTCGTATTTTAATAATTAAGAGAAATACATATTAATCCCTCAGACATTATCCCGGCCCTTCCCGCTGTCGGGGCCAGTACCGACAAGAGTGGGACGGACCACATATGTTGCAACCCGCAACCTCAATGCTCTCCGACTAGGCACCATATCCGCCTCGGGAAATGATAATGCCAAATTGATTAATTTGTACTTGAGATGATCATCGGTTCTTCAACCGAAATTGTACCATATAGTAGAAATAAAAACATTTTTTATTATGTGGAAATTTGCTACTCAAATTCCCAAATCCTATTCAAGCATCAAGTTTGAAAGATTGTGGTTTCCAATTATGATTTAGATCACATCTTAATTAATTAATTGGTTGGGGCCAAGTCAATTAGGCAAATAATCATGTTTCAATATTTCACAAATATTTTCAAGATTATTTCATGAAATTAACAATTTAATTTCACTAATTGACAATCACTTGGTTCTAGATTTGGAATGTAATTTCAGTAAGGACCCCTACTCACTAAAATTAACATATCTCAATCAATTAATATCCAAATTAAGCAAACTCAATTTTCATAGATTGTTAACTTGATTTAGGACAGAACCTAAGTGAAGTTAAACGCATTTCGAGGCAGATGATAACAGTAATTAACTCTTTAATCATGTTAAAATCTACTGTACCCGCAACAGTGCATACATGTTCATTAAAACAACCATATCTTGAGCATACGAAATCCGATTTACGTAAACTCAGTTCCTATGATTTCCTTATTTAATGGGGAACAAAATCCAAGTATTAAATTCGTATTTAAACAGTTTAAACAGCGCCGAATTTTTCTACTAAACAGATCTGCGAAATCAAATGCGATAAAAACTTTCGCGACCTAAACGAACCCAAGTCGTCCTCGGTTTTTCGAATCATATTCAAAACCGTCGACCTAAGGCTCTGATACCACTTGAAGGATATGGAGAAATCCTCAAGCACATCACGGATGCGTGATAGTCGTATCGGATACGACGAAGAATGACTAGTCGTACTAGTTGTTCGGTGCAGCGGAATTTAAAAAATTTTTATCCGATGAAACCACATGATCCGAGAACCATTCTCAAATCGTTTCATCTATAACCACAACAAGTATAATGCAATACCTCTTGAAGCGTGGTTGATCAAGTCTCTAAGAGAAGAGACCTCTTGTCTCAAGTCCGATCGTCGAAGTAACGACATGCGAGCGCGGGGATGAGTCGTGGTATCCTCGCAATCCAAGTTGATCCAAGTACGGTTGCTCCTGATCTCGTCACACGAGATCAAATGTCTCCTTTGAGAGTGAAGTACTCCAAGAAGACGAAGAACCACAGAGCGTCGAAGCGGCAGCACGATGGCGCAGGCGTCGACGATTCTCTCCACCAAGGTGGACGGCCACCAAGAAGAGAGGGAGAGAGAGGGAGGGATGTCGAGTATGAGAAAGAGAGAGAGAGAGAGTTGTGTGCTACAATAGCATGTGTAAAGAGAGAGCATGGTATGCCTCTCTATTTATAGGGTTTTGGGATCCATGGATCTCAATCCATGGGACATATAAAATCAATGGATGAGATTGATTTATATCCATCCAATGGTCAAGATTGTTGTTGGTGAAAACCAACAATTTGTGATTTAATTTTGATTAAATATATTTGATAAATCAAATATATATTAATACCAAATTAAACCAACCAAATAAGGAGTGGAAAAACAAATGAGATCCACCTTCCCCATTAGGGGGAGTGGACGGACACCAATTCCATAAAGGAATTGGTGCCGCCACCACCTTCTCATATGGGGAGGGCAATCTCATGGATCCCCATGAGATTGAACATCTCCTTGTTTTTCTCTCAACTTATTTTCCAACAATCATTTGTTGGTATTTTATTCACCAAAAATAATTCTCAATTAATTTTGGGAATATTGCAATCTTAACATTGGAATATTGTGAATCATATTCACAACCCAAAACAAAATGTAATTTACATTTTCAATTAATTAGACAATGTGTATCCAGTACACATTAATAATTAATCTACTAATATAGATTATATTTAAATCTCTCTAATATATTATAAATCACATTTATAACATAATATGAATAATTGGATATTACTATCCACATTATTCTTATCCATAATAATTAAGTCACATTTAATCATATTGGATAATTTCTCATACATCATGATAATTAAATCACATTTAATTATCAACTTCTCTTTGCTTAGATCTTATGGAATTATTCTTAAACCATTTAAGAACAATGTTATTACTCCTTAGATACTTGGATATAAGGACAGGGCGATTGTATTGTTCCACGTATAGTGACTTGGATATTGAGATCACATCTCAAATCCAGATCCCATGGACCTCTCATAGATGCTTGACTAAGTCAAGACCGTAAACCTAATCTTCTCATTGCATCTGAATCTCATTCAGATCAATGTCCAGTATATGGACTAAGATTAGGTCACTTCTCTAATGAAAGGAGTCACTAAAATCCAGACCTGTTTCATCACTCCCTCGGAATGGAAGCGTCATGGTTATACAATCGTTTATGATCAAATCACCCTTCAGGTATTCCCAATACCTGCACATCCTGCATACTGGAAGACTTATGATCATTATGAAGATATAGATCATTTTTACACTGTCATCTTCATAGTCTAATCATCAAGTTTCTCAATCTTGGTCCTTGGGATATGGTATAGATCATATGCTTTCACAAAGCATATATCTTTACCTTCAAATTCATATCATGCTTCTAAAGCATGATGACCATGCATGGAATTTGGTCAATCCCAATACCTCATGAGTGAGCTCATGTCTCCCGGTTCACAAGTGAACCTGTATGATCCCTTTGAGAGATCATATTACTCATATGCCCTAACATGCACACCAGCTCGCCGGTATATAGACCTTGGTTAGGTCATCAACCTATTGGTCTGCCAAATGTACATACTCAGACATATAACAATACATCTGTCTCTGGTCAGAGGATGCTTGCCTGTGATGTGACAATATTCATCATAGGTCTTTGGTTATCTCGATCTCGTTAAGTCAACTCATTGACTCAAGTAATCTGATACCTCCGAAACAATATTCCCATGTAGAGGACCTGCATCAAGAGGTCGATCAGATATCAGTCTAATGAGATAGGATTGCCATCTCCCACTCAGACTGGAGATCACTACTTGTTAATCATTGGTGATGCTTGATGAGTCCTCTATCTAACTCCTTAGATATTCATCCAAGCATCAGTCTCTATGATTCAATCAATGAATCAACAGCTGTATGATTATCAAGTTGGCCATGGTACATAACCCTAATTATATAGACGGACCTTATAGTGCATTCATTCATTCAATATCAGAAAGGGAGTGAAACACAATCAATAACTTTTATTGATAAATCATTAATTACAATAACATTTATTGTAGGAATGGTTCGCCTCGGGCTCACATTGCTAACAATCTCCCACTAGCCCTCAGAACCATTCAGGAACAATCCTTAAACCCATACTCATTACATGCTGGTCGAAAACCTTTTGTATCAAAGGTTTGGTAAGAGGATCAGCAACGTTGTCGGCAAAGGCCACCTTGGTGATGATGATGTCACCACGCTTTTGTATCTCCCGAATGATGTGGTATTTCCTTTCTACGTGCTTGCTCTTCTGATGCCATCTGGGTTCCTTCGCCTGGGCAATGGCTCCCGTGTTATCACAGAGTAGCAGGATGGGAGTATCATAGGAAAATACGCCAAGCTCCTGGACGAACTTGCGCAACCACACCGCCTCCTTTGCAGCATCCGATGCGGAAATGTATTCGGCTTCTGTTGTTGAATCTGCTGTAGTGTCCTGCTTCTTGCTTCTCCGGCTCACAGCACCACCATTCAACAGGAACACAAACCCTGATGTCGACTTTCGATCATCAATATCCGATTGGAAGTCAGAATCTGTATATCCCAAGACTTGGAGATCACCATCTCCGTAGACCAAGATGTAATCTTGCGTCCGTCTTAGATATTTGAATATGTTCTTTACTGCATTCCAGTGTTGTTCTCCATAGCAGGATTGATAACGACTTACCACTCCCACTACATGGCAGATATCTGGCCTAGTGCACATCGTGGCATACATTAAGCTTCCTACGGCTGATGCATAAGGACATCCAGCCATGGCCTTCTTTTCCTCAACAATTTGAGGAGCCATTCCTTTAGACAGGTGGATACCATGTCTTAAGGGTAGGAATCCTTTCTTAGAACTATCCATACGGAATCGTTCAAGAATCTTCTTAATCCAATGTGTGATTAAATACAATGTGTGATTAAATTCAATGATGCATGCAGGGGATAAGAGATGTGTAACTTGTCGTCGACACTCTACATGTAGGGTGATCCGTGTAAAATTTAAATGTAGACAATTAAACTAACCTAATGATGCACGTAAACCGTCTTAGCAATAACTTATGTTGGTGGGAAGAACCTATTAATTTGACTAGGTCTAAATTATGCTCTACTCTATAGATGCAAAAAATCTATTTAGGGCTTTTGATATAATTAATTATGTGGCTCAAGCAAGTTAATAAATCATATCATTGATTGCTCGAGCATAAACAATCGTGTGAAACAAATAAAACAAGGCAGTGAAAAACAAAACTAGTGAGGTCCCCCAAGTGCACTGACACTTGACGAAACAAACCTTGCACACAAGGTATATAATGTCCTTTTACAAGAATTCTGAATGAAAAAAATGCTAAACCTAAGTAAAAAACTATCTGAGCAAAAATGTTCTAGGTGGTCGATCATCTCTAAATATTCTTTTCCTCCTACTACGCTCTCTTGTGGCTCGGTGAAAAATCGAGCCGCCTTCACTTCACTTGAGTGCACCGACGCTCCTAATAATACCGCCCTCCCTCATTGGACCCTCGAAAGAAATAGGAACCATAAGATAATGTAAGAGATAAATTTATATAAACATGCACAAAAATAATGGGAATAAATATAGTGAATATTAACAATGAAATGAATGAAAATATATACAAAAATAAGAGAAACAAAAACAAGCATAAACAACCTTGAATAGTATGTCAAAAGAAAATCCTAACTACCCATATCGTGCCTCCCAGCAATGTTGCCATTTGTTGAAGCACTAGACTCAAGGTTTATTATTTCAATGAATTATTCACAAGTGAAATGTGGTCGTTGCAACCCAAAGAAGCGTAGAACAAAAAATTATTTAAATCACAAGCAAAAATCAATAAAGAAAATGTAGCAAGAGCATTTGCTATTTAATTTACATGTATAGATAACAAGATTAAACTCTGGGAGCTACAAAAATCTCGAGGGTTGTTCTATGCAATGAGTAATCAATGAAAGAATGAAGAAATTTCTATGCAGACTAGTGGTTATATATTTTTATTTTGTATTTTTACGGAATTTTAATTGAATAAAATTTTATTTGGCTTCCTGATTTTTATTTTTTATTTTGTAAAATATTTTTTTATTTTAAAACAATGAGATAATTGAATAAATTATAAAGCAACCACTCAATCTCTCTTTTTATATTTTTATTAGGTCAAAAATAGATAGAAAATTAAACAAAAAAATATTTTGGGGTTTTATGAAATTTATAATTTTTTTATAATTTCTCCAAATTTTCCCACAATATATAAAGCATTTAAATAAACAAACTGGCAATAAAATAAACATAAAATAAAATGGATGTTTTTGGATTTTTAAAATATAAAATAAAGTCAAATGGATGAAATATATATGAATTAAAAGATATATTTTTATATTTTCCAAAAAGCCACTTTGTGAAATTTTTTAGAATTTTAATTGATATTTATGAATTTTTAGTATTTTTTATATTTTTAAGTTTTTATGGTTTTTAATAAAAAATAAAATGATAAAATTGGAAAGCAATTAAAATAAATAAAAAATAGGCAAACACATTTTTTATAATTTAATGCACTTTACGTATTTTTTGTTATTTTTAAAAGCAAACATGGAATTTTTATGGATGCAAGATGGATGTAATAGCTACCTGGATAAACTTTTGTGGGATTTGTAAACAAGTTTTGATTTTTTATATTTTATTTTAAAGATAAAAATTAAATGCATACTCACAAGGACTAAAATACTAATATTTTAAGTTTACAGAGTGAATAATAACGAAAATAAAGGTATGTGGCGTATCATGCAAAAATCCCAAGAAAACATGTGTGCGTTAGTGTGTGCCGACCAATATGCAATTAATATAGTTTCAAGGTCCAAATAATATTAACTCAAAAATATTGTATTTTTATTGCAAATAACCGAACAAATCACTTCCCAAACTTGCACTATAGCTCAAGAAGGACTAATATGCAAATAATTTAAAGTCTAGGATATAAAATGTAATTGTTCAAATAATGACAACTGTCCTCGCATGGACTTATTTAAAAATAAAATGAAGATAAGGGCTTGTGTGTAAAATTACCCTTTATTGATGTGGCGGGGTGGAAGTCTGTGATGCTTTACGACCGAGATATGAAGTTCGTTATTGATTCTGAAGTGAAGGGCACCGATTAGATCTGGACTCTTGAACTACGATGTAGCTTTGGGGCTTTTTTGAACGACCGTGAACTAAACTGTAGGAGATGTTCTTTAATGGATGGCAGTGAGTGACTCTGGAAGAACGGTGATGAATGACAACTTAGGAAAGCTTCATTCAAGAGGATCTCAAATGTTCTTCATGCAAATCTTCCTCTGATGGTCACTATGGCTTCTTGCACCTCTTCTCTAGCGATCAGCATGAGCAATGAAGCTCAAATTTGCCTCATCAATGTTCTGGAGGTTTTCTTTGGAAGATGCTTCAAGTAAAGCTCTAGGATGATTCCTTTACCAATGATTCGTTCTTTGAACCCATGAATGCAAGCTTATGCTCGGTGATATCCTTCAGCCAAGAAATGAGGTCAACAATGCGGGCTATGGTGAATGGACGGGGTTCTCCGGTGAGTTATGGTCAGAATGGAGATCAAACTCCAGATCTATGAGGATCTGGAGAAGAAGGTAGAAGAGCAAGAGAATGATAAGGTTGATTTGTATGATCAGAGTTCCTATGATTGTACAGATTGGAAGTTGAAGGTGAGGACATGATCTAGGTGATTCAGATGAAATCAAAGTGAAATAAGAGGAACAAAATAAAGATTGAATACCTAAGTTACCTACGGAATGGAAGAGGGGTGGAATAGCCTCGATCTTTAGCTCGTGGCGGAGAGGCAGAGATGTGACGGAAAACTCCAGCGATGTAGTTGGATCATATTGTGCAGATGCTCGCTCACACTCCTGATCGTGGGGAGCAGTAGTTGTCATCTGCAACTCACTCCAGAACTCGATCTCGTGAAGGAAGATGACTAAATGATAGATCAAATGCTCATCGGAGGTGGAGGGGTCTTATTTATCGAAACATGCCCAGTGAGTTTTGAATTTTGAAATGGGTGAGATCGGAGGCAGGGTTAGCAGATCTAAGATGATGCCAATGAAGTTGAATAATGGGGCGATAATTATGGAGAAGGGAGTGGGAATAGTTGGTGAGTGATGCACGAGATAAAAATGTGAGAATAATTGGTGGAAGCAAGATTAGTGGGGGGTGGCAAAGATTGGGGAGTTGACCTGCATCAACAGACCTGGGTTTGGCCATCAGTGTGGGTAGCAGATGCAAACAAAAAAGGGAAAACAAAAAAGGTAAATAAAAACTAAATAAATGAAATAAAAATAAAAAAATATTTTATATAATCATATAATGTAAATAAAAATGTAATCATAAAGCAAAGTTAATTTTAGTGATTTTTACTTAATTAAATAATGTAGATACAAGGTTTAAAATAAATAAAGTATGCTATTTACAGCGATGTATACCTATATATACAAGACTTTGATATTTAATTAATTATTCATACAAATATATACATAATTAATATTTTATTTATTTACAATATTTTAAATGGATTTTAATGATATATTTATTTGATTTTTAGGAGTTAATTTTTTTAATTAATTAAATATGTATAGGTACAATATTTACATGGTGTTACATATGCAATATATACATGATTTTATTTTCATTGAATTTTAATTTTTTTATTTTTATAAGTTAAATATTTACAATTATTTAAAAATATAATATTTACAAAATATGCATAAGAAAGTAAATAATTAAATATTTCCAATAGTGTGTATAGGTATATTATACAATAATACCCCAATTGGCCAAATTTCACACCTTAACTCTGAATTTTATGAAATCACCCCTATTTTAAAGATAATTTAATTTAGAGTACAATAACATTGAGTTTGATTAATTTGGAGTTCAGATGGAGAAGATATCGATTTTTCAATTTTGTACTTTGTGGCTTTTGGAGAGTTATGTTATTTACAAAATATATACAAGTTTTTACTGTAATTATTTTTATTATTTACAAGAGGATTTTATTCACAAATTTCAAGAATAAATAATTTTTATTGATAAAGATTTGGTTATGAAAAAATTAATTAAAGAGTGTGTAATATTGTACGTGTTATGAATATATATAGCAGACAATGAATTTCCCGGATTTTCTGGTAATTAGGCTTATCTCCCCCTACTTTCTTCCTTGTCCATTTGGTCAAGTCTTGACTTCCTCTCAGTGTTTGATTTAGCCTGTATATATTGCATGTATACAAACTTTTATTTTTTTCCATTATTTATTTATTTATATATTTTATGTCAAAAGAGTGATAAATATACATTATTTACACAAGCATTATAGTTAATAAAAGAATGAAAATAGTGGTATTTACAGGTGTTTTATAAGGTATTTCAAGCTAAAATAAATGAATAAAGATGATTAAATGTAGATTCATCAATTATTCAATGGATAAATGAATGCACTTATGTAATATATATGTATATTATATATATGTAATAATAACATTTTTATTATTTTTAGTTTTTTTATGCTTGTTTGTAATTTATATACATAATATGAAATACATACAAAAATTAAAAATACAAACTATTCAAAATATAAAGAATTAAATAAATAAACAAATTAATATATACAATATCTTCATACAGATGGAATGTCACTCCAAAAAGGAGACTTTCACATCTTAATACCAAATTTTATGAAACCACTTTCATTTAAATCATATTTTATTTTGAACATAATGAAAGTGAGTTTATTTCATTTTAAGTTCATATGGAGTAGATATTGATCTTTCAGCTATGGTTTTATCGCTTTTCATAGTATTGTCACTTTATTACGTGCATGGCTATTTTTTCAAATCTTTTTATTATTTAAAACAAATTTTTATGTATGCAACCTTCTTTTATGTCTTTTACCTTCATTATTTTTTTATTTATTTATTTTGTGTTAAAATAATGTTTTTAATGCACTATTAAAAGATGATGTTATATTGTTAATAAATGAGAAGTAATGAAATTTACATGTGCTTGTAAGGGACATGAAAACAAAATAGATGAATAAAGATGATGAATTGCGATTCATCATCCCCCTATACTTTACCTTTGCTAGTCCCTTAGCAAACACATATTAGAAGAATAAGTGACTAAAAAGAAAAAGGAAATGAAAAAGAAAGAACTTAGAACAATTTTGATTTTTAAACTAATCTTCATAAAATCAATGTATGGAGCTCGATTAGACCTCTAGACTATTCGTTTGTTGGGGCCTTATTGAGAATAGTATTTCAGACTAATAGCCCTTAAGTTCCACAAGTCTATGTTCAGTTCACCTCAACAGTCAGGTCAAAACAAGTCTTCATACATAAGATCTTACGACTATGAATCTTACATGTATGGTGAATGTGAAACGGTAGCTCCCAACATCTGAAATAATAAAGAACAACCTTATTTAGCTAGGTGACCCTACTTCCCCACTCTAGCTACCCTTTCTTGAAGGAGAGGGGTATTCCATTCTAAATTCAAGTTCAACAACTCATTTAGAGGAGGTAAAAGAGAATGGATTCTGACCAGTGTAACCTCATATCCATTGGAGCTTGGGCAGTGTAGCCAAGTCTCCAGCAGCAAGCTTCCTTGAAAACTTTAGCTTTGAAACAAATGCCTTACTTATTGATATTTTTTGTTAACGGGAATGGTTTTTTTTGCTTTTTGTCCGTCTAACTTTTTTGGAGACTTTATTTCATACTTTTTACATATAAATAGTTTTTCTTCTTGGGCTAGTAGATAATCCCTCTTTTGAAGCTTTATTGCAAACCATTGCATCATGTATGTAGACGTCGGCGCCACTAGACTAGGTCAAGGGCCACTGGCCTCCTATTGGGGAAACATGTGTTTCCATTCATGTGTGTCTCAATCTCGCGGGTTTTGCCCCTCACCACCTCATCTGTGTTGAGATACATGCAATGTTCTTGTCCAATTTAGGCCAATGTCTCAAAGAGTCATGCATGTTTCATGAAATATTCTACATAGACCAATCAAGATCACATGTGAAGATAGTCGTATGAACTCAAAGAATTAAGTTCCTCGACCTAAAAGTCACAACTCTAGTTCCTATAAGGTTTCTCTGAAATTAAATGAATTAAGGTCTTAACCGAGCTCCATTCTTCAAACTTTATTCGAAACTAGTTTAATTATCAATATGATTTCTAAAAAAATTTAATGCAAATACAGAAATTGTTTATTGAAGTTTATTTTCTAATCTAAACTTTTATGTCAATTTTAAAGAGATCTGTAATTTTTTATGAGTTTTAAACTTTTTTAATTTTCACGTGTTTTGTAAAGGGTTGGAGAATTAAATGTATTTATAAGTATAAACAAGGATTATGTACACATTAACAACAAATTTTCCACAAAGATATATACAAGAATCATACAAGTTTTACACAAAGTTTTATTTACCAAAGAATGTTAGTTACAAGTTTTATACACAACTTTTACAAAAATATTTTATTTATAAGTTTTAAATATGACTTTTATGAAGGACTTTAAAAAAATATTTATATACATAAATTACAAGTAATTATGGGTTTTATTTACACGAATTTTACAATAAGTTTTTAGATGCAATTTTACACAACATAATTTACATACATGTTTGGAAAATAACTACATAAACTAATTTTACAAATGAATTTTACAAATAACTTTACCAAAACCTTTTCAAAATAATTTACAAAAAAATTACAAATTTTTACAAAACTTTTTACAGAGGATTTATAAATATTTTATAACAATATTTTTGAAAACATTTTATTTTCAAATAATTTTCGAACACTTTCCAAAATAATAATTGTGTACAGAAATATATTTACAAAACATTTTACATATAAAATAATTTTACAAATATTTTACAATAATTTTTACACAAATAACTTTACAAAGGTTTTATAAAAAAAAGTACAAATATTTTACAAAAATATTTTACAATATATTTTCCAAAAAATTACAAAAAAAATTTACAAATATTTTATGAATCATTGTACAAAAAATATTTTAATTTTATAAATATAAACTATTATAATAAAAATACAATAAAATATCAATTATGGCTTCTAAAGTATATACAGTATATAAGACACCCCCCTATGTCCTCATAGTGACCAAAAGTGACAAGGAGGACATAACTCGTGCTAAAATTAACAGAATTTGCTTGTCTCCCCTATACTTAGGATCAAATAATATTAAGTATAGAAGCATGTACAAATGGGGATAATCAAGGAAAAGAATGTACAAATTCAACGACTCGGCATGTCCCTTCATATACTTAGGGTAAAATATCCCTATGTATAGAAGAGAATATCAACAGTTAAAGGACAAATGAGAGAATAGAAGAAATAAAATGAAAATAAATAAGATGAAAAGACTGACATGAAAAGACTGACATCATTCTCCCTATACTTGTGGTAAAGGATCCCTAAGTATGAACAACTACAAGACTAATAAAAAATAAAAATTGAACAACTCAAGTCTTTCACCTCCCCTATCCTGAGAATCTATTCACCCTAAGTATATTACACACATACAGAAAAGAGGTGAATGATCAAAATGAAAGTAAGAAATAATAAAGTGAAAGGAATATACAAGGTGAAAATCAACTCATGTATTGAATGCAGAAGAAATCAAAGAATCATAATCTGATACCATATGAATAATGGACAAGTGAGTATGTAATAAATGTTATTGCAATTCACCCCTTAATCTGAAATGAAGAATAAATAATTTGCATAATAGGTCCCTCAGTACAGTTAGGGTTATGTACCATGGATATCCTAATAATAATATAGTTGTTGATTCAATGGTTGAATCATAGAGGATGGTTCTTGGATGATATATAAAGAATTAGATTTAGGACTCATTAAGCACCACTAAACGATTATTAAGAGAGGATCTCTAGACTGAGATGAAGATGGAAATTGTTCTCTAAAGACCGGTATCTGACCAACCTCTTGATGTAGTTCCTCTGCATAGGAATAGAGGTTCGGAGGTGTTAGGTTAGTTAGGTCAAAGAGTTGACCTGACGAGATTGATATAACCAAGACCTATGTCGTATACTGTCACAATATAGTCACGCATCCTCAGACTAGAGACATGTGTTCTACTATATGTCTCAATATGTACAATTGGTATACCAATAGGCTGATGAGCTATTCAAGGTCTATATATCGGCCAGTTGGTGTGCATATAAGGTCATGTAAGTAATACGATCTCTCAATGGTATCATATAGGTTCATTACTGAAACAGAATACATGAGCTCACCCATGAGATATTGGGATCAAATTCCATGCTTGGTCGTCTCGCTTTGGAAGCTTGATTGAATTTGTAGGTATGATATATGCTTTTGGAAAATATATGATCGATACCAACTCCCAATGATCAGATGAGAAACTTAATGATAAAACCTTGATAGAGATTGTTCAAATATGATCTAAAACTTTGATTTATTATACGTCTTCTAGTGTGTTGGATGTACAGGTATTAGGAATACTCGAAGGTTATGTGATCATAAATGATTGTATAACCATGATACTTCTGTTAAGATGTAGTGATGAAACATGTTTGGATTGAGTGACTCCTCTTAGTATAGAAGTAATCTAATCTTAGTCCGAAAATTGGAATTGATCTAGTACGATCCATATGCAATGAGAAGAATAGAATTACGCATTTTATTTAATCAGACATCTTTTTGAAGTTCCTGATGTCTAGATTTGAGATATAATCTCAATATCCAAGTTACTATATGTGGAACATACAATCTCCATGTCCTTATCTCCAAGTATCCGTGGAGAAAGCATGCTATTGTTGAAAGAATTGAAGAACAATTCCATTGTTGAATAACACATCTGAGAATTGGAAAATTAATAATGAAATGTGATTAAATTATCATGAATAATATGAATATGATTCATATTTTTTAGATAAATGAGAATAAAAATCCAAGATAATTATTTATGACCTAATTATCAAGGATATGAATAATTTTGATATCACCATACATAATCATATATATTATAAATATGATTTACAGTATATTAGAGAGAGCTAATTGTAGATAGTATTTACGAATAAAATGTTGATGGTAATTGGATTCACATTGAACAATTAATTGAAAATAAAATATTCATTTTATATTGGATATGTGAATATGATTCACAAATTGTCAATGGCATGTTTGAAATTATCATAAGATAATTTGGAATTATTTTTGTGAATATATAGAACAATTATTGTAGCACATGTGTGATTTATGGAGAGATATGAAATAACTCAATTAAGGAAAAAAAGAGCATCTTCCCCTTAAAGATGGGGGATGACTAAGGAGTTATACTCCTTGTATGGGTGTCCCCTTTATTAAGAGGAGGAGACTCCTTCAATTTTCTTTTAAATTCGCATGGGATTGATTTAAATTAAATCTAATGTGTTGTAATCTATTCGCAACATATTCAATTTATTTTTAAATTAATAATTGTTATTGAAATTTTATGCAAGAAAAATCATTGTCATTGATTGAAAGCACAAAACAATATAAATCTTTGACTTTGTGAGCTCATGGATTAGGATCCATGGACGACCAATTTTTTTCTAAAAAAAGGCAAGACTAGATCTCTTATTTTACAACACAATTACAAGAGAAAACTCTCTCAACCATTCTCTCTACACACCCCATTCCTCTCTCTCAAGTTTTGTTGTCCACATCTTAGCCTAGAGAACATCATGTCATCACCACATCGTTGTGCTGCCCAATCGACTGCTCATGGATCTTCATCGTCTTCAGTGCCCCTTTCTCATGAAGAAAATGTCGGGTTTAGTGAGATGAGATTAGGAGATTCGTTGCTAGAATCTTCAAGTTGGATTGCGAGAAGCACTCATCTCATCCATGCACTTGCAATTGTCTCCTTCATTGGATCGCACTTGAGACAGAAGGTCTTTTGCTTTAGAGACAATGATCACAACCATGCTTCAAGAGGAATTCCTATAACTTGTTTGTGATCTTGATGAAACAATTTGAGAAGTGTTCTCGAATCATGTGGTTTTATCTCATAAAAAAATTATTTCCGATGCCCGATGCAACTAGTATGACTAGTTTCCCTAGGTCATATGTGATGCGACCAACATACTTTTGTGATGTGCTAAGGCCTAATTCAACAACAAACATGAATGTATCATGCTCTAAGTATGGCTTCAACAACTGCCCACCAAGAAACAACTATTGAGCATCAAATGACAACCTTGAAATGAAAATGCTACTGTTGTCATGCACAGATCTCATAAATAAATACCCTGACCATTTGCTTTTTAGCTTTCCTAGAAATAGGTTCAACCTTCCATCAGACAACCCCACCTTCTTATTTGTCTTGAAAGTCTTCCTCACGATATGTTTTTCATGCCATCTCTTGATTTTCTACTTATACATAAGGATGTTTTCATAATCATAATTTCCGAATCCCAACAATCTATTCAGATCTACCTCTCTGTTTAGGCATGCTCTCTGTGAATCTAAATTTTATACATTGGATGATTGCAAAGTTTTTTGAATTAAATCTACTAGAATGTGGCATGCCTTTCTATATATAAATGATAGGGAGACATACCCAAAGGAGACTTATAAGTATGATAGGCCCACAGAACTGAGTTAAGAAACTACGACAAGTTCTTCCTATCTAGACGAACAGGTTTCCGTAAATCATCTTTATCTCCCTATTAGAAATGCCAGTCATCTTGTTAGTCTATGGGTGGTAAGGAGATGTGAAACGATGCTCAATGTCGTACTCCTTCACTTGTTTTCTAACTTCTTTGTTGATAAAGTGGATTCCCCCATCTAAAATGAGAATCTTTGGAATCTGAAATTGTGAGAAAATGTTGTTCTTGAAAAAGTGACAAATAGTACAATTATCGAAGGTTCGAGCAGGTATATCATTCACCCAATGACTAACATAATCGATGGCAAGTAGGATGTACTCAAATCCCTGACTATTAGGGAATGGGCCCATAAAGTTAATGCCACAGCATCAAAGATGTCTCATATCTGGAAATACTCGAGATGCATTGTATCTTTGGAACAAATGGTTCCTCCCCTACTCTAACAGTCAGTATAAACCTTAACATAGGTTGTACCATACTTGAAAAGATATGGACACCAAAGGCCACCTTGAGATATTTTCATTCTTGTGCGCTTCCTAGAATGGTGTCCTCATCTTCTAATTGGTGATAATGATCAAAGACATTGATGTAATCCTCTTGAGGAATGCACTTACTCTACATACAATCTCTACCCTCACAAAATAGAAGATCATCCCACTAGTAAAAATTTATCTCAACCTTTAACCATGGCCAATCTTGTGGAACTTTCTGGGAGACAAGATAGTTCACAATATCAGCATACCATGAGAGTAATGCGATAGACAAGATTGCCTCATCTGAGAAAGTCTCTGTTACTGGTAGATTTAACTACCCAAGAGTCTCTACTTCTGCGATTCTGGAAAGGTAATATGCCGCAATATTCTTGACTGAGGTTTATCTCATATCTCCCAATCAAACTCCTTGAGTAGAAGGATCCGTCGAAGTATACATGGTTTGGCATCCATCTTGTCTTGTAAGTACTGTATGGATGAATGATCTATGTAGACCATTACTTTTGATCCAAGTAGGTGTGATATGAATTTTTCCAAAGCAAACACATTTGCTATCATCTCTTTCTCTATAATGGTATAGTTCTTTCGGGCTTCATTGAGTGTTCTACAAGCATAATGAATGGAAAATGACAATCCATCCATCTCCACCCTAATATGACTCCAATAGCATATTATGAAGGGTCTGTCATAATTTCAAAAGGAGGAGACCAATCCGGTTGCTACTTAACAGGATATTGTGTAACCAAATCTTTCATCTGATAGAAGTCTTGTAGAACCTTATCATCTATAATAAACATAGTCTCCTTGCCAAAAAGCTAAGTTAAAGGTCAGGAAATCTTGCTGAAGTCCTTAATGAATCTTATATAAAATCCCACATGCCCCAGAAAAGACCTTATCTGCTTCAAAGTTATCGGTGGCTCTAGATTAGCAATCACTTCCACCTTGGTCGGGTCATCCTCTATGCTGTGCTTCGAGATGATGTGGCCCAACACAATCCCATTTATCACTATAAAGTTACTATTCTCCCACAAGAGAACCAAATTTACTTCACAACAATGCTAAAGTACTCGGTCTAAATAAGCCAGACATGAATCAAAGCTATCCCTATAAACTAAGAAATTGTCCATAAAGACCTCAAGGAAACTCCACACCACATCAAGTAAAACATCCAACATACACCTCTTGAATGTAGTGGGAGAGTTACGCAATCCAAAGGGCATCCGTTTAAAGGAGTAGGTGCTAAATGGACAAGTAAAAGTAGTCTCCTCTTGATCTTCAAAAGTGATTACTACATGATTATACCTAGAGTACCCATCCAAGAAACAAAATAACTCCTTCCCTACCAATCTTTCAACGATCTGGTCAATAAACGGTAGGAGAAAGTGATAATTATTGGTCATTGAGTTTAGGTGCCAGTAATTTACATTTGCATGTCATAACGTAGGTACTTAGGTCAGAATCTCCTCTCATTTATCATTCATTAAAATTGTAATCCTGGAATTATTTGAGACCACATGTAATGGACTAACTCATTTTGAATCGGAGATGGGATAGATAAAGCTGGCTTTGCACCACTTCATGATCTCTTTTTCTGACAAGTTCCCTAAGATTAGGATTCAGACGATGCTGAAACTCAAGAGATGGCTTGATGTCATCGTTTAATTAGATATGATGCAAGAAAAATGCTGGATTAATCCCATGGAGATTTAAAATACTCCACCCTATGGCCATGTAGTTTTTATCTAGATCTTCAATCAAACGAGTTTTTATATCATTGGTCAACTGCAAACTGCTGATGATCGGAAACAATTGTGTCTCACCCACAGGGAAGGCATATTTCAGTGTTGAACGTAATATATTAAGCTTTGGTAAGGTCTGAATATACTTTTTAATGACCTCCTAAACTGTACTGGTGGAAGATGAATGATCTCTCAATTGTTTACTATCTATCTTGGCTCGGCTCTGAATATAAGGTGTGACAAAGATCTATAGTGACTCATCATAAGAAAAGAGCAAGTCTCCATTGTGCTTTCCAAGCATTCCTCTGCGGAGAGGAATTCACGGGTATCAATATCATCCAAGAATAGTGTTGTGTCTCTTATCTTATCTAAAAAATCACAATCATCTTTCTCATGTTTCACATGCTCTCTCTCGTCTGATATGTACTTCTAGCTTCAAATCCAGGATTGTCTTTATTATAACATTATCAGTGTTTGAGTGAAAGGTTATCTTTCCAGTTCCATAATCTACTATCACTTTTGCTGTTTGAATGAACAATTGTCCTAGTATGATTTGGGTATGGAGTAATTATGGAGAGATGTCCATGTATTGGATAATGAAGTCCACTAGGAATTGCATTTCTTCCTATTTTGCCATAACATACTCTAAAATGCCCCTTCGTAGCTTAATAGATCAATTAGCAAACTAAAGGATCATCCTATTTAATTTGAGCGGCCCCAACCCAAATTCTTTCAGTATTGAGGTTGGCAATAGAATAATAGAGGATCTGCTATCATGAAGAGTACGATCAAATTCTTCTTCAAAGATCTCGCATTTAATAAGAGGTGCTCCCTTGTCTTTCTTTTTAAGCAAGAGATTTCTTATCGCAATAACGATATCTATGGTTAAAATGTGTTTCTCAATTCTCTTGAATTTGTTCTTCTTGGGTTAATGCTTTGTTGTACATGCATCTTTCAATCCTCTCAAGAAAGATGCTCTATAGAATCTCTACCATTCCAGGATTAGATAGGGTTGTTTTTTATTTTCTAATAGATTTTCTTTTATTCAATGCATCAGGAATTGGAAAAAACATGAATAAACATTATATCAGAATCAATAAGTACATGTAGAAAACCAGACTCAGACTATACAACGTCATCCATAAAAAAGGAAAAGAAAAGGTGTCTCAAGCATCTTCGTTTTATGCTGAAGAAGATGGATCTACAACAGTTGTTCTCTCTTCATCTTATGACCTGGCTTGGCATCTCCCATTATTGTCTTTTTGGTTATCTTGTGTATATGCTCCTCCATTGACTGCAACACTCAATCTTAGCTAATTGGATGAAGATGTGAAGTCGAAGCTCGATCAGTAGATTTATTCCTCAATACTGTTTGTCTTGGATAATGCAAGATCCTACTGCTCCTGAGAGTAGTGATATTAGATAAGCATGAAAAATCACAAGTCATAATTATCTCATGAGTGGAAGGGTCATCACATGCTACATGCTCCTCAATGCAACGGAAATTGTTGTGATTGGCTTCAGCTTGAGAAGGAATAATAGACTCGATTGCCATCAGATCATCAATCCTCTGGTTGATATCATTCATGCTCTTCATCAAATGGGCAAAACAATCTAGTGTTGGGTTCACCTAAGGTGCCTCTGGCTGCTCAACATCTAGGGTTGATGAGGCTAGAATTATGTCTGAGGCTATTGTTGGTGGTCATCATAAGTAGACTGAGAGGAATACTAATTATGAAGAGGGGGAGGAGGATACGAATACTGTGTAGGTTGCTTATGGTATGATTGATAAAATTGCATAGGCTTCCTCCGCTGAAAATCGTGACTCTAAGTATGACAAGTGGTGTATACTATGGTGTTGGTATGGTCTACCTCCAGGGAACTGGTGAATCCGCCTAGTGGTGTCCTGGGAACCCAACTGAGATGGCCCTGAAGGATGGGTCTGAATGCGCTCCCGGATGCTCCAAATGACATTCAGCTCATGAATATGTGGAAACTACTACTTTGAATAATATGGAGTCTCTGGATAGTATGACACTATATATACGCAGGAGTCTATTGTTGTGGTCCCTAATATGAAGTATGTACATAGTACACGTGCTGAACCATATGGGGTACTTTAGAACTCTGTGATGTTGAAGAGGAAGAAGTATGCTATGGTGCAAAATTGAAATCAAATAAAAAATCAATAAATATAAAAACCACAAAAAGAATTCATAAAGAAGAAATTAGTCACAAAAACAATATTTATTTCTGAATATACTTCCTTCCTCCTTGTGTTCGAACTAGTGGCACCTACCTAGTTAATATCAAGTGAAAAGGAGAGAGAATTTTCTTCTTATATTCATAAATCCTCTCACTTTCTCTTTTATTTCTTTTGAGCATGCTTCTCCTTGCGTGTGCTACACCCAACGACCCACTTTATTAAAGACCGTTGAGGAGAGCGTTATCAGTTGTCCACCTCATATTATGAGAGTTATGAATCCATGATTCATTCACTTTTTGTTGTATTTTGTCTTAAAACCCTTAATAAATACATGTAAATATGCATTAATCTTCACTTTTTATCAAATGCATTTGATGTATTAAAAAGACATAAAAATTAAGAAATTTAAATATAAAGAAAAGAAAACAAGGCATATTATAAATAAATAAATATATATATATATATATATTGTACATAATAACTTATACAATATTAATATAGTTGTAAGAAATAATTATATAACCTAAACACTGAGACCAAGTTAGCATGACTTCATCGACAAATAATAAAGTAGGGGGAGATAAGGAAGAAAACTACAAAATCATTATCCGTGTACATAATACACAAATTCCATTCATTTATCATATAAATAGAATATTCACCTAATTTTATTTAATCTATATGTATATATTTTTCACTAATTTCTTCACTAGTGTGGTTAGAAAAATGTTTATAAAAATATAAAAAAATAAAAAAAATCTAATATGTCAAATAAACATACTTCCAAATTGTCAATTTCTCAACTTCTGAATCTCATAACTTTGTCAGACGAATGCCAATTTACTCTACTTACCTTTAAAGTTCATAAAATAAATTTATCTCATCAATGAACTTGATTTCATCAAAAACGTAGTCTGATTGCAAAAGGTTGGTTTTTGGATCTAACGAAAATTAGGTTTCTAAGTTATTTATTTTATTCTGTACATATTATTTATAGTACAATTGATTTAATAATTTTTAATTATTTTCTTTATCTTATAGTCTATTTATAAAAAAAATCCAAAAATAAAATTTTTATTTAATATTTTAAATAAATCAAAAAACTTAAAAATAGACATATTTGAACTGCAATGTAAATACGTGTATTTATTAATATATGTAAACTAATGTATTAAAATCTACAAAAAAACCATACAACTCTAATTTATTATACTAATTAATTAAATATAAAAATAATACCTTATGTATATTAAATTAAAAATGTAAATACTATTTATAAGGTATACTATATATACTTATTAATTTTTTATTTATATATCCTAATATATATTTATACATGTAAAATAGATCATAATATAAATAATTTAATTATCTTTATTTTTCATTATTACATTTTTTCATAACAACGCTATTTATTATTTATTACCTATTTTATAAGTATTTTACCTCTAGAATTATGTGGTGTTGACACTTGTCAGCTCCACAAGCTTCTTCCCCAAGAAGCTGTCTGTTTCTTGATTTAAGACCCGACCTTCACTTATTTTTACCACCGTCGATCCTTCACTTGAACCCAATCTAAACATCCAACCGTCAAGCCTGATCATCCATTCTCCACACCAACTGATTGATTCATCCTAACTAACTTCCCTATCATCTATTTAAAGCCCTTAAATGGGCGCATCCAAACTAACTTCTCCAACTTCCAGATAACCTGACTGACCTCCACCCTTCCTAGCATTGGTGCCCCGTCCTTGGGTGACAGACGATGAAGGAAGTCCCTTCACGTCGAAGACATAGGTTTGGGGATTCGTTCCAAGGCAGCTCCACCTTGTATCGTGGTCACTACTGTCTCGTAGAGCTTCGGGAACCACTGCCCATCTAGCAATCACCATGAGTTCAAACAGCTCCGGTCCCCATGTGACTTCCTTCCCCATTTCATTCGATTTTAATTAGATTATAGGACAGTTAATCACTTCATTAGAAACTCTAATTACCCTTTTCTTGATTCCATTTTAGCCCTCTTCCAATTTGAGTCCCCTAGCTTGAAATTTGAGTTTTAAATCACCATTTTTCTGAAACCATTCTATTGTTACGCAAGAACACCCAACGTCTCCAAGTTGATTCAATACGAATCGAGCAATACCATTCCTTGCAGGTTGTTCGTCGTTTGGAATTTCTATCAAGGAGCTTCTAAAGCGAGTCTTCAGGTCACATCAAGGAATCAGAGGACCTAGATCAAGATCGCATCATGCAAGACCTGGAATCCGTTTCCAGGTACTTGACCCTAAAGGACTTCGAGTCTTCTTCTTTGCCACCTCCTTGCCACAGGCGGACTCGAAAGGGGAGATGCCCCCTTCGGCCATGCTGGAGTACACTTCAGCCATGTGCAGCCGCTGCAATCGAGGTCAGAGTCGATCTGAATCAAATCCTTGTCGCTGCCATTCTTCATTTGGGGAAGAACTCCTCAAGCTCCAGGACGTATAGGTGGGCGATACCTGACCGCATCCAATGGACTAGATCGCACGCCAATTTATAATCCAAACTTAAACCGCAGTGGAGATTTTGTAACTTAAACCCAGAGGAGATCCAAAATTTCAGTATGCTTAGAAAATTTGTAGAATTTTCATATTATTCCTCGAGCAAGGACTAAATTGTAAAAATATAATTTATTTCTAGGACTTTTATTATGCTTGTACCCTTGGACATATTGCTATATTTGGAGACTACATGACCATTGTTTTTCCTTGACTTTTCTAAGGTAGCTTCCCAACCATCCTACCATGCTTTTGGCATATTTTCTGAATTTTTTCATCGATTATTTTCTTCATTTTAAATTTATGAATTCCATCTTGATTTTGGTTTTTGTTGTGTATTCGAGCGTGTACTCGGTTTCTTTTTATCTTTGTTCCTACTATATAGTATCACACCTACTATATCTCACCAATCTACTATATAGTATATCATTTTGCAAAATATAATTTCTCTTTTTGAAATATAATAAAATTATTTTTCTTTTCTTGGCCATTTTTGGTCAATATAGTAGAATATTAATAATTTTTAAATTGTATCACCTACTAAATTGTATCACCCATTTTTAGTCAATATAGTAGATGAAAATTATATTCTACCTACTAAATTGTATCATCTATTTTGCAAAATTATTCATTTTTTAAAAATCAAAGAAAAATTACAAAATAATAATGAAATAAAAATTTGCAAAAATAAAAACCAATAAAACCATAAAAAATCTAAAAAGCACAAAAATATTTTTGAAGAAGAAAAATCAATCATAGAATCTTCAATCTTGAAATCTGAGTATATTCTCTACCTCACTTACCTGGTATATATAAGAAGAAAACGAGAAGAGAGAGAAATTATTTTCTTTTATCCATGTATTATTTCTTCCTCTCTTCTTCCTTATTTTTGTTTCATAGGGTGCTTCTCTTCCATGGTTGCTACAACTGAAATATTTTAGCCATGAATGGGAGCGTGCACATCAGGGAGCCACATGCCTTTCTCTTTATTATTCATTTGGTAGTTAGTTTTATCTAGAGATAAATTAGAAAAAGGAGTTGATATTTTGTTTTCAACTCCTAATCCTAAAATAGTTAAGAATCACATTTAATCTTGGCCATTGATTAATATTACAAGTGCAACCTAACCTTCCAAAAATAATAAAAGGGTGCCAACACTATCCTTCCTCAATAGAAGAATTTTCAAGAATTGAAAATTATCGTCTATACCTCTCTTACTCTAAACGTGGCCACCCTATTTCCTCTCTCTTTGTGGCCATCCCCTGCCAAGGGCTGCCACTACTATGCCATGTCATCACTGCAATGATCACCTCACAGTTGTGCTAAAGGATCGATTCTATCGATCTCGTGTGAAGACTATTATTCTTTAGTGCTTCGTGCTCTAGAATAAGGAAGAGGATTTCACGTAATGAAATTAGGAGTAATACTACTCAGACCATCTCATTTGATTGTAGAAGCACGTGATTCATTTCCATGCATTCAAGTGCTCTCTCTTTCGGATCAGACTTGAGACAAGAAGTCTCTTCTCTAAGAAACTTGTACATCACGATCACGCTTCAAAGTATGTCCTTTTACACACATCATCTTGATGGAATAGATAGGGAATGGTTCCCATTCTTTTGATTCCATCGAAATAATTTTAAATTTCCACTGCTATCATGACTTGCATGACGAGTCTATTTAGATCAGATACGATATGATCTTTACGCTTCTGTAATGCGTGAATCCGGATCGCCTCCCTTCATTTCCTTGTGAATGAATATGTTATTGACAATAATCTTGAGGTTCTCCTCAAGATGGAATACATAGATGAAATGATAAAAATACCAACAAGAAGGTAATACTCGTAAAGTTCAAGATCATCATTGTCTTAATAGTTCTAAACATTACATGAACTAGTGCATAATGTCATTAGTAAATTTTGATTTCCTATCATGATCCAAGACCTGATTGAGAGGATCTAGACATATATAATGAGGTTATTATCATTAAAGAGGATAATGGAGACAAGTTCAAAACTAACACGATGCCAATGACAAAGATATGGCATTTATTTGGTTGATGCTCAAAGAAGTTGAGGGAAATGCTAGTGTGGGAATGTGCCATTTGTGATTAGGCATTTATTATTAGTAACAATACATGAGATTAGGTGGCTGATAAGTAGGATGACAACATAGGAGAGGGTGATAAAGTAGACTGTGGTGGTGATGGTGCCTCTAAAGGAGTGGCACAGTGTGATAGTAAGAGTGATAAGGGAGGTTAGTTCTTGTAAGATCTTTAAGCACAAGATTGGTGAATCTTGTAAGTGGATCAAGCTCAAGGAAGCTCATGGGTTGAGATAACTAGTAGAAGTCTGGAAGGGCAAGAGAGTTAACAGTGAGAGGGCCTTGCCGTGACAAAAGGTGACATGGCGGATGGAAGGAGTGCATGGAGAAGGAAGGACATAATTGTCCATAAAAAGACCATTAAATTATTTTGATATAAATACCACATTAAATCTAGAAGGGAGAATCACGTAGTATACTCTGCGTTTTTAAAGTTCAAAGACTACATTGAAAATGGGATATCTATGCATTTTTTTAATTTACTTAAGCTTATATTATTTATTTTTTGAGATGATTACTTTGCACATGGGTTTAAAAAACTGAACAGGATGTCAGGTCGAGCAGGATTTTAGTTGTTATTGTTAGACCAATGGGACCCACCGATAGAACGGATGATGACATCAACCGTTCACAAAATATTGGAAAACCTAATCGTTGCATGGCTTGGTTTATATGGTCCAATCAGGGTCGAACTGAGTTAGATCGATAATTCATACGAATAAAAATGAATAATGTTACATCATATATTTAAAGTATATTTTACCTTTTTACAAATACATTTGTGATCCTATATTTTTTACAAAACTCCTAATAGTTGCCTTTTATTAATTCAATTGTGCTCCTATGTTATACAAACATAAGACCATATTGCGATTTTTTTAATAACATAGGAGCACAAGTGTAATTTCTAAAAAACTTTTGGGTATAATTGTTATTAGAAACTAGAAAGTGCATAATAAACATATTTTCATATAAAACATATATTTGATGTATTACTACTTCTCATAGTGTGATTATGACAACTTCTTCTTTAAATGGAGGCATCATTTCTTGTTGTTGGAAGGGGACAATTACTTGTACAATGTAGGAAGGAAGAGGGAATCCTCGCAACGCGAGAAAGGAGAGGTGATATTGGATAATTGGCACATAAGGAATGAGAAGAGATAAAGGAGTATCATACTATGGTAGAACGAAATTAAATTATGAATATTTTTTTAAAATTTTCATTGTAATAAAAAAATTAGAAAACTTTTATTAAAAAAATGACTAGTTGAATTAGTGGTTTGATTCAATTGGTTCAACCGGCCCATGCAGTCCAACTGGATTCATCTGATTTTTTAGTAAAAATAATGTGATTTAGCCGTTTTTCTTCTAATTTTTGTTAACCAGTTAAACGGGTGACTTTGGTTCGATTTTAAAACCATTTTTTTTGAACAAAGAAAAGAAGAAAATTCTTTTAGGAATTGATGAATATGTGATTCATTGCCTTTACTCTTTCATTTTGGCTAAAATCTTTTGTAAATGTATGTAAATACTCATTAATTTTATCTAATTAATACTCTAACCACATTTGTTAATATTATATATTTAATATTTTTTTATCCAAAATAAATAATAAAGAGAAAATGAAAAATAAAAGAAAAGAAGGATGTAGATATAAAATATATACAGACCGATCCTAACGCCCATAACAGGTCAAAATTGACATGGTCGATAAAATAGATAAGTAGGAAGAGATAATGATCCTAACTTATAAAAATGATAGAAAACTTAGATCATAATTGTACATAAATCCTTCTTTCACCTTGTTAAAGTTTCACCTATTTTATTTATCACGTAGAAAATATCAAATCAAAATACTTTCTTTATAAAAATTGCTCATAAAAATATATATTATTTTATAAAAATATCAGAAAAATTATTTTATATAAAAATAAAATATTATGATGAACCGATAAAACCTTAAAAGCCAACTTTCGAGGTTCATAACTATTTATATAAAGCTCCAAAATGATCAAACTCACTTTTAGACTTTATTTATACTTAATACTATTTATTAAAAATATCAAAATAATATAAGAATAAGACATGAGAGTTTTGGCGTTTGAGCCCCATTGTCTATATGCACTATATATAAACTCTTCCCGATTTTCTAATAAATTATCCATAACTATGTTTAACTCAATTTATTTTCTCAAATAGTTCTCAAGTCAATAGAAAAATATAAAAATACAACTTAAATCAAAATATCAATAAATCCCAAAGTCACAACGTCGTTACCTAAATTTTCCGGACCTCATAACTCTGCCATATGGACTCCGAATTGACCAAACTCAGTTTTAGAGATTGTTTTATTTAATTATATAGCAAATGATACTAATTTAGAGATCATTTCCTCTTCTTTATCATTATATTATTAAATTAAATAAAATAAAAATAATTTAGTTTATTAATTATATATTTATTTATGTCATTTCTTCTACTTTCTCCTTCTTCTTCCCGAGATTCTTCTCCAACGCCGTCCGCCGCCTTCATCTTCTTCCTCTGCCTCCTTTCCTCCTTATCCTCCCACCAACGAACTAATGGCCAGTCGTTGGCCATTATGACGTTTGGCCAACAAACCTCCCTTTTATGTGCCTATAAAAGGAGCCCTAGATCCCCATTTATAGAGGATCCGCTATTTTTGTCTTCCATTCTTTACTGAGTTCCGGAGAGAGAGAGAGAGAGAGAGAGAGTTTGGAGCAACGACATGGCTTTATTCCCATTCCTCGTCGAGCGAGAGGGCGGAGGTGAGGTTCGACGTGATCGATTTACAGGAGCATGCGCCACCATGCACATCCACGATTAGCCTATGTGTTCACCGCGCGTCGAGGTCAAGACCACTTGGAGCTTCAGCTCCAGGTTTTCCAGGCGACATTAATCTACTACCTCCATCCATTTTTCGGGTTAGTTCCTTGATCCTCTTCCTTCTCTGCAATTTCTTTCTTCTATGTTCCTCCCTTCATTTCCCTCCCTTCATCATTGTTTTCCATCACTATTTGTTCGCAATCGACTTCCGATTCCATTTCACCTTCATGTTTTCCCTCATTTCACATTCTACCGCACGCAAGCTTTCATCTCCGACCATGCACGGTGGTCGGAGTCTGAAGGTCCTCTTACGCGACATCAAATCTCCTTCGCTCATCTAGTCTCTGTCATTTCAGATCGAGCTTTGTGCTCGAGTCATCTAATCTCCTTGCAGGTCCGGGAGCTTCATCACAGTATCTGGAAATCATCGAAATAGCTTGGAGTTAACATATCATAATTTGCCTAATCATACCACACGCCATTGCCTTGGAGGATTTGCACGAGAAACACCACTACAGGGAGTCTCTTCCGCTTTGGTCGAGGTCGCCAGATATTCTGGATTGTGAACCTGCAGCCCGTACCTCGACACACCACCTTCAAGAGACCACTGCAGCACTGCCACCAACTTGATCACCATTTCTGGAGACCTCCTTCGTTCATCGATCGAAGACTTCCATTGCTGCTTCTATCGAGTAGCCGCTGCTCGAAATACATTTGGGGAAGAATATACGGGTTGGCTCCAGGTCGCAAAGCTACCCTCGGATCGTATTCGATCCTAGGGATATCTTCGTCGACACGCATCAGATTCAGAGCCCCGGTCGCCCCACCGCTTTCGAACTTCACATGCATTGTACATGAGTAGGGATGAAAATGGATCGGATACGGATCATATACACCTATTTCCATATCCATATTCGTTTCAACTCTATCGAATACGGACACGGATATGATTCGGATATGCATTAAGGAAACCATATCCGCAAAAATACGGATACGAATCCGAATCGGATATATATCGAATCCGAATACGTATCGAATAAAGAACGGATCCCAATACGAATCGAATAAAGAGCTAATCCAAATATGAATCGAATAAAGAATGAAATCAAAATATGGATCCAATAAATATGAAATCTGAATACGGATCGAATAAAGACCATATAGGATACGAATTGAATTTTTATCAAAGTTCATAATGATTTAAAAAATTACAATGAAATATAAACAAGTTGCATCATGACAAAAGGGAGCATTGGGATGACATTTGTTCTTGACCGCAAGCAAAAAGGAGATAGGACTTCATAACTTGTGTTCGTGTCCATCCCCAAACAAATGGAAGTTTATTATTATCATTAACATATTGTATTATATAATGTGTAATACCAGTATAATAACACGGGGTTGTGGTTTATATTATATTAACTAATATATAAAAACATAAATATTGTATTCGGATATCCGGATCTGAATCCGGATATTCAAGCCACTACCATATCCATATACGTATCCGGAAAATTTTTATAATCCATATCCACATCCGATCTGTATTCGATTACTATTCGGATACGGATATCCGTATCCGATAATTTTTCGAATAGGGTAAGCAGATATTCGAATATATCTGTATCCGTTTTCATCCCTACACATGAGGCAGCAATATTTTTTGGGCATATTATAATTAATCCCCCCCCCCCCCGATGTTTCTCTATATGCAATCAGGTCCACATGACTTCGTGTGGCGTGTAGATATTATCGGCAAATTTTGCAAAAGAAGCCCTCAAACAAATCCTAGTATCAAACAAGTCTATGGTCAAGAGCAGCACGTGGCCGACCACGTGCCTTCCTAGTAAAAATACATTGAACACCCACTGGACTTTTGCAAATCACGAACATGTCCACCTCTCACGTGAAGAGCACGCATTATCTGGGCAATTTGCATGCAGTACCTCAATTTTCTGCTATTGTACACTTGCTCCCCATATAGTTCTACAATATGACATATACGTCCTTTAACAGTACACAAACCATATACAAACTAACACATAATAAATAAAAATAAAAAGATATAAAGATATAACATAAATACATAAAACTACCCTATGCTCTTCTATATATAGTATAAAATCAGTTTTGAAAATTAAAAAATTTCTATATTTTTTAATAATTCATTCAAACACTAAAAATATAACAAATTAAAAAAACGTAAAAACATAGAAACACCTTAAAAATACTAAAAAATTACCTTTAGTATATTTCACAATATTTTACACATGGAACCAAAAACAAAATAAAAATCAAATAATAAAACTAATAGAAACACAAAATACATAAAAACTTTGAAAATCAAAACTAAATAAATAAAAAACACAAAATATGTACAAACTATCATTTTAAAGATAATTTCATGTACTTTTCAATAAAAAATAAAATAAAAAATTTCATCCTGTTCATGACAATTAAATGAAAAATAAAATCCATTTTCATTAAAAAATAGTTTTCTCACCTTAAAAAATAATACAAAATTAATAAAATCTTAAAACTCATACAAATTCATAAAAATGAGAAAAAAATTAAAAATGTAAAAATAATAAAATAAAGATTACAAAACATTTTCTAAAATAAAAATTACAAAATACTTAAAACTATTAAAACAATATAAAAAATAGATAAAAATCAAATAAAAAATCAGAATAATATCAAAAAATAAACAAAAATTAGGAAACTTAATAAACCTTAGTTTTTTTATCATTTTACCATAATTTCCAACATTTTTCCTCCTTGAGTTCGACACTCCCATACTTTCATTATACATCAAAGTTCAGGAGTCTAAATAAAAAAATAAAATTTTCTGGTAAAATTAGACTGATCATTGCATCGACGGTTGTCTACTTTTAGACTACTCGATCGGTCGTATTTTTCAGGAATCGTCATGAAGATGCAACTCGAGGGAAATACATCACCGGCAATAAAAGTCCATTCTGGAAGAAAAGAGAACAATGCAAAAAGAAAAATGAAGGTGAAGATGTTCCCTCCAAACAAAACGAGGTTACATCACGCACATGCGTACCTACACACAACAAGCGTGGATGGAGCCGATTAGTATCCATCCATATGTACCGCACAACATTGATCAAACCGGTTGATATTCATTAAAATTTGTGCAGATCCCAATATAACACTTCGTCTATTTCTAGGTTGAAAACGGTAACGCAAGCTTATATATTTCTAGCTGAGTTTTGGAAAAGGAGAAACTGAATCGTGAACTGTCCGCGTTTATTTTTGGGTAAAATGCAAAGAATCCAAACGGCTGAACGTTAGAAGGAGGATATCAGTAACGGTAGATTCCAGATTTGGAACGACATCTCGTCTGAGACTATTAGAGAAGATATGGACTCATCATGGAAAACGATGATGAAGATGATGCCCATGATGAGGTGCAATATAGTAAGTATCCGGGAACAGACAGACATGTTCCCTTGCAATGGTGGTTGGTTTGCAGAAAGAGAGTACACGACAGACCCATTTCGTTTTCGTTGTGGTGGTGGCCCTCAACTCACCTCAACTCAACTCAACTCAAGAAGCATTCCATATAAACCCACTCGAGTTGACTCCGACATCTTCTCGTGGCAAGATTCACAGCAGCAGCAACCACACCAAACACTACTTGGTCGCTATGATGAGAGGCCGGATTCCCAACGTTGACGCATATCCACAAACGAGAAAAAAATTGCCACGAGATGCAAACTGATCATAGATTCTATTGGCTACTTCCAAGAGTCCACCCTTACCATTACAACTACCACCATCATTGATGAGTAACATAATTATATGATTTTTGAATGCTACGAGAATGACATCACACCGAATACCCATTCCGGCTTTCAATGTTCTGCTGAAGAAGGTAACTTGGAAAACTGTTCACTTTCGTCTGAATGCCACAACCCTACACCACATATATCTTCCTATCCGATAGAATTTTACATCGCGCTTCAGAAAGAATTTGGTACTGAAAGAATAGACTCAAAAATGTGAAATAAAAGCTCAATTAAACTAGAGTGCGTCGGCCCAAATATCTAGCTCCTTGCTGTGCCAAACTCGCATAATATTTGTATATATACAGAGGAACCCCGGTTCCCTTGATTTTCATCTGTTGATGCATCAACTCGCACTCAATTATTGAATTCGCTATTAAATTCCTTGTCACCATCTTGATTCTGCTCAGAGCCCATCTGAACAACTGTGTGAAGATCATCTCCCCAAAACCCTCCCACCTGAAAAAGAACGATGGCCCAATCTTTATTTTGTCATGAAAACTTTGATCTGAGCTATTCCAACCACTCAAAGTAAGGGACTTCAGTTAATACCTGAGAGCCTGCGTTGGTCGATCCATCGAGCGTTGGTAATTGCAGACCCAAACTGCTCCTTGTTAGCATTGGATCGAGAGAATTTGGGAAGCAGCAATGGCTCTCCATACCATTGTTGGTGATACCCTGCAAATGTGCACCCTGTGGAGGCTGATGAGCAAACGGAAATGACGGAGCTGACGTCTCCACTGCATACACTGTACGTGACGCTGACCCGCATGGTCGGCGCATCTGTTTTTATTTTGCCGTGTAAAATAACTGATTTACAATAAAAAAACTCCCAACACGACTTTTACTCAATTTTGATCAAATACTCACATCTTTTTGCCGGAGAGTTTCCACATTAATTTCAAGTCGTGGATTTACAGTAGCCAACTTCATCGACAGAAACTGAGGCAGAAAACAACGAGTTTAGTTTTATGTATCTCTTCCCCTTTACCTTCAGTCCAACAATTGGTTATATCTGTTCATAAAAGTAAGCAAAAGCAAATATTTCCAACGCACCTCAACTTGGCGCTGCAATGACTGAACATAGTTTATGATCTCATCAAGCATGACAGCCTTGCCAGTAAGCTGAGGTCACAAATACAGAGTTAATCAGAAGTTTGAAAGAAGAAAAAAATTAATATATGCACAACCAGCAGAAATAATTCAGCATTGAGAAAATTTATCATTGATAGTTTTGTCTTAGTATTTAAAGGGAACTCGGGATTTAATTGAAACAATGACAGACCACATTGTTTGAGAGCCCAAGCAGTTGCTGACGTCCTTTTTACTCAGTTAGATGCGTTCGTTTGAGATTAAAGTGCGACGGAAGCATTTTATAAAGGGTCGTAAATTCTGATATATTTTGATACCTTGTTACATCCAGGCACCAGATTCTGAAGGAACTTCATCCTCTCGCTGATCTTTTCTCTTCTAACCTGCAAACAGAGGAGGTTCGAAAATAAAGATATGCGGGCATACGATAGAAGAGGAACAACATAGAAACGTCATCTCTATCTCACCCGCTCTGCAAGGCTGTGGGCATCCGTTGCCTGCCCACGCCTTGCTCTCACGTGGATATAATCCTGCTTAGGAGCCTCGGCTTCCTTCGCTCCCTCCTCCTCCCGAGGCTTCTCTCCTTTCGCAGCATCGACGTCAACCTTAGGCTTCGCCCCATCCTTAACACTCTTACCAGTCTCATTAGCTCTGCTCCTTTTTGCATTGGCCTCACTGCCTTCCTCTCCCACCTGCTCAGATACACAACCTTGAAGCCAAGTGAAAATACATCCCAATTCCACTCAGAAGTCACAATTCATTGCCATAATTCGCATTACCTCAATGAGCTTTCTCTTCTTTGTATTGCTCTCATTGACAGTGTGCTCGGATGCTGATGACTCCGCTAGTATGCACCGCAATTCCACTTATTCTCCCATCAAGCTCCTCGATGGCAGCGAGATCTCATTGTTGCTCTCCATGGGACCAACAAGACTCAACCCCCTCGGCAGCCTCCCTGTCTCCGATAGCGGGAATTGTGTGCCATAATTAGGGATGCCCAAGCCGAAACACGACATCCTTGCAGCCTGTTCCGTGAACCCTGCATCCCCTTGCACGAAGGGGCTCACTTGGCCCCCCTGGTTTACCCGAGCAAGGTTGAGCTTTGGAGTTGAATTCAGACTGTGGGAGCTGAAGCGATCATTGCTGGCTGTGCTGCTCCATTCATGAGGCTGCAGAGTGGCACAGACAGAGGTACCGAACCCCTCTAAGTGGCCAAGTGTGCTGAGGCTTGAATCGAATTGAGTCATGAAGGTCCGGTGAAGTTGGTTCGACAGAGCATTGCTAAATGGAGCCTCGACGGCCGTCCAGTTCATGTTGAGGAAGCTGTTTTCATTCTCCATGAACCCAGGTGAGGAATTGAAGAGGAGAATCTCGAACTAAGAGAAAGATGTGATTTTTTTCCTGCCAATTCAAGTACTCCCGTGGGGAAATGTGAAGGTAATCAAGGAAGGAGCCGGAATTGGGCGAAAGAACGGGTACCCATAAAAGGACTCATGTCCAAGATCAAATAAGGAGCATAAAAAACACAACTTTATCAATAAAAGAGAGCCATCCTCTGTGAATTCGCTCTAGTTAGTAAGGAAAATGGGTGGCGGGAGTTGAGGGCAATTAGTGCAAAGGAAGGAGAAAAGAGAGATAATGAGGATGGTGACAATGATGCGAGTTAGAGAGAGAGAGAGAGGAGGAGGAAGAGGAGGAAAGCGTAGTGGGAATTGGGGAGTTGGAGGAGGTGGGAAGGGAGAAGGTACGGAGTATATTAATATGTGGGGGAGAGAGAGGTTATGTAGAGATTTATGCACATATCTTTAGGCGGAGGGGGCTGAATTTCTGTTGGTCGATATGTTATCTATTTTCTTTCGTTAAAAATACTTGACAACCCGTTGAGAAACCGTGAAAAGTTGTAGGATTAAACGCGACTTGTGCCAAAATAATAATAAAATAAGGTGATATTGGTGTAGTTGCTATTTCTTATTCGATGGGAGCAGAAATAGGGAGATTGGATATTTTTTAATAGGGCTGGAGAGAGAGAGCTTTTTCCACGAATGGGCATGACCCATGTGAATATATCCGGTCAGGGCATGCCAGTTCCAAAATTCCAAGTCTGGGCATAGATCGGCGAAGTGTTCGCCGATCGGCGAACGGTTTGCCGGTCGACGGACATTCCCCGATCTGCGCCCAGTCCCCACCTAATGTAAAAATCTTATTATTTATAATGTAAAAATCATATAATTTATAATGTATAATTGATAATGTATAAATTATAAAGTATATATATTATTACTTTATAATTGATAGAGTACTATTTTTTAATACATTATTATTTTATAATTGATAAAGTACTATTTTTTTATACATTATTATTTTATAATTGATAAAATACTATTTTGTATACATTATTATTTTATAATTGATAATGTATAAGTATTATTGATTGTTCCATTGTATTTAAATATTTGTACTTATTTTATAATAATAATGGATAATACGTAAATTTTTTATACATTATTATTTTATAATTGATAATGTATAAATATTATTGATTGTTCCATTGTATACAAAATATAATGGTATATGACTGCGCAAAGTAAACATGTGTGTCACTGTTTGAATGTTTATTGATAAGTAAACATGTTTGAATGTGATGTTTATGTTGAATGTGATGTTTATGTTGAATGTGATGTCAGTTTTGTTCATGTTTACTTTGCGCAGTCATATACCATTATATTTTGTATACAATGGAACAATCAATAATATTTATACATTATCAATTATAAAATAATAATGTATAAAAAATTTACGTATTATCCATTATTATTATAAAATAAGTACAAATATTTAAATACAATGGAACAATCAATAATACTTATACATTATCAATTATAAAATAATAATGTATACAAAATAGTATTTTATCAATTATAAAATAATAATGTATAAAAAATAGTACTTTATCAATTATAAAATAATAATGTATTAAAAATAGTACTTTATGTTGAATATGATGTCAGTTTTGTTCATGTTTACTTTGCGCAGTCATATACCATTATATTTTGTATACAATGGAACAATCAATAATATTTATACATTATCAATTATAAAATAATAATGTATAAAAAATTTACATATTATCCATTATTATTATAAAATAAGTACAAATATTTAAATACAATGGAACAATCAATAATACTTATACATTATCAATTATAAAATAATAATGTATACAAAATAGTATTTTATCAATTATAAAATAATAATGTATAAAAAATAGTACTTTATCAATTATAAAATAATAATGTTTTTAAAAATAGTACTTTATCAATTATAAAGTAATAATATATATACTTTATAATTTATACATTATCAATTATACATTATAAATTATATGATTTTTACATTATAAATAATAAGATTTTTACATTAGGTGGGGACTGGGGGGACTGGGCGCAGATCGAGGAATGTCCGCCGATCGGCAAACCGTTCGCCGATCGGCGAACGGTTCGCCGGTCTATACCCAGACTTGGAATTTTGAAACTGGCATGCCCTGACCGGGCATATTCACATGGGCCATGCCCATTCGTGGAAAAAGCTCGAGAGATTGAGAGAGAGAGAGAGAGAGAGAGAGAGAGAGAGAGAGAGAGGCACCCGCGATCCACGGTAATGAGAAAAGGGTGGCGGATCTTGAATGTCAAACCAACGAAGGGTATGCCACCACACCACACCCCATGTTTCCTTCACGGTGTTTTTTTCTGGGAAGTAGATCTTTATTTATGACAACAATCTATCATGCACATCGGTGTTAGGTTGATGACCCTCTTCATTAACCATTTCCCCCAACAACCAGTTCTTAATTTTTGAATAGAATTCGAAAGATCATCATTTGAATATATCTCTGTAGGAAAGGACCAACTTTTCTATTTACGCTTTTAGTTAGTATTATCGAATTGGATAGGAAAAAAAGAGGTTTCTTCAACCACTGACGGGCTCAACGGTAGGAGTATTTCTTTAGTTGAAAAGAAGAGTATTGAATTTAACAAGACCAAGCAAACTGATTCTCGTAGAACGCTTTCGGAGACAGAATTATCAACTATGAGTTGTGATATTAAAAAGAGATATTTACATTCATAATTCTGAGTAATTTCGTAATTACAATCATAACCTCGTATAATCACGATTTACACCTGAAAACATCAATAGCACTTAACTCTTACATTCATAACCCCTGTTAACTTTCATCCAATTTTCCGTTAATTATGATAGTATCCGTCAAATATGTTACATTTATACCTGTTAAGTTCTTATTTTTTTACAAAGGAGACCACTCCTCTTCCTCCTCCACCCAACATAGATGAGGGGGGAGGGAGGGGTAAGGAAGGGTAAATGACCCCCTACAATTATTGAAAAAATCGATACATTCCATACGTAATTGAAATAAAATCTCATTCCAAATATAGCATTCTTAATAGCACTTTTTTTAGAATAATTATTAAAAATCATAATTAATTAAATAAGTATCATGAATATTTATTTTAAATAACTCTCTGACCGATTTGGGATGCCACCTCCAAATCGCCACCTCCGATACCGATTTGGGATAGAGCCGTTGGTAAATTTCCCAACGGCCCTCTCTTTCAAAGCTTATATATATCCCCACCTCCACCCCTCATTCCTTACATCTTCCCCTTCCTCTCTCATTCTACTTCTTCCTCTCTTAATTCTACTTCTCTAATCTCTCTCAATCCATATTCTCAAGCAACATTTCGACTTCTCAGCATCTCTCCCAAATCCGATGTTCTTATTCGAGTAAGAATAAGGATATTTTCTTAAATCATTTTCGTGAATATTTTTATAAGCTTTTTATGAGCAGAAACTTTATTATACATTCACCTTTTCGTAGAAAGTACCCTTTTTGAAGTGGAAAATATGTTGTCGTCATCGGGTAAAATAATCACATTTAAATTAAAGAATGATCTTATATTTCCTTTCTCTAAATTGACAAACATATAATTCAATTTGGCCAACAAATGAGTGATTGTTTGAGGATATCGAGGGTCCCTCACAAGTAAACGTTGAAGATGATTTGTCGACATCAAAATCTGAAGAAGAAACTGAAGAGTCTGAAAATGAATCTCATTCGTTAGATGAAGGAAGCATATCTGCTAATACTTGTCATGATTTTGGATACGGTTCACTAGTTCTAGTCTTAGAAAATGGGGATAGGGGAAACTCTTATTGTGTGAATAATGATGATGCTAATGAAGTACCAATGAATGAGTTACCCCACGTGTTTCATCACGAAATTGCAAAAACAGAAGATGTAACCTTTGTAGAGAGACAAGTTGATCCCACCGATGATTCTGGATTAAGTTATGATGAATATTCATTTCATCACCTTTTATTCTATCATTTTGGACTTAAAACATCTAGTAAATGCATGTAAATTCATCTAATTTGCATAAATTAACATTCATGCATTGTTATGTAAATAGTGTATAAATTAATATTTTTAATACCAAAATAATAGAATAAATAAAATAAAATAAAAGAATACAATAAAAAAAATAATGACCCGAACCCCCGAGATCTAGGCATTTCGATGATTAGGTCGGTAAGGAATAAAGTAGGGGATGATAAGGACCAAAATAGAATAAAATTTCCATTTATTTATTAATTTTTATTAAAGTTTGGTTCCTATTTTATTTCCACCTTTTATACATAAAATAACGAAACTTTTAACATGAAAATTATAGATAATCAAATATAAAAAAATACAAAATTAAGTTTAGACAAAAATAATATATAGTGTACAATATAAAGTCTAAATAGATTCCAAAATCCCAACTTCCTAGACCTATATCTCTCAAATAAAAACTCAAAATTTATCAAAATCACGTTTAATTGTATATAACTTGTAATAAGCTATTTAATGAAGGTGGTTTCTTAGTTTTTGGAGTTAAGGTATGAAAGTTAGGTTTTGGACCCCTATTGTATAGTATACCTGATTAAAATATTCATTTTATTCATTCTTTATTATTTTTATAATTTTATATATTTTTTTAATTTTATGAATTTTATTTATAATATATACACATATTAAAATAATAATAAAACAATAAAGAAAAAATTAAAATAAAATAGGTATATAAAAATCATAGATGAAATACATATATCTATACCTATATAAATAGTATACCTATTTACTTAAGTGTACATATTATATCAGAAAAAAATAAATAAATATATATATATATATATAAGTAGCTAAAATTAATTTATAATTATATAAAGTGATAAACAAAATTAATAAAATCAAAAATACAAAATAAAAATAATATACACAAAAACATAGATGAATACCTATATATTAACCCTAAAAAGTAACTTGTAATTATATACCTCTAAAAAAAATAAAAAGATTAATAAAATAATATAAAAATAATAATCATTTTTTATTTTATAACTTAATTAATAAAGCAATTTATTATTTTTTTATCGAATTTTATTTAGTTTTGGCAGGGTTTTTCTAGTTGGTCCATGTCGACCAACCATCTTCCCCCCGTTGACATGGGTCAACTCTCTGACCGAGGTCTCCAGTCTGTTAGACTTGCATTTTTGCCTCGATTCTCTATTTTTTGGAGCTTGCTCCATGCATCGTTTGTGATCGATACCTTCACAACTTTTCTTCCTCGTTCATCGTCCATACACACCCAAGCGTAACCTTGGGCTTTGGATCAATGCAACGCCCGTTGCCCATCTATCTTTGAGCCACTTCATCCATATGTACAAAACCATGTCTGATCCTTCTTCCCATTTTTGAACACCTTTTGACCTTTCTTTGGACTCTCTCTTGCTATGCTCCGGATAGGGGAGGTGACAGCTCCCCTCCAGCTTTTAAGTAGATTTGTTTTCAACATTTCATTCATGCCTAGATTTTGTGATCATATTAGTTCAATACCTACATTCGTAGTTCATCGAAGCTAGCCTCCGACGAACCACCCACCGTGTCTTCACTATTCCCCAACGCACCAAATTGCCTCCAATTCTTCCCCTTCCATTTCCCTACATCCTAGGCCTCTTCATACACCCAAATCCATCGTGGATCTGGAGACCAGGTCTCCACCTCCGTCACTGCAACCGAAGACCTATGCCACCCTTCACCCCTCATCATCACCACTAAGAAGATCCCCCACCCCCTTGGTTTTCTTTGCTTGATCTTATCGCACGTGCTAGTGAGCCAAAGCCCCTGGAAGGGGTCGATTTTGTTACTCACCGAGGAACCATGAGCTTCCATCGTCGGCAAGCTTGGACTTCATCATATGAGCTCCAGGTCGCCCGTTGAAGTCATCGTATAAAGCGGAGGAGCGTACACTCCATTTTCCAACTTCTCCGAGTATTCCAAAAGGTCGGAGGAGTGTAGGAGGACGTATCAAAACTCGTCGGTGGTGAGTTCTTGCGCTGTTCTTCTAGGCCATCTCTTGGTCGTTTGATCCTCTAGCTGCTCCAGGTTGCACAACCACCGTTTGATCTTTTGAGCTTCAGCTACTGATCATCACTGCATGTTCTAATATGGACCCTCCATCGTGAAGCGGCATCGTGCATATAGACGCGTCACGTGGCAAAGTTAATAGATCCAACCATTTGTTTGCATTGTAGTCTTGGGTATTTCACACCTTTTATCTGAGCATTTTCTTTTTTAATAATTAGTTCCTAATCATTCCTATTCCATTCTAAATTTGTTCAAAATTTTGTAAAAAGGCCCCTATATTATCTGTAATTACATTTAGGTCCATGCTATGCCACCCTACGTGACACCCCATGCGAGGGGACATTTTGCAGGCGTGCCCCTAAAAGTTTATTTATTGAATCTTAGTCTAGAATCTTTTTAAGCACGTTTAATATTTTTTTAAAAATTGCAGAGAGGCCCCTGGACTTATTTTTACTTACAAAAATGACCCTCCTAGTAATGTATTTCTCTTTATTTATTGTATTTATTTTAAATATCTACATTACCCGAAAAATCTCAAAAAATAGATGTTCACTCCTGTCATGCTATATTTTTATTTTGCATTTTTAGGCAATTTTAGTGTTTATAAAAAATAAGAAATAGTTTTTTATCCCTGTCTACAATAGAAAATACATAAATAATACAAAAAACATCTTTAAAATCCCTAAAAAAATGTATTTTGCTTAGTTAAATCTGTTTAATCTTCATACCAAAAATCAGTAAAAATTATAAAAGAAAACTCAAAAAAATGAAAAACCCTAAAAACCTTTATAAAATATATGAAATTCTCAAAAAGTTCTAAAAATTATTTTTTTATTTCATATTTTTCTCTATATTATTATCTATATATTAAAATTAAGTTGGAGAAATTTTGATACTGATATTAATCTTCATCTCCTTTTTAATTTCAGGTATTTAATTAAAACCTGATTTAGGGTATTTTTTACTTCAAAAAATATAAAAATTAGAATAAAAATTCTTAAAAATTCACGAAAATGGTAAAAAATATTTAGAACCCCAAACAAAAATTTTATTTTCTCTGTTTTGTCTATTATTACTATTTTTATAACTACCATAGCCTACATTGTATATATACTCTCTATATAGACCTATATTATAAATTAAAAGGAAACAATTTCAAAAATATAAAAATATAAAAAGAAAATATAAATTCAGAAAATTTAAAAACCAAAATACAAAAATATAAAAAAAATAAAAAATAAAAACACACAAAAAAGCACATAGATAAATAGTTCACAATTACATTTTTGTGCGTTTATTTACCTGATTTATCCCACTTGCTCCCTGTGTTCCACACTCTACACATACTCGCACATTATACATGTCTTTGTTGTAGAGTTAAATAAAATAAATTTTAACTCCACGTCTTTATTTCATTTCTTGATTATTTGTTGTGGGTTAAGTGTTGTCTGAATTGGAATTCTTGCGGGTCGCCACAACGACTATGTCTCCACCATGTGTGAGACATATTTAGACCAGTTAAAAATCCTTTACAACAAGTTATTGGTTGGGTAGGAATTACAAGTCGAAAAGGGATTTACAATATTACCTACAAAAATGGAGTATGGAAAATCACGTACAATATAAACCCAAAGACTCAAACAAGCAGATTTTGATTTCTGTATGTATTTATGAAGATTGTGAATGATGTTTGCATGCATCAAAGAGGAAATCTTGAGTGGACTGATATGTTTCAGGGTATAGGGGAAAGCATACATGCATAAATCCTGTACTTTTACTGAAACATCGTCAATGTACATATGTATTTGTAGCACAATACGTATTATCTTCCTTTAGAGCACAGTTAGTATGACCCCGAGTGAAATTATGTAAAATAAAAGATGAGTTGAAGACTAAAATAAATTACATGACAGCTTGGAATGCAAGGAGACGTGCAATGGATATTGTTTATTAGAATGAGGTTGAGTCATATCGTGATATTCAGATTTTCATTTGTGCTTTAGAACGACACAACTCCGGAACCTATATGTGGTTTAAGATAGAAAGAGGTCAAAACGAGATTACTGTGCATTTCTAGATATTGTTTATTTCATTTGGCCCTTACCGCAGAGCATTCAGATTTTGTCGGCATGTTTTAAGTATTGATGGAACACATTTGTGTTGTATATACACATGTCATATGTACGTGGCTACAATGATAGATGCAAATAATGACTTATTTCTGCTCGCATTTTCTATAGAAAAAAAGAATGAGAACATTGCGACATGGAGATGGTTTCTTAATTTATTAAAACAAATCTTCAACCACAGGGACATATGTTTTGTCAGTTATCGATTTTCTGGGTTGAAGGATACTATGCATGGTTTATTTCCACTAGAAGAGGGATTCCTCATCATCGTTGTCTCAGACATATGCGTGCAAACATACACAGAGCTGGCCATAAGACTCGTACAATTCAAAATAAATTCTATAATGTTGGGGAGGAGCCATGGGAAAATAAGTTTAATAGTATGATGCGAGATATTAACATACTCGACAGAAATGCTTTCGAGTGGATCATATATCAAGACAATGATGACCAGAGTTATCGGGTAGTAAGTTTAGATAACGGAAATCATTACCGATACGTGACAACAAAGTTATCTGAATGTTTTAATGGAGCCTTTAGAGGCTTGCGTGGTTTATTAGTCATATCTATGATTCTATCAATTTTTCTCAGAATTAATGGTTATTTCAATGATCATCATGACAAGTCAAAGGGAATGACAATATATTTGACCAAGAAATATGAAGACTTGCTAGAGATACAAACCAGAAAGGAAGGACCATTCCACATACGATGATGTTCACTAACAAAATTTCAGATATGCGATTGCGATGGATATGCATATGAAGTCAACTTAAATGGTCGAGAAAGTGAATGCATGCGCGGTACTATGAAGATGAAATACTTTGTATGTCCACATGTCATAGCCCCAGCTTTACATACGTGTAAATACTTGGATAACTATGATCTATGCTTACAGTATTATTCTAGTGAATATTATCATCAGGCGTACAACTTCTTCTTTCATCCCATTCTAGATAGACATTATTGGGGAGCAGAAGACGAACTATTATGCTACCTCCAATAATCAGGAAGAGGAATCCTAGATGACCTGTACATGGAAGAATAAAAAATAAAATTAATGAAATGTGTGTGCGGTCGAAATTATGTAAAATGTGCAAGCAACCGGGTCACAAAAGATTAAGTTGTCCAAGAAGAACATAGACATGTAAGTTCATTTTAGTTGTGTATTTTATATTTTATTTGCAAATAAATTTACAAGTAATTTGTTAATAACATGTTTAATTGTTATATGTAGATGACACAAATGGATAGAGTATCTAGACCCATAAATACATCATTGTTGTACATGCAGAACGAGCATCCGTCTTCACAACCTACTAGCTCGGTAAGTAATTAAGTAAGATCTATAATTTTCCGCTTGGTTTATAATGTTACTTATATTTTTCTAAACATATTTTACAAATTTGATTTGTTGAACATAATGAGTTACTCAACAATATTTCTGACAAGAAGAGTGCAGCAATACAACGAGCGATAGAATCATCGAGTTTCTCATGCGTAGTGAACATGAGAAGGATATATATGGATCCTTCCTTGCTGACTAGTTTACTGGATCCGTGGATACTTGAAACTCAAACTTTTCACCTACAATTTGGGGAATCCACTATTACCTTACAGGATATTGGATTGATTAGTGGGTTGAGAGTTGAGGGTCAGCCTGTCACTGGTCCTGATGTTCTGACGGGTGGATGGGATTCACTATGTTTGAGTTTGTTAGGAGTAATACCTACTCAGATAAAGAGTGAAAAGATGAAACTATCATAGATAAGCGACATCTTCTTTAATCATAAACATATATTATTGGGTATTGAAGATGAACAGAAAACAACTCGTATAGTTAGAGCACTTATTTTTTATCATATAGGCTGTAGTGTTCTTGCAATAGCATCAGATATATGGTGCCTTTAAGGTATGCATTTGCAGTTCTAAACTAGATTTCTACTGTATTTAATGAGTCCTTAGAAATACCGTTTAATTTGTTTTATAGATACCTACTGCATTTACGTGATTTGGAAGAATGCGCTCAACTTGCGTGGGGTGTTGCTACTTTGGCGCATATGTATTCTGAGTTGGATATGGGTGCGAAGATCAGTGTGCCGAGGATCTATGACTTCTTCTCAGTTTTGCAGGTATGTAACATATTCCATATATCTTAAGTTCTCGACCGCATTAATTTAGTTTATGTCATTTAATGTTTTTAATATGCAGGGTTGGGCATGGAAGCATGTTTATATAGGAAGATCAGTGGTGAGAGCTTGTACGCAAATCAATAGAGGATCATTGGTCTTGAAGTGGATAGATGTTCCCAATTTTAAGGAGAACTTTCAAACTGCAACACTTGTATTTTACCGTAATGAGTTGGATACACAACAAGTTCATCAGGTAAAAATTAACAATTGTTTTCTATGTTTATAAATTCAAGTAAATGCTTACACATCCTTTTTTAATAAGTATAGATGAATTGGATGCTATACGTCGTGGGTTAAATAGCACAATTGCATGATAATTGTAGAAGTGGTCAGGCCATTTGGATGAGTCGAGTGCCACTAATTTATTATGATGTCATAGTTATGCACATACCTGATCGTATAATGCGTCAGTTTGGGATGTGACAATATATCCCTACTTCCGCTGAGAGGATAAATATTGCCTCTCGATGTAATAAGTCAAGAAGTACCGATATCCTAAATTGGCCTACTATACACCAATAATACATGGATTGTTGGAAGGAGAGAAAAGCCACAGTTATTTTTGAGCATGTGTATGTAAACAATGATATTACATGTAATGGTATTGGAATGTAACAAGAAGGTGGATCCAAACATAGATTCCTCCTCGTACAATATCCTACCAATCACACAGATAATTAGAAAGATGTTAGTAAAATTCTACTTATTTTTACCATATTTAATTAACTCATTATATCATAAACTAAATAGGTGGATACGATTTTACATGGAAGGAAGAAATTGCATGATATTAGACGATCAACAGACTTGCCTTCGAGTATGAAGACAAAAGTTGAAGATGCAATTAATTACTTGACACAATCAACATGTTATCTTTGATGTATTCTTTCCAACACTATGACCAGCCGTATTGTTGGACATGCGATCCCACGGCGAGCCATTATGCTATAAATGTTATTGCGAATATCATTCCCTGATTTGAAATGAAGAATAGATAATTTGCATAATAGGTCCATTAGTAAAATTAGGGTTATGTACCATGGCCATCTTAATTATCATACAACTGTTGATTCAATTATTGAATCATAGAGGCTGGTGCTTGGATGGATATCTAATGAGTTAAATTGAGGACTCATCAAGCACCGTCAAATGATTGTTAAGAGATGATCTTCAGCCTGAGTAGGATATGGCAATCCTTTCTCAATTGGGCTGATATCTGACTGACCTCTTGATGCAGGTCCTTTGTATAGGAATAGAGATTCGGAAATGTCAGATTAGTTTGGTCAAAGAGTTGACTTAACGAGATTGAGATAACCAAAGTCCTATATCATATGCTGTCATGATATAGGCACACGTCCTCTGACCAGAGACAGATGTGTTACTATATGTCTGAGTATGTACATTTGGCAGACCAATAGGTTGATGACCTAATCAAGGTCTATACACCGGCGCACTGGTGTGCATGTAAGGGCATATGAGTAATATGATTTCTTCAAGAGATCATACAGGTTCATTACTGAACCAGAAGACATGAGCTCACTCTTGAGATATTGGGAAGAATCAAATTCCGTGCACGGTCATCTCGCTTTGGAAGCTTGACTGAATTGTAGGTTTGGTATATACTTTTGGAAAGTATATGATGAAGACCTATGTATGATATATGCTTTTGGAAAGTATATGATCGATACCAACTCCCAATGATCGAATGAGAAAATTACTGATAAAAACCTTGAAGTAGACAGTGTAAAGTTGATCTAATACTTCGGTTTTATTCTGAGTCTTCCAGTGTGCAGGATGTACAGTTATTGGTAATACCTGATAGTGATGTGATCATAAACGACTGTATAACCATGACGCTTTCATTCCTAGGGAGTGACGAAACGGGTCTGGATTTTAGTGACTGGTCTCAATAGAGAAGTAATCTGATCTTGGTCCAAATGTTGGACATTGATCTGAATGTGATTCAGATGCAATGAGAAGATTAGATTTGCGGTCTTTATTTAATCAAACATCTATGGGAGGCCCACGATATGGATTTGAGATATGATCTCAATATCCAAGTCACTATACGTGGAACAATACAATCGTCCTATCCTTATCTCCAAGTATCTGCAGAGAAAGCGCATTATCCTTGAATGGGTTCAGGATAATTTCATTGTTGATATTATGTATGCAAGCATTGAGAAAATGGATAATTAAATGTGATTTTGTTATCATGAATAATATGAATTTGATTCATAATGTAAAGAGAGTTATCTAAGATAATTAAATGTGACTTAATTATCAAAGATGTGAATAATGTGAATGTGATTCATATTATTTGAGAACAAGAGAATAGAGATCTAAGATGATTAAATGTGATTTAATTATCATATATATTATAAATGTGATTTATAATATATAAGAGAGAGCTATTTGTAATTTACATTTGTTAATTAAATATTGGTGTGAATTGGATTCACATTGGACATTAAATTTAAAATGTAATTTACATTTTATTTTGGATTGTGAATGTGATTCACAATTATCCAATGGCAAGATTGTAATATTCACAAAATAGTTATGAATTATTTTTTTTGAATAATTTACAACAAGTGTTGTTGTAAATCTTGGATATTTTCAAGGAGTAATGCAATCTCATGAGATTGCATGAGATTACATATCCATGAAATATAGTGGACGGCTACCAATTCCTAAAAGGAAAAGGTGGCCGCCCCCCTATAATCTTAGATTAATGTAATCTCTACTCCTTGATCTCCATGTGAGATTGATTTAATTTTAGGATTAATTTATATTGATTTATCAATATACATTTAATCTAAATTAAATTAATTGTTGTTGGTTTTTACCAACACAAATCTTGGCCATTAAAAGAAACACAAATCAATGAGAGGCATTGGATTTGTGTTGTCCACGGATCCCAAAATATTATAAAAGGAGAGGCACCCCTTCGCTCTTCTTCACACACACAATAAGAACATAAGTCTCTCTCTCTCTCTACACGCCTACTCTCTCTTCCTCTCATGTGGCCGTCCACCATGGATGCCCTAGAGAGGTTCTCCATCACCGTAGCGTCGTCGTTATGCTGCCCGATAGTTTGCTCGTGGATCTCCGCCTCCTTCGGTGCACTTCGCTCGTGAAGAAGACGTCGGATCTTGTGTATCAAGATCAGGAGATCCACCGCTTGGATCATCAACATGGATTACGAGAAGCACGTGTTTCATCAACACGCTCGCAAGCGTCTCCTCCGTCGGATCGAACTTGAGTTAGGAGGTCTCTTCGTTTAGATACTCGATCACAACCACGCTTCAAGAGGTAATCCTATTACTTGTTTGTGGTTTAGACAAAACAATCCGAGAAGTGATCTTGAATCATGTGGTTTCGTCGCATGAAAAATTTTAATTTCTGCCGCATCGAGCAACTACTGCGACTAGTCTCTCTTGATCGCATACGATGCGATACTCACGCTTCCTTGATGCGCTTAAAGATCTCACCATATCCTTCACGTACATGCCCTCACAAGAGAAACATACTTCGAGAGCATCAGGTCTCATTACTTATTTGTTACAAATTGAGATTAAATTGATTCTCTTTCATACAACTATTTTTTTCTATATATGACATAAATCATATAGGTATAAATTATGCAGAATATGGCAAGGAAGGATCACAACAAGCACCGACCTTTGCAAGTTCATATTTCAATTAACTCTTTATCTAAAATCAACTTAAATTAGTGCATAATTTTTTAGGACTTTAGCAATAATTCTTTATCTGTATTATAACAGGATATAGTGGACATGAGGTGTCATGAGATCAACCAATTGAGGAATCAATTTTTAAAACCTCAGGTTGCAAGTAATTCGTTATATATTTTTCTCAATTTCAGTGCTTATATAATTATTTTTTGAATATTATGAGAATATATCATGAATAACTTGTGCGGGATATAGCGGATAAGGATACTTATCAATTCAACCAGGATTTAGATCTTTAGGTTATTACAGTTGATTTATTAAATTGTATCCTTCTATTACTGATCATTTCATTTATGTGACATCATATATAACAAATATCTTTCATGTATGTGCTACATAGAATATAACGCTTCAGGGTCTCAATACGGTGTAGCGGATTTGGACCTTTAGGGTTAAATAACTTATTTAATAGAATGACTACTTTCAAGAAGTTATGTTTATCAACTGTAATATTTACTATAATATGAATATCTCATTGTTCTAGGATATAGAGAAGCTTTAAGTCAGTCGTAGTTTGTTGGGTCATTATTTGTTGGTCCTTCGAGCTAGGGATGTAACGGAAAAAGGTACACACCAGTTCAACCAGGATTCAGATCTTTAGGTTGTTATAGTTGATTTATTAAATTGTACCCTTCTCTTACTAATTGTTTCATTTATGTGACATCTAATATAATTATTATCTTTCAGGTATGAGCTATATAGCATATAGCGCTTCACGGTATCAATATGGTTAAGCTGGATTTGGACCTTCAGGCTTAAATAACTTGTTTAGTAGAATGACTATTTTTAAGAGGTTATTTTATCTAATGTAATATTTACTACAACATGAATATGTCATTCTTATATGATATGGAGAAGCTTTGAGTCAGTCACAATTTACAGGATCGTCATTTGCTGGTCCTTTGAGCTAATTTGACTCTCGACCCTCTCAGCCTGAAAGGATTTCTTAAGATATGGAAATTATAAAATGTTGTAACATATTTTTTTATTATTTATCGACAAATTGTTGTAATTTTATGATTTAATAAAATATTTTCATCAACATTGGTTTAGATCAAAGTTCTTCTTTGAGTCCATTTCTTTTTACTTTGATTATGGACGAGTTGACAAGTAACATTCAGGGTGAGTTACCTTGGTGTATGTTATTTGCTGATGATATTGTGTTAATTGACGAGACTAGAGATGGAGTAAATGAGAAGCTTGAGGTATAGAGACATAAATTGGAGACTAAAGGATTTCGTATAAGTAGGGCTAAGATAGAATATATTGAGTGCACAATTAATGGAAGCAATGGTAAAGGAATCGATGTGAAGATTGGTGACGACGACTTTCAGAAGAGAGATTCCTTTAGATATCTGAGATCTATTCTGCAACGTGATGGAAAATTGATGGATATGTTACTAATAGAATAAATGCAAGTTGGCTAAAGTGGATAGGAGCCTTTATTGTTCTTTATGATAAGAAAATTCCTTTAAAAATTAAAGGAAAGTTTTACAAAAGAACCGTGAGGCCTGCTATGCTTTATGGATCTAAATGTTGGCTTGTGAACCATAGACACATGCAAAGAATGAGTGTAGCAGAAATAAAAATGCTAAGGTGCATGTGTGGGCACACACGTAAAGATCGTATTCGGAATGATGCAATCAAAGAAAGTTGGTGTAGCTCCGATCGAGGATAAGATGCAAGAAAAATGCTTAAGATGGTTTGACATCTGCAAAGAAGATCAACTGATGCACCAGTTAGGAGATGCGAGTGTTGAGATGTTGAGCCGGCTAAGAGAGGGTGAGGACGGCCCAAGAAGTGTTGGAAAGAGACCTTACGAAGGGATCTTAGTTTTTGGATATAAGCCTAGGATTGACCCAAGATAGATCTGAATGGAGGCCAAGAATCCATGTAGCCGACCCTACTTAATTATGGGAAAAGATTTTGTTGTTGTTGTTGTAGTTTCATTTGACTAAATTGATTAATGTTAAAATGTGCAATGTTGAGCTTACGTATGTCATTGTAAATGTCTTTGTATTTAATTTCTATATATTTTGCTCTTTGTGAGATGCCAAATAAAAATAATCTAAGGTTATATCAATAATAAATAATAAAATTAAGTATAGAGATATACATCATATTTCTATAATAAAATATTTAATATATTAAATCTAATTGAGTCTTATACATCGTTCTTGTATAAGAATAACGTGCTCGGGGAGGAGGAAGAGGAGGCAACCAAGAAGGAAAGCTCCCATATCTCTACCTCCAACAATGAGAGCACGAGGCTCCTGGTGATGGGTTGAGATGCTCGCGATGGAAGGAAAACACTAAAAGCGTGAGAAAAAGCAAATCGGGTAAGTGCTATCCCTTGCTAGAGATCCAGAAATAAAGAACCAACCAACAAGAAGCTTCCAAGAATAGGGGAAAGCTGTAACCCTAGAGGTAATGGTGGGGGACCCAGAGTCCACCTGCGAGGTAAGCAGATGAAGCCAACTGGCAGGAATGGGGCATGGAGAGGAAGCGGGTCTCAAATGGGAGCAACGTGAATGGGCGCCATTTGTGGGGAAGTGAAATGAGTAAGTAGAAGCGCAGGTGTCGATCGATGCTTATTTTTTAAAATAAATATACATGATGCCTATTTTATTAAATAAGAATTATTTAATAATTATTTTAAAAAATCCTCATTCTTGTATAATAGGATTGAATAATAAGTAAAAGAAGGGAGAGTGTATCAATGCAATTATTCCAAGCTCAAATCGGCACCCGAGGTGCGGATTTGGAGGGCACATTCAGATGCCGATTTGGGTTGGGCTCCCTAAATCGACACCTCATGTGCTGATTGATACATATTTTTTACTTCTCTAACTTCACGCCTTGAATTATTTAATAATTATTTAAAAAATCCACCTTAATACTTTCGCCTCCCATAATAATAACTCCTTACGTAATCCCCCTTTTCAATTATCTCTCTTGCGCGCACTCTCTCCCCCCTCTCTCTCTCTCCAAATATAACATCCCCAATTATCTCCCCTCATTCACTCTCTATCCTTCTCTCTCTTGCCCATACTCACACTCTCTCTTCCTCCCTCTCTATCTCTTGCATACTCTATACATCTCTCTCTTGTGTTCTTTGGACCCTCCAATGTCCCTCCCTTGATTTCATTGATAGCTTCTTTTGAGCGATTTTATTTTTTAGATCAAATTGGACAAAGTTTTGCTGCTATTAATATTCAAATTCGAAGGATAGGTACTTTCTATTACATAAATTTCTACTGACAATGAACTTTTGATTTTAATCCTTTTTGATATATTAGAAAATATCTAATGTTGAAAGCAATTTTTGATATAACAAACTTGGTTGATTTAAATCTATTGTATAAACTTATTAGTTTGAATTTACTAAATAAAAACAGAATTTTGGATTGACTACATATGAGAATTATTAAAAACAAAAAAATCATCTAGATTCTTTTTTAAAGAGTACAATCATTTTTATAATTTCAAAAAGCATATAATCATATTTTCAATTCATATTGTAGATATTCAATATGATAGTTAATTTCATTAGATGAATACATTTTTATATTGCTATTTGTGCCCCCTCCTAAATATCACTTTGGCTCTGTTTCTGCCCCCCGTGAAATCCTGCATTTTCCCCTAAAATTTGAAGTATTTACAACATCCAAAAATTTTAAACGACTATGTCATTTAGTAGATCTCGCCAAGATCTTTCCAAGGAGCCTAAAAATAACAAATTCTGACATTCCTTGCCCAAGATATTGATGTTTTAAGTTGGATGATCGAGATCCATATGTGGATCCAAATTGGACCTGAATTTGAACTCATTTTCACCTCTCCTTTTATAAATAGGACATGATAGGATGCCCTCTCAGAAACCTAGCTAGCATCATCCTTCTTCCTCATTGGAGTACCACCACCATGACCGGATTGGTCGTTGGAGGGCCGTCCTCGACGTTCGAGAAGGTGCTCCGATCGAAGATATGCGACCACCATCACGTAGGGGAGCTTGAGGTCATCGTTGTACGCACATTCATTCTCTGATTGAGTGATGGAAACCTCGTTTCCACATGAGAGGAGATCCTGAAGGAAGATCCTCAGAGGTATGTATGTTATACCTTCCTCTTGCTATTGGTTTCATACGATTTTGTTCCCATATGCTTGAACATAGTTAGACCCTCTATTTTTCTTATGACATGATTTATATACTTGTAATGATAAATGGTCCCCTCTTGCTTTTGGTTTCATAAAATTCTTATCAGTCCTATGTGAGCGAATATCCAGAAAGTTGTATTGTTTCATGTAGGGGAGCTCGAGGTCATTGTTGTACGCACATTCATTCTCCGATTGAGTGATTTCCACGTGAGAGGAGATTCTGAGGGAACATCCTCGGAGGTAATGATGTTATACCTTCCTCTTGTTATTGGTTTCATATGATTTTGTTTCATTCTGAGGGAACATCCTCGGAGGTAATGATGTTATTGTTTTCATGTGAACAGACTTATGCCCTCTATTTTTCTTATGACATGATTTATATACTTGTAATGATAAATGGTCCCCTCTTGCTTTTGGTTTCATAAAACTCTTATCAGTCCTATGAGTGCGAATATCCACAAAGTTGTACGATTTCTCGTTGCTTGCGCTTTATATGGTTACACGCCTTTTTGTATCCTTTAAGTATATTTTGGACGAAGGTGAATGTTATGTAAAAATGCATTAAATTTACCTCTCGAGAAGTATTTAGGTAAAAATCCAATTGACGTGTTACGAATTGCTGCAACAATACAAATATTATTGGGTATGCACTGGATCTATTTCGATCTAAGATGATTAATAGTCCTATATTTTATCTTAAATAAATATGGTAATGCAATCACTAAAAATATACGTATGATGTAGTAGTCCAAGCATGCTTAACTATTTATCCATATATTTATGGCTTAAAGCTATATCATGTGTATTCAAATGATATAATCATGTCATGATGAATTACCTTTAATACAAGTAGCAAGTGCATATTCATGTGCCACTCACTATTCCCATTCCATGCGTGTTTCTGGAATATAAACCATATATTATTATAAAAATGACAAATAAAGAAAAAATATAGAAGAGTTTTATTGAGAGGCTGTATTAATGCAGAGTTATTGAAGTAATCATACGTTAATGTTGTAACCATGCTTTACTGTAGTAATACAAAGTAATCATACGTTGTTGTAGTAACACATAGTTTATTAAAAAAATATAATGCTAAATATATATAAAAAATATAATGATGAAGTTACCGGGAGGCGATCTTACATTGCCGCATTGTGTGGCATTCGAATACTTAACACTATATAAATATAATGCAGACTTTATGGTTCATACCTTCAAAATTTTTATGCATTAATATTAGCCTAGTGATCGGCTTGGAGAGGCTATTAATTAAAGTGGATTAATTGTGTATGCATGTATCGCTTAGAAAAAATAGAGTTACTATATTTTTCACGATAAGAATGTATGAGGCTATTATTGGATTATGTATCTCGCATATCATCATATGGTTAACATAAATGATGTATTATGACCATCTGATGATATTCAGGCTTTGTATTCACGATATGTGATGTTGATTCTTATATTACTCGTCTTGCCCAACTATTCCGCGAGATCTTTCGGGTTTTGATTTAAATGATATGTGAAAGTGTCGTTGACTCAAATAATCCCGCGTCAAACAAACAATTTTATTTTTTCTTCTCAAGTAACAAAATTAACTACAAGCAAATAATAAAGAAAGAGAAATTTTTGCTACGTATTTACCTGTATAGCGGACATGATTGAACTCAGGGAGGCTACAATTTCCAACGCTTATCCAAATAATTGACGAAAAATCAATGAAGAGAAAAAGTAAGAATCTCAAAGGCAAATTATCCTTGGTTTTGTGGAATTTTTCTCTTTTTATTTTTTTATTTCTATTTTTTTATTTTCAAATTTTTAGTGATTTTAATTTTTGTAATTTTTTTAAATTTCAAATAAGGAACAATATGCACAAGATAAGAAATACGCACATCAAACTTTTTTACATTTTTCAATTATATCAAAAATTCTTAGAAAAATCTAGATAAAATATTTTTGAGTTTAAAAGGCTTTGAAATATTTTCGGGAATTTTCGTAGAATTTTCAATTGTTTTTGTATTTTTTTAAAAAATCAAACAATCAAAATTGATAAATAATGCATAGCCTCGAGTAATTTGCAACTTAAAAAATTTAAATGCCCAAAACTCCTGACATCTTTTTTTATAATGAAATATGGATAAATATCTACAAATAGAAACTGAAATCACGATTTTTGGATTTTTGTAGAATTGTTTATTATTTTTATAATTTATTTAGTAATTTACATTTTTTGGGGTTTGAAAAGATCTAGTGCACGAAATTTGGACAGGAATTAAAAGAAAATAAAACTAATCTATTTTTTTAGAATGTTTGGAGCAATATTCAAATTTTTAAGAATTTTTCAAATTTAGGAAGAGAAAAAGACATTGTTTTTTATTTTTTAATAGAATTAAATACTGATAAAATGCAATGAAAAAATTATTTCAAAAGGTTACACTTTAGGAGCATAGCATGATTTTTGCATATTTTATTGAGTAAAGAAAAGATTTATTTCAACGAAGAGAACTTGCAACTTAAAGTATGGAAAACTGGGACTCTAATGCAAATATTCAAAGTTTTTGCTTGAGAAATCAGTAGGAAATAAAGAGTGGGAAAGAAATGCAAATTACCAGTTAAACGCATGCAGAGAACGTGTCTTGTTGAAGTGAGGTTCTTTCCGTAATTATCAAAACTTTAAAGGGCGGAAATGAAATGTTTCCATTTTTTTAATTTTAAAACTGCTAGGGTTTCCATGTTCCTCTCCTTCATTTCGAAAGCAAAGGCAAGCAGCTAAGGGGGCGCCACCTCCTTGCTTTCTCCTCCAAGATGACGGCCGACATAGCTTCTGACAGATGTCGATTGGGTACAATTGAGACGAGATTCTTTACACAGGGGAATTGCCATGTTCTCCCACAGCGATCTCCTCTTTTGACGGCGGTGCAACTATAGACGGCTGCTGGCGGAGATGCTTCTTCGAGCTTGAGTCCTGGCGGGGGAGGAATGAAGGGGCAACAGACAACAAGAGGGAACTGGCCGCAGGTGGGTATGGCAGAGGATCTGGCGGTGAGCCCGCACTGCGACGGGCGGTACAACCGGTAGCTCTACTGTAGACGTGGTGTTACAGGATGTGGTAGCAGAGAAGGGTGCAGCTAGGCGATGAAGACGGTGGTGATCCACCTCAACGGCTGGAGGGGCGGTGAAGGAGATGAGAAGTTGTGCTGCTGGCTGCAGGGGTGGTGAGGTGGAGCTCGGATGGGCAGTGGCGGAGACGGATGGGCAGCGGTGATGCTCCCCGCCACTTATTTATATATTTATTTTAAATTTTTTATTGATTGTAAGAAAACAGAAATGAAATAGTAAAAAAACTTATATATTTTTCACAGAAAGTGTAAATATTTTTCTGTTTAAATTTTGTTTGTTTATTTTGTTTATTTTTTATTTATCCTACAAAATAAATGTTAGAAACAAAGGCTAGTTTATTTATAAACAAATGAGGATGCAAGCATGACGGCTCAGTCCCTAAATCAAATGGAAGAAGTGAATGGGGATCCAATGAAAATGAGGAATGGATCCGAGTCTCGGGTCAACGTGCGTGGTCAAAGTTAAGAGATCGTGATAGGTAGAAAAGAACGCGAATAGATCGAGATGTGAAATGGAAAATCGAGTCGGTGATGGATCAAATCGTGATGGATTCTAACAACTATATAAAAAACGACAAAATAAAGATGTAAAAAATCAAACTACGATTAACCTACGATAAAACAAGAAAAATTGGATCTCACCTTAGGAGCGAAAAAAATCGTTATCGCCCCAACAAAGGCTGACTTGCTGTCACCGGACGGCTTGGAGGCTAGGCACTCTTGTGCAACAAGAAGAATCCCGAAGATTGGGCTCATCTCACCAAAGATTGATCAAATTGAAATGATGGTGGAGGAGCCATATAAATAGAAGAGATATGAATTGAAATTTGAATTTTTGAATTTTTGGATGAAGATAAGAGATAAAAGAGAAAAAAAATGAAATGAGATAATGTAAAAAGATTATTCTTAAAGTTATTTACAAAATTAACTATTTTTTGTATTTTCATCACTTTATTAATTTGAAAATTTAATGTTAAGTTTTTTATTTTTTGTGGTAGTTAGTTAAGAAAATTAACTTTATACATATGCTATATGACATTATATATATGGGTAAATAAGCAAATTAGTTTTTTTGTTTTAAAATTTATTTTTTTATTTTTATTTTTTATAATTAGTAAAAATATTTACAAATACAATATATACAAATAAATGGCAAAATTGCACAAACCAACCTAGAAAACCGACTTTTCAATCGTAACTCTAAAAAATATGAAATTACAGAAATTTTAAGGATAATTTAATTTAGAATACAATGGAAGAGTTCAGTTCAACCAGAGTTTACATGGAGCTGAAATTTATTTTTCAATTATCACTTAATAGCTTTTTTGGGTTGTGGTTACTTTTATTATATACATGATTTCATTGTGAAATTATTTTTATTATTTAGCAAACATTTTTATTTACAACTTTTTTTTTTGAAAATTATTATTTTTAAGGCCAATTTAAATATAAATAAAATAGTATTAGTTTTATAAATATATATACAAAAAATAAGTGAGACGTATTTACAACACAAATTTTTTTTGGAATTTCTGATTAAGGACCGTATCCTCCCTACTTTATTCATGTTCGATCAGGTGAAGTCTTTACCTTCTCTCGGAGTTAGGGTCAGCCTGTATCTATTACATATATACATTCTTCTTTTCTTTATTTTTCCTTTCTTTCTTTTTTATTTATTTTAGGTTAAAACAATATACAAATATACAATATTTACACACAGATGCAAATTCGTAAGAACATGGAGTTAGTATTATATACATGTGTTTTATAAGGGATTTTAAGCTAAAATAAACTCCCTATGCTTTACCTTTGCTAGTCCCTTAGCAAACACTAATTTGAAATAATAAGGGAATAAAAGGAAAAAGGAAGGAAAAATAAAGAAGTTAGGACAATATTGAGTATTAAACTTATGTTCATAAAATTGTAGTTTGGAGCTTTGTCAGACCTTTGGATTATTAGTATGTCGAAACCTTTATGGGAAGATGGCTTTCAAACCGAACAACCTCTATGTTCCACAAGACTCCTATTCACATCACCTCAACAGTCACGTCAGAACAAGTCTACATACACAAATTCTTGTGACTATGAATCTTTACTTTCATGGTGTAAGTGAGATATAGCTGCCCATCTCAAAAGTAGCAAAGAAACAACCTCCCTCAACAAGGTAACTCTAGTTCGCCGGTCTTGCAACTCTTTCCTCGAGGAGCAGAGATATTCCCTTCTAAGTTCAAGTACAACAAGCTCAAGAAGAGGGAATGGAGAAAAGAATGTACGGTAACCAGTGTAGCTACCTATCATTGGATGCCTGACCAGTGTAGCCAAGTCATCCACTACAAGCTTACAAAAAATGACTTTGAAGCTCTTATTATATTTTTTTTATCCTTGTATATACACTCTGCCATGCATTTTACTTTTCAATCAGGCCTGCCCACTTTAGGAGATTCTACATTTTTCCTCTTCTTTTTTTTGAAAGTATATACAAGGTGCAGCATGTACATAAGGAGTTTTTCTTTTTGAGCCAGTAGTCTATCCCTCTTTTGAAGAATTATTGCAACCACACAACATCCTGACTTCAGACCTCAACATCGCTAGACAGGTTGAGACACACTTCCTTCCCTAATGGATGATGAGAGGTTTCGCCTAGGTGTACTACCCTCGTATGCTACCCCAAGCCAAAAGATTCTGCCTCCTCACTACCTCATGCATGAAGAGCTACGTGTAGAGTGATTGTCCAAGATAAGCCACGGTCTGAAAGAATCATGCTTGTGTTGTTAAATATTCTACTTAGACTACTCAAGATGACATGTGAACATTGTCTTATGAATTCAAAGAGTTAAGTCACTAGGATCTGAAAAGTCTTAACTCCATTTCTTATAAGGTTCATATGACATTAATTGAATTAAGGTCCAACTAAGCTTCATTCTTCAATTTTATCCCAGTCTTAATTTAAATGTCAATACAATCCTAAAAATTCACATGCAAATGCAAGAAGATATGAACAATGCAAAGTTTTTTTTAAAATATGATGCACATGTGAAAAGAATATTTTTTGAAACAATTTTCTAATTTTGAACCTTTTTATGGATTTTTGGAGAAAATGCATATGTGAAAGAAAGTTTTTTTTTGAATTATGCAAATTTTTATAGACTTTTGGTTTTGTAAATTTTAGATTTTTAAGGGAAAAGGGTTAGTAAAATATATACAAGTATATACAAGAAGGAGTTTTTTATTTTGTTTTATTTGTTTTTTTGTTATTTTTTGTTGTATTTTTTCTAGTTTTTTACACACATGGATTTTACGAAATTATACACATATCCCCAAAATAGTTATCTTAAAAGTATGAGTTATGTCTAAAGTATATACAATATATACGACACCCCCTTATACTTAGCACAAGGAGCGACAAAGAAAGATATACCTCGTGCTAACTATAGAAAAGTGAAAAGACTCCTATGCTACAACGACTCGAAGAACAGATAAAAAGAAGAGAAGTCGGTGACCCCCCTATACTTAGGATCAAGTAATCCTAAGTATAGTAGACTGCACAAAAGGGAAAACTGATGAAGAGAATGTACAGACTCAATGGAAAAACACAAAAAACACGATATGAACAACATCACTTCCCCTATACAGAGTATCCCTAAGTATAGACAACAACAAGAGTGATGAACAAGACGGATATGAACAACACAAATCCTTCACCCTCCCTATACTTAGGATAAAGTACATCCTAAATATAGTATATACACACACGGAAAAGGGGTGAACGATAAAAGTGGAGAAGAAAGAATGAAACGAAAGGATATACAAGAGATAGTCAGCTCATGTACCAGACGCAAAAGATGGAATCAAAAGATCATTGTCTGATACCACAGATATAGAATCCACAACAGACAGGAATGTATCATGATCAAGATATGGCTTCAGCAACTGTCCGTTCACAACAAATGGCTGTGCGTCAGATGACAACTCAGATATGACAATACTTCCATTATCACGCACAACTCTTACAATGAACGGTCCTGACCCTTTGCTTTTTAATTTTCCTAGAAACAACTTCAACTTAGCATTAAATAACCAAACTTTCTGATCAGGAGAGAAAGTCTTCCTTCGAATGTGTTTATCATGCCAACTCTTGACTTTCTCCTTATACATGAGCGAGATATCATATGCAAAGACTCAAAATTCCAGTAATTTATTCAAATATAACTTCTTGTTCTTTCCTGCCATCTTATAATCAAGATTGCATACATGGATTACCCATAAAGATTTGTGAATTAATTCCACTAGCATGTGGCAAGGATTTCTTTACACCAATATGTAGGAAGACATACCTAAAGGAGACTTGTACGCCATCTGATAAGCCCATAGAACCAAATCAAGCATCTGGGACTAGTTCTTCCTATTTGGACGTACGAGTTTTTGCAATGTCGTCTTTATCTCCCTATTTAAAATTTCTGCCAAGCCATAGTCTGAGGGTGGTAAGGAGATGCAACTCTGTGCTTAATGGCGTACTCATTTACAAGTTTCTTTACTTCTCTATCAACAAAATAGCTTTCCCCATCTGAAATCAATATTTTGGGAATCCCAAACCATGTAATAATGTGATCCTTGAGAAAGGAGCACACTGTACGACTATCTACGACTCGGGTGAGGATAGCCTCCACCCATTGACTAACATAATCCACGACGAGCAGGATGTACTGAAATCCCTAACTGATAGGAAATGGGCCCATGAAGTCTATAGCCCAAGCATCAAAAACATCAGAAATATGTATATCTTAGGGGCATGGTATCTTTGGAACCAACAGTTCCTCCAATTTTCTGATAGTTGGTACAACCTCGAACATATTCAGTAGCATCCTTAAACAATGTGGGCCACCATAGGTCACTCTGTAAAACCTTTGCTACCATGCATTTCCTCGAATGATGCCCACTAGATTCTAATTTGTGACAGTGCTCAAGTACACTAGTATGTTCCTCTTGAGGAATTCACCTTCTCCAGATACAATCCGCACCCTCGCAAAATAGGTACGGATCCTCCCACTAGCAATACTGAATTTCTGAGATAAATCTGTCTACCTTGTACTTAGGCCAATCTTGTGGAACTTTCTTGGAGACAATATAGTTCATAATATCATCATATCATGTGAGTGAGTCCACAGACAAAATGGCCTCATCTAGAAAGGTTTCGGAAATAGGGATCATGTTCTGCTTAGAGGTCTCTACATCCGTGATACGGGAAAGGTGATCTGCCACAACATTTTTCACTTTAGGTTTATCTCGAATATCTAAATCAAATTCCTGGAGAAGAAGGATCCATCTGATAAGGCGTGGTTTGGCATCCTTATTTGCTTTCAAGTATCGTACGGCAGTGTGATCTGTGTATATAATAACGTGGGAACCGATGAGGTAAGATCTGAACTTCCCTAGCCCAAACACAACTGCTAACATCTCCTTCTATGTAACCGTATAATTTCGTTGTGCTTCATCTAGAGTCTTGTTAGCATAATGTATAGTAAATGGTATCCCATCCCTTCTTTATCTTAAAACAGCTCCAACTGTGAAATCTGAGGCGTCCGTCATGATCACGAAAGGAAGAGACCAATAAGGTGATTGTAAGACAGGAGCACTAGTAACCATCTCTTTCATCTGATTGAATGCAAGGAGGACTTTCTCATCGATAACAAAATCTGTCTCCTTACACAGAAGCTTAGACAAAGGCCTGGCGATTTTGCTGAAGTCCTTTATGAATCACCTATAGAATCCTACGTGTCACATAAATGACCTCAACTACTTCAAATTCTGCGGTGGCTCTAACTTGGAAATCGCATCAATCTTAACTGGGTCAATCTCCATACTATGTTTGGAGATGACATGGCCCAATACAATCTCATTAGTCACCATAAAGTAACTCTTCTCCCACGAGAGCACTAGGATTAGCTCACAACAACATTGAAGAATTCAGTCTAAATGAGCAAGACATGTATCAAAACTATCCCCATATACCGAGAAATCGTCCATGAAGACCTCAAGAAAACTACCTACTGTGTCAGCAAAAATGGCCAACATACACCTTTGGAATGTAGCGGGAGCATTACACAATCCAAAGGGCATCCGTCTAAAGATGTAGGTGCCAAACGGACAAGTGAAGGTAGTTTTCTCTTGATCCTCATGGGCGATATCAACTTGGTTGTATAGGAGTACCCATCCAAGAAGCAAAAGAACTCTTTCCCTGCTAACCTCTCAATAATCTGATCAATAAAGGGCAAAGGAAAGCGATCCTTCTTGCTAGCTGAGTTCAGGAGTCGGTAATCTACACAAACACGCCATGAAGTACGTACCCAGGTCAGAATCTCCTCACCACGATCATTCTTTATGATAGTAATCTTGGATTTCTTCGGGACCACATGTAAATGGTTGCCACTTGGAATCCAAAATGGAATATATAAAATCAGCATCACACCATTTTCTGATCTCCTTCATGACAACCTCCCTTATATTTGGACTTAGACGACGCTAACATTCACAGGAGGGTTTACAATCATCGACTAGGTAGATATGATGCGAGCATAAAGCTGGATTAATCCCACGAAGATCTGAGATATTCCATTACATGGCCTTGCGGTTTCTCTCAAGAACCTCTAATACACAAGATTCTTGTTCAACAGTCAACTGCGAGCTGAGGATGACCAGAAACAATTGGGGTGGGGGGGTCCTGTAAGGAAGCATATTTCAACGTTGATGGTAAAACCTTGAGCTCAAGCGGGGTCTGAATTCGCTCTACAATAACCTATGCTACTGCACTGGTAGACAGTATATGATCTGTACTTTTTGGACTGTCCACCTTGGCTACTAACGACTCAGCAAGTAAAATCTTTGATAATCTGCAATGAATGATCTCTGCTAAAAAAGGAGGGTCTCATCAGGGTGTTCAACATTCTTATTTAATGGTTCAGATATCTCGGTAGTAATCTCAGAAAGATGTCTCTCATCTGTGCATAAAACAAGAAATTCAATACATGGCTCAGATATCTATACTTGAGAACTCTCAGAATGAGGCTTATCATCAGCAATCTCAGAAAAATTGTATCAAAGGAATATCAGAAGGTGCCTCTAAAAACTTAGATTGATCCTCTGAAATCAACTCAAACTGCTCATTAGCAACTAACTCAATTGGACCACCGAAGGAACTCATGTCAATTGTGCTTTCCGTATAGTACTTTTGGAAAACGAACTCCTGGGTATCTATAAAATCAGTAAAAAGATCCATCTCTTTAATTCATCAAGAAAATCACATTCATCTGGGTCTAATATAACTTTCTCTATTTCATCTACTGCAGGTGGCGTTGATGGTCGATGATCAAAGATCGTTTCAATTTCTACCTTGTCACTGCAAGAGTGAAAGATGATCTCTCTAGTACCATAATCAACTGTTGCTTCGACCGTTCGGAGAAACAATCGACCTAGTATAATCGGGTATGGAGTAACGGTGCAGATGTGTCCATATCCATGAAATCAAAATCAACAGGGAATTTCATTCCTTGCACCGTTACAATAACATCCTATAAAATACCTCTTAACCTCTTAGTCGATCTATCAATAAACTGAAGGCTCATCCTGGTTGTTTTAAGAGGCCCTAACCGAAATTCAGTTAGTAATGAGGAAGGCATGAGATGATGGAGTAACAACTATCCAGAAGAGTACGATCAAATTCTTTATCAAAGATATGGCAACCATTGTCTTTCATTTTAGACGGGAGGTTACTGATGGCATGAACTATGAGCATGGTCAAGATGTGTTTCTCTATTTCCTTTCATCTGTTCTTCCTTGGTTGATGCTTTTCTGTACATGCCTCTTTCATTCTCTTTTTTTACTGTAGGCAAGTATTCCATGGCCTTAAGGAGTGGCATCTTTAAAAAGACATTCTATAAGATCTCAACCACTCAAGGATCAGATAGGGTTGTTTTTAATTTTTAATTTTTTTTAGATTGTAGAGAAGGAAATGGCACTGAATCAGAATAAACATGCAAACATTCATTTCCGTTATCTAAAGTAGAATCCTCATGTACAAAAAAAACAACCAGAATCAGTTTGTAAAGTGCTGTCCAAATTAGGTGGAGGAAAAATAGAATCTAAAATAGAATGCGATGTTGCTGTTGGCAAAGAGGAAGAATTTGCGACAGGTATATTCTCAAATGCTGATGGTGATCTACATCTTCCTGGTGAAGGTGGTGGTGAAGGCGGTGAAACTCCAGACTTGGGTGCTGCTACATCGATCCTCTCGACTGCTGGTGAAGTAGATGATGTAGAAGATGATGCACTCTCAGTGGTTCGATCTCCCAAACTCATATGTTGTGTAGGTGACTCCAATCTCATACCGCTCCTGAGATTAATGGCATCAGATAAACATGTAAAATCAAGGGACATACCTGTCTCAAGGGTGGGTGGGTTATTGGCTACCTGCTCCTTGCGTCTGAAATTGTTGGGGTTAGCTTCGACCTGTGCTGGAATCAATGTGTTGGTGGTGGTCAGGTCATAGATCTGTTGAGTCAGTTCATTCATGTTCTCCATGAGTAATTCAAGTTGGTCCAGAACTGGGATAACTCAAATTGCTTATTGACTGAGTGTCGCTGAGACTGATAGTTTGGAGGTTGTCGATAAGCATACGACTTCTGATAATGAGGAGGAGGAGGGGGAGTATACTGTCCATAATATGCAGTCTATTGTTGGTTAGGATGAGGAAAATACATAGATTGTTGTTGTGGTTGGCCTTGTCTCCCATTTTGGAACTGTGGTGGATACTGAAAGTGAGGCTAGAACTGCTGGTGCTGGTACTGCTAATGTCCGCCTCCCTGAAGCTGGTGGGCGGGTCTATATGAAGGATATGGTTATATCCTCAAGCGCATCATGGAAGCGTGAGCGTCGTATCGGATACAACGAAGAACGACTAGTCAGACTAGTTGTTCTAGGCAGCGGAAATAAAAAAATTTTCATGCGAGGAAACCACATGATCCAAGAACAATTCTCGGATCGTTTCGTCTAAACCACAAACAAGTAATAGGATTACCTCTTGAAGCATGGTTGCGATCGAGTCTCTAAACGAAGAGACCTCCTGTCTCAAGTCCGATCCGATGGAGGAGACGCTTACGAGCGCGAGGATGAACCGCGTGCTTCTCGCAATCCATGTTGATGATCCAAGCGGCGGATATCCTGATCTCGACACACGAGATCCGATGTCTTCTTCACGAGCGAGGCGCACCGAAGGAGACAGAGATCCACAAGCAATGTGTCGGGCATCATAACGACGACGCTGCGGTGATGGAGAACCTCTCTAGGGCATCCACTGTGGACGGCCATGAGAGGGAGAGAGAGAGAAAGACAGAGAGAGAGAGAGATTTGTTGTCTAAACTATTGTGTAAAGAAGAGCAAAGGGGTTCCTCTCCTTTTATAGCTTTTGGGATCCATGGATCTCAATCCATGGGACAACACAAATCCAATGGCTCTTATTGATTGTGTTTCTTTTAATGGCTAAGATTTATGTTGGTAAAAACCAACAACAATTAATTTAATAAAAATAAAATATATATTAAATATAATTTGATTTATATCAAATTAATCCTCATTGAAGAAATAGGAAAGGAGGCAAGCCTCCTTCCATAAGGAGGGTGGATGGCCACCACATTCCCGATGGGAATTGTGGCCGTCCACTCTTCCTATATGGATGGTGGATGCCCTTTTCCTATTACATGAGATTACATTATCTCATGATTCTTCCAATATTTGCAACAACTTTTGTTGCAAATTTTCACAAAAATAAATCCAATTTATTTTGTGAACATTGTAATCATGTCATTGGAAATTTGTGGATCACATTCACAACCCAAAATAAAATGTAAATTACATTTTCAATTTAATGTCCAATGTGAATCTAATTAACATTAACATTTAATTAACAAATGTAAATTACAAATATCTCTCTCTTATATATTATAAATCACATTTATAATATATATGACTAATATGGATATTTCTATACACATTATTCATATCCATGATAACTAAATCATATTTAATCACCTTGGATCTCGTTTCTCTTGTTCTCAAATAATATGAATTACATTCATATTACTTACATCTTTGATAATTAAATCATATTTAATTATCACAGATAACTCTCTTTATAATATGAATAAAATTCATATTACTCATGATAATTAAATCTCATTTAATCATCCATTTTCTCAATGCTTGGATACATATATCAACAATAGAATTATCCATGAACTCCTTCAAGGATAACGCGCTTTCTCCGCAGATACTTGGAGATATGGACAGGGCGATTGTATTGTTCCACGTATAGTGACATGGATATTGAAATCATATCTCAAAAAACCAGATCACATGCCTCCCATAGATGCTTGATTAAATCAAGACCGTAAATCTAATCTTCTCATTGCATCTGAATCACATTCAGATCAATGTCCAACATTTGGACTAAGTTCAGATTACTTTTCTACTGAGAGGAGTCACTAAAATCCAGACCCGTTTCATCACTCCTTAGGAATGGAAATGTCATGGTTATACAATCGTTTATGATCACATCACCCTCAGGTATTCCCAATACATGTACATCCTGCATACTGGAAGACTCTATATAAACCCGAAGTATTGGATCAACTTTATACTGTCTACTTCACGGTTTTATAAGTAAGTTTCTCATTCGATCATTGGAAGTTGGTATCGATCATATACTTTCCAAAAGAATATATCATACCTAGGTCTTGATCATATACTTTCCAAAAGTATATATCAAACCTACAAATTCAGTCAAGCTTCTAAAGCGAGACGACCGTGCACGGAATTTGATTCTTCCCAATATCTCATGAGTGAGCTCATGCCTTCCGGTTCAGTAATGAACCTGTATGATCCCTTTGAGAGATCGTATTACTCATATGCCCTTATATGCACACCAGCGCGCCGGTGTATAGACCTTTGTTAGGTCATCAACCTATTGGTCTGCCAAATGTGCATACTCAGACATATAGTAACACATCTGTCTCCGGTCAGAGGATGCGTGCCTATATCATGACAGCATACGATATAGGACTTTGGTTATCTCGATCTCGTTAAGTCAACTCTTTGACCTAACTAATCTGACACCTTCGAATCTCTATTCCTATGCAGGGGAGCTGCATCAAGAGGTCGGTCAGATATCGACCTTTAGAGATAAGGATTGCCGTCTCCTACTCAGGTTGGAGATCATCTCTTAACAATCATTTGATGGTGCTTGATGAGTCCTCAATCTAACCCTTTAGATATTCATCCAAGCACCAGCCTCTATGATTCAATAGTTGAATCAACAGCTGTATGATTATTAAGATGGCCATGGTATATAACCCTAATAGTACTAAGGGACCTATTATGCAAATTATTCATTCTTCATTTCAGATCAGGGAATGATATTTGCAATAACATTTATTGCATAATGGCTCGCTGTGGGCTCGCATGTCCAACAATCTCCCACTAGCCCAAAGAGCCATTAATGGGCTAATCATTTAAACCCGCACTCATGTGACAATCATAGGCTATTTAGAAAATAGCTATGTAAGCTGATCAGTCACTCTGTTCCCGCGAGACTACACCAAGTCCTTTTACGGAACTTGCATATCCCTAGTAACAGTGCTCGCATCTAATGCGAATGTTGCATTTCATGCAACCAATACTCAATCTTGTTAAAGCTATTATAGTGTCCTTGACATTATAGCTTAATAATTGTTATAACCAGTATTACCATAATCCTTATCAGAATACCCTTATTTCTGGAGATCTCTATCTCCAAAGGTATCCAAAGTTAAGACCTTTTAGACCACTATCTATATAGTCTTAATTTATTGAAGATAAGTCTTTGAGATCACTATCTCAAAAATCTTGTCTTCTTTGAAGATAATGTTATTTCTGCAATCAAGTGTTTTATCTCCATAGTAGAATTTGTAACACTTTACTACTCCCACTATATGGCAGATATCTGGCTTCTGTACACATTCAGCATATACTCAGCTTCTCGTAACTAATGCACAAGTGCAAGTAGTTCTAGCATTCACTCCTCAACTCTTTGAGGTGCTATCCCTTTGGACAGGTCAGAACCATATCTTAAGGGATGGAAGCCTTTCTTGAAATTTTCTAAAATGGAATATCTTCAAGGTGTACTATAATTGTGACAGTCCCAATACCCTCTTCTCTTTGCTTCTGAACACCTTCAGAACTAAGATCCAAGAGGTATCCTTGATATCATATCTCAAGTTATGGAACAACCAGATTAGAAAACACTTATTATTATCCTTATATCATTTTAAATGATTAGGATATCATCTAGATTTAGCACGATGAATCCAAAAGGACTCCAACTAAACTTCACATGGCTCGTCAAGATTCTATCTGAAATCATAACATTTATAATTTCATCAAATCTTATGTTCCAACTTCAAGAAGCTTATTTGAATCCATAGATGGATTCCTTAGCTTGCACACCTTGCTTTCCATAACCATGAAGCCCTGGGGCTACTTCATGTGAATATCCTCAGATAGGTATTCATAGAGGAATGCAGTCTTGACTTACATCTTGAAGATGCAATAGTCGAGTTGTGTAGCTAAGGTTAGCAATATTATGATGGTTTTAAGCATGGTCACCGAAGAGCAAGTCTCATCGCAAGCAATGTCTTCTCTTTCGTGTGTAGCTCATGGCTACGAATCGTTCTTTGAAGGTCTCTACCTTCTCATCAAGTTCCCTTTCTCTTGAAGATCCATTTACACCTTTACAGGTCTTACCCATATAGGTGGATCCTTGAGGGTCCATATACAACACTTGTATATGAAGTCTACATTAGACTTTTTAACATCCATCTATCCATGCTATGATCTTTAGAAGCTTCATCACATGAAGTTCAATCATTGTCAGATTTCTCCGACACATGGAATCCTTCTTCAAACTCATTTGAAGAGGTATTAGTGTTTCTTCTTTAATTGTCCTTTTAGTTTCCCATCTCAGGAGCCTCATTATCTTCTCAAGATTAAATGAGTTCCTACACTTCATTTTCATCTTGATTCTTAAGAGTCTCAACCTCTAAGAATCACATTCTCAGAGATGAGATATTTTAAGAATCTCAAGGTCATAAAGTAGGTATCCTATACCATCCTTTATTTTCCTAATGAAGCAGCACTCTCAAGTGCTAGATTCTAGCATGCATGGAACCTTATTAAGTATATACATTGTAGTCTCTACTTCACATATATACCTGGAAACTAAGGGATAATTATGCTAAAATTCATCATTGATAAGATCATGTCACACATGATCCAATTGTATCTCCCTATAACTCTATTGAGTTAAGGTGTCTTAGGAGGATTGAGACAGAAATGATATTCATATCTCTATAAGGTATCCTTTGAATTCATCTAATAGGTACATGCTACCTAGATTAGATCAAATTCATTTTATATTCCTTCAAACTTTGGTTATAAACCAAAATTGTGAAATCTTTGAACATTTCGAAGGTTTCTAAGTGAAGAGAAGAAATCTCATATCGTACATAATCATCAACAGATATAACATATCCATAATGTTTACTATGATATAGATGATCCGCATACATCAATATGTATGAGATCCTGAATACCTTGACATCTTACACCATTCCCAAAGAAGGGTGTATTGGATATTTTTCTTTGAATACAATATTCATAAGTATGTAAGTTTTGAAATTTTAGACATTCTAAAGTTTCATCTCTTACTAGTCTATTGATCAAATCAATAAACAAATGTCCAAGGCTTGATGCTAGATCATTGTCAAATGATCTTCATCCTCCTATTGATCTTAAGGTTCAATTTCAGTATTTAGAAATGTTAATGAACCATTCATCAATTTTCTAATGTAGTGGAGTCCACTAGATTTTAGATTACTATCTGAAATATCTCCATCATAACTCTTTATGATAGATTTATTACAGAATTCATGTTTATTTCCAACATTTAGAAACAAACAATGAGTGTATTCTTATATCTAGGTCATAGAGACATTCTCTAAGACTAAGGGCTCTCCCCTGAAATTAACAAGTCTATCAATCCAACAGAGATTATTGCAACAATTGTATCAATATCCATGTGGATAACTATAGACCCTAAGATCAAATTTTCCAGTCTTCTAAAACATATGCAACCCATTGCAAGTGTTATAGAAGATTGAGATACAATTACAAGACTTTAAGCAAGTCAATTTCAATGATTTATATGTAGATTATTCTGATGCTCTATCCGAGTCCTTCTCTTAGGATTCTAGACAGACTTGATAGTCATACTATCAACACATCAACTTATTGCAGTATTGACATTCATCCAACTCTTTGGATGACATATGGAAGTCACAGATGTACAATCAACTCTTTAACCATACTTCTTACTCGGGTCCAACCCATGCTTCCACTGCGCTCCCTTTATCCATAAACAACCATTGCTTAAGACTAAGGATCTCTTATGTCAAATTCAAAAGAATTCAACGTAAGAGCAATTCAACATTTATACATGCTTCATTAAATTCATACAATATGAATATTATGAAGCTTCATGAATGACTAGTGTATAGACAGTAGAATGATGACACTCATCGTATCTACATCCATCTAAACTCTTAAATCATTGGTTCAGGTAGGTATTCAAACAATTTGAATACATCATCTCTTAAAGAGCCACCATTCTGCATGATGCAGAGAACCATGTCATTCATGATAAATGTCAAGAGCAGTTATGCCAGAATATCTTCTTAGATTTTATAAGGATTAATTGACAATTGCGATCATCATCGACATATCACTTCCAAAGTACATTCGATAGGAGATCAAGGCTATAGAGACATACAAATCCTAGGGTTGTAGTCCTATTATCCATTTAATTAATGTCATTCCTCATTAGTATGATGAGACTTCCATATTGCAACCACATACATTATGTGTCCAACTGCAAGCACAATATCTGGATCACGAGTCCAATCCATCATATTTTACTAGTTATTATTGAGTATAACATTGAGTGGGTTTAATGAAGGATTATCTGAAATAAGAATTTTGCATATATATATATATATCATACATTTTACTTTGATTTAGGAATTTTTCAAAGTTGTCTTGCCTTGTCAACACTGAAAGTTCATTCCCTTAATCACTATCAATGTAAAAGATATACTTACCATTATATCTCAGCAAGATCTGGGATCTCCTTCCTTATCTTTGTTACATCCCAATAATACGAGAATCTACAACTCCGATAAAAAGAAGCGGGAACACATTTCGTCTTGCAAGTCCAACTTGCATTTCCCAATTCGGTCTTTAACACCCAATCCCACCACCCCTAAGGCGATGTTGACCCGTCATTAATTGAACAACCGTCAACAGGAATAATACTCGCTATACGCAATCTAATATCGCCCCAATAATATGAGGATCCGATATTGGGGTCACTACGTATACGGTCTTACTCTTTCGAGAAGCAAAGAGCCCGATCCAGATGAGCTTGCATGCAGGAACTGTCACTTCGGACATGCGTCTCCTACATACAATCCCTGGTGAAGGAACCCTTCGCCTTGACGGGAGACCATGGATGTCACTTATGTGATCCTCCATATCATATTCAAATTGTAATTAATCAATATGAATCATATTCATTATGATTAATTCTTCCAAGGAAAAAAAACATCTCTATTCATAATAGAGTGTTTTAATTTCAATTGGATTCCAATTAATCTAATCATATTAAATTAATGATCGAATTATTATACAACAAATATTTTATTGTTACTTGAATTATGGTATTATCTCAAAAATACGTATTATTTCAAATTTTAATAATTAGAAATACATCATGATTTCTTAAGCATTATACTAACCCTACCTGCTGTCATGGCCAGTACCGACGAGAGTGGGACGGACCACATACGTTGCAACCCGCAACCCCAATGCTCTCCGACTAGACACCATATCCACCTCGGGAAAGGATAATGCAAAATAGATCACTTTGTACTTGAGATGATCATCGGTTCTTCAACCGAAATTATACCATATAATAATCAAAACAATTTTGATTAACATTATAATGAGATTTTCTAAATAAATCCCAAGCCCTATTCAAGCAACTTGTTTGTTGGAATGTAGATCATGTAACCAATTTGTGATCTATATCACATCTAATCAAATATTGGTTAAGGCAATGTCATTTAAGGAAATAATTATCATCAAATATTTCACAAATATTTATGCACAATTATTCCAGGAAATTAAACAATTTAATTTCACTAATTGATTAAATGACAATCACTAGGTTCTTGATTAGAAAAGTATTTCCGACAGTGACCCTCACTTACTAAAAATACCATATCTCAATAAATTTAAATCCAAATCAAGCAAAGTAAGTTCCTAAAGTTTGCTAACTTGATTTACAACAGAACCTAAGTAATTTGCTCGCATTTCAAGGTGTTTCAAATCCGCAATTAACTCTTTAATTACGTTGAGATTCGCAGTCCCCGAAACTGTGGATACATGTTCACTAAAATGAGCATATCTTGAGCAAACGGAATCGAAATCACGTAAATTCAGATCCTACGGTTTCCTGGGGAACAAAATACAATTATTATTTTCGTGTTTAAATAATTTAAATGGTGCCGAAAGAAAACTCAAAACAGAAATGCGAAAATGAAATGCAAGAAAACTTTCGCAATCCCTAACGAACCCAAGTCGTCCTCGATTTATGGATCGTATCCAAAACAACCGACCTAAGGCTCTTATACCACTTGAAGGATATGGTTATATCCTCAAGCGCATCACGGAAGCGTGAGCGTCGTATCGGATACGATGTAGAACGACTAGTCGGACTAGTTGTTCTAGGCAGCGGAAATTAAAAATTTTTCATGCGACGAAACCACATGATCCAAGAACACTCCTCGGATCGTTTCGTCTAAACCACAAAGAAGTAGTAGGATTACCTCTTGAAGTATAGTTGGGATTGAGTCTCTAAACGAAGAGACCTCCTGTCTCAAGTCCGATCCGACGGAGGAGACGCTTGCGAGCGCGGGGATGAACCTCGCGCTTCTCGCAATCCATGTTGATGATCCAAGCGGCGGATCTCCTGATCTCGACACACGAGATCCGATGTCTTCTTCACGAGCGAGGCGTACCGAAGGAGACAGAGATCCATGAGCAAAGTGTAGGGCATCATAACGACGACGCTGCGGCGATGGAGAACCTCTCTAGGGCATCCATTGTCGACGACCATGAGAGGGAGAGAGAGAGAAAGAGAGAGAGATTTGTTGTCTCAACTATTTTGTAAAGAAGAGCAAAGGGTTGCCTCTCCTTTTATAGCTTTTGGGATCCATGGATCTCAATCCATGGGACAACACAAATCCAATGGCTCTTATTGATTGTGTCTCTTTTAATGGCTAAGATCTATGTTGGTAAAAAGCAACAACAATTAATTTAATAAAAATCAAATATATATTAAATATAATTTGATTTATATCAAATTAGTCCTCATTGAAGAAATAGGAAAGGAGGCAAGCCTCCTTCCATAAGGAGGGTGGACGACCACCACATTCCCAATGGGAATTGTGGCCATCCACTCTTCCTATATGGAAGGTGGATGCCCTTTTCGTATTACATGATATTGCATTATCTCATGATTCTCTTGAATATTTGCAACAACTTTTGTTGCAAATTTTCACAAAAATAAATCCAATTTATTTTGTGAACATTGTAATCATGCCATTGGAAATTTGCGAATCACATTCACAACCCAAAATAAAATGTAAATTACATTTTCAATTTAATGTCTAATGTGAATCTAATTCACATTAACATTTAATTAACAAATGTAAATTACAAATATCTCTCTCTTATATATTATAAATCACATTTATAATATATATGACTAATAAGGATATTTCTATCCACATTATTCATATCCATGATAATTAAATCATATTTAATCACCTTGGATCTCATTTATCTTGTTCTCAAATAATATGAATTGCATTCATATTACTTATATCTTTGATAATTAAATCATATTTAATTATCACAGATAACTCTCTTTATAATATGAATCAAATTCATATTACTCATGATAATTAAATCTCATTTAATCATCCATTTTCTCAATGCTTGGATACATATATCAACAATAGAATTATCCATGAACTCCTTCAAGGATAACGCGCTTTCTCCGCAGATACTTGGAGATATGGACAGGGCGATTATATTGTTCCACGTATAGTGACATGGATATTGAAATCATATCTCAAAAAACCAGATCACATGCCTCCCATAGATGCTTGATTAAATCAAGACCGTAAATCTAATCTTCTCATTGCATCTGAATCACATTCAGATCAATGTCCAACATTTGGACTAAGTTCAGATTACTTTTCTACTGAGAGGAGTCACTAAAATCCAGACCCATTTCATCACTCCTAAGGAATGGAAATGTCATGGTTATACAATCGTTTATGATCATATCACCCTTAGGTATTCCCAATACCTGTACATCCTGCATACTGGAAGACTCAGAATAAACCCGAAGTATTAGATCAACTTTATACTGTCTACTTCACGGTTTTATCAGTATGTTTCTCATTCGATCATGGGAAGTTGGTATCGATCATATACTTTCCAAAAGCATATATCATACCTAGGTCTTGATCATATACTTTCCAAAAGTATATATCAAACCTACAAATTCAGTCAAGCTTCCAAAGCGAGATGACCGTGCCCGGAATTTGATTCTTCCCAATATCTTATGAGATGAGCTCATGCTTTCCAGTTCAGTAATGAACCTGTATGATCCCTTTGAGAGATCGTATTACTCATATGCCCTCATATGCACACCAGCGCGCCGGTGTATTGACCTTGGTTAGGTCATCAATGTATTGGTCTACCAAATGTACATACTCAGACATATAGTAAAACATCTGTCTCCGGTCAGAGGATGCGTGCCTATATCATGACAACATACGATATAGGACTTTGGTTATCTCGATCTCGTTAAGTCAACTCTTTGACCTAACTAATCCGACACCTCCGAATATCTATTCCTATGCAGAGGACCTGCATCAAGAGGTCGGTCAGATATCAGCCTTTAGAGATAAGGATTTCCGTCTCCTACTCAGGCTGGAGATCATCTCTTAACAATCATTTGACGGCGCTTGATGAGTCCTCAATCTAACCCTTTAGATATTCATCCAAGCACCAACCTCTATGATTCAATAGTAGAATCAACAGCTGTATGATTATTAAGATTGCCATGGTACATAACCCTAATTGTACTAAGGGACCTATTATGCAAATTATTCATTCTTCATTTCAGATCATGGAATGATATTTGCAATAACATTTATTGCATAATGGCTCGCCGTGGGCTCGCATGTCCAACACTATAACCCTGTTGTGAACCCTACATGCCATGACTTGATGGACGGGGCTGGTTTCTCTCACGGTCGAACCCGATACCGTTCACCTCTTGAATGATTGGTGGAGGTGGAGACTGCTGCTCAAGAATATAGGCTACTTCCTACAGGTACAGAACTATCTGATGTGAATGCTGTTGAACCTGATCAAGTGTCTGCACATAGTAGACATGTTGAATTGTGATGATCCTCAGTTATTCTGTTTGGTGGAAGAAGACTGGCCTCTAGTAGAGGTATCAGCTACTACACTCGTACTGTAGACTGCACTGATCATACTCACAAGAAGCTCCAGGTGCTTTGTTATCTCATCCATCTTATCCTGGTTCTTCGTCCTCTGCTCGATCACATGAAGCTTCTCAACCTCCTTGGATCGTTTCTCGATAATGTCTTCTTTAGATAGGTGATTTCCAATAATGATCAGGTCAGAACCGTCTACCCTATCCACTTCATGTGATGCTGTCATATTTACATCCTCGTTGGGTACTACAGGGGAGGTGACGGGGTGCTTCTGAAAGGCAAGTGAAGAAGAAAGAGCTGTTGAACTCTCCCCCATCTCCTCAAAAATTTGATAAAAGACATCCTCAACCTTGTTGAAGTGGCCCTCCTCACAAGTGACATCAAACAACTTCTGATTCTCAATGCTTAAACCTCCAAAGAAATTTTGTACAAGGCTGGTCTTTGGTATATCATGATGGGGGCATTTCTCCATCGTATCTTTGACTCTTTCCCTCGCCTCATGAATAAGCACTCGGGGCATCTGGGAGAAATTAGCAATCAAGGATCGCATTTGGTTGAGTCATCCAAGCAGAGAATATTTGTTCAGAAATGCAGACCTCAACTCTTCCCAAGTAGTGACAACCTTCCCCAAGTGATTTAACCAATATAAAGCTTTGCCCATCAGACTGAATGGAAAGGCGGTCATCTGTACTACCTCTAATGGGACATTTGGGTAGTGTACCATTCCACAAATGCGATCGAACTGCTGGAGGTGTATATAAGGTTCTTTATTAATATTTCCATGGAATATTGGGAGAAGAGCTAAAATAGTGGGCTTAAGCTCAAAATGCCCATGAACCGCAGGGATTTGTATCCAAGAATTTATCCGTTCTGTCGTTGGATTATAAGCATCCTTTAATGTAGGCTTAGCCCCAGGTTCTATGTGAGGTTCTTCTCCCCCATTCCCACCTCCAGAGTTTCTGTTATCCCCCTCTCTTCTATTTTATCTTTCTTGTCTCATCTCGAGAATCATATCTCTCAGTGTTGTCTGAAAATTGGCATGCTCTGTTAATTGAGATTGAATTGACTTAATTGAGTCTAACATGGTACTGTTGATCTCGCTCTGCTCTGACATGGTTCCCTTTCCCTTTGGTGGCATTAACTGTTTAGCATCTTACTCTTAAAATTTGCATGACACTCGATTAATGCACATAATTGATGGAGTCTCATATATTAATTCGAGATTAAAGCCAATCTCAAATAGTGGGTTGATGGATGTTGTGAAGGGTGAAGAGGAATATTCGTTAAGTGAGTCTCCCCGAATAGAAGCTGAACGACTCGGAGCGTAGAATGAGTTCACAAAGTCCGAACGATAAATTCTTTGGTCCGACATCTTCAAAATCAATAGGAAGGATGCAAGAACATGAAGGTCAATGCAAGGGTGAAAGTGAATAAAGGCGCAAATTGCGCATAAGGATTTTTTCACTAGCAAGCAAACACAATACAAACCCCCAGTTCACCAACTCAAAAGACCGTGAAGGTTCGGTAAATTATCTTGTCAATTTTAGAGTTTGGTGAGAATACAATCTATCATAGTGGTTAAAGCAAGCTTAGGAACCCAATAATCCCAGGAGACTAGCCTAATCCCAAAGTTAGATCTTTCCCAACCAATATGAATTGCAGACTGTTTACTAGCTACACGATCAATTCAATCTGTTAAGGACGTCGCGGGCCGCTTTACCGGCTGTTGAAGAGATCCTCACTGGAGAACGACTAACCCAAGATAGTAGTCTGAAAAGAGTTCGAGCATAGTTCTATCCTAGTGTGCTAGTCACTCTCTCGCTGCATTAAAACCAAACAATGAGGGGGTTACTCTCCCCAAAACAATAATTTTTCCTCGTGTATATTTTAAGGTCGAGTTTTCTTTGACAGTCCCGTATTTATTCAGTTGTCACTTGGTTTAAATATTTTTAATCAATCACCTACCAAGTATCCAATTTCCTTTTTAACTTCTGTGAGTGAAAATGAGGAAGGAGATCAGAAATGCCAATCCGTGATTAAAAACAATGATGCATGCAGGGGTTAGAGATGCGTACCTTGTCATCAGCACTCTACATCAAAAAATGATTCGCGTAAAATTTAAATAGAGAAAAGTAAACTATCCTATAAGATGCAAGTGAACCGTCCTAGATGATAAATTTTATTAACAGGCAAGAACCACTCTATAGGTACATAAATTCTTGTTTGGGGTATTTCGACCTAATTAATTACCTGGCTCAAGCAAATTAATTAAAGCAATCAAGAGGCAGCTCAGGAAATCCATGTGAAACAAAGAAAATAAAGGCGATGAAAACAAATCCAGTGAGGTCCCCCAAGTGCACCGACACTTGGTGCAACATAACCCGTAACCAATGAATGTCCTTTTTACAAGCGTTCAAATGCAAAAAATAAATAAGGAAACTATATATGCTCCAAATTATGGTCTCTCTCATATTCTTCTTCTCCTCCTCCTGCTCTCTCCTATGGCTTCGAGATGAATCAAGATGCCTCTGCTTCGCTTGGGTGCTTCGGCTCTCCTAGGATCGCCTCCTTCGTTATTTGGGCCCTCACAAGAAAAAGAAAAGAGAGAACGTGTAAGAAACATAATTATAAAAATATGAGCACAAATAATGAAATGAATGCAGCGGACGCGAACAATGGAATAATATGGAAACATATAAACATATATTTACAACCAAGAATAACAGGTCAACAGAGAAATCTAACTACCTCACCGTGCCTCCTCGACAACAACGCCATTTTGTTGCACTCGATCTTTCGGGTTTTGATTTAGATTATATATGAATGTGTCGTTGACCCAAATAATCCCGCGACAAACAAACAAATTTATTTTTTCTTCTCAAGCTGCAAAATTAACTACAAACAAATAATGAAGCAAGATAATTTTTTGCTACTTATTTACCGGTATAGTGGACAGGATCGAACTCAGGGAGGCTACAATTCCTTATGGTTATTCAAATAATCAACGAAAAATCAATAAAGATAAAAAGCAGGAATCTCAAAGGCGAACTATCCTTGGTTTTTGTGGATTTTTTCTCTTTTTAATTTTTAATTTTTTGTTTTTTTTATTTTCTGATTTTCAAATTTATAGTGATTTTAATTTTTACATTTTTTTTAAATTTTAAATAAGGAATAATATGCACAAGATAAGAAATACACACAACGAACTCTTTTTGTACTTTTGAATTATAAAAAAGTACTCAGATAAATCCAGAGAAAATATTTTTGGGTTTTAAAAACTTTGAAATATTTTTGCAAATTATTGTAGAATTTTCATATGTTTTTGTATTTTTTTAAAATCAACCAGTGGAAAAATTGACAAACAATGCACAACCTGGAGTAATTTGCAACTTAAAAATATTTGCAGTGCCAAAGACTCCTAACAACTATTTTTATGATGAAATATGGCTAATATCTACAAATAAAAACTAAAATCACGATTTTTAGATTTTGTCGATTTCTTTTTGATTTTTATAAGTTTTTTAGTATTTCTCATTTTTTTGGGTTTTAGAAAGAATTAGTGCACGAAATTTGGATAAGAATTAAAAGATAATAAAATAAAACTAATCTAATTTTTTAGAATTTTTGGTGAAATATTCAAATTTTTAGGATTTTTTTGAGTTTCAGGAAGAGAAAAAGACATTTTTTTTATTTTTTTAATAATATTAATTACTGATAAAATGCAATGAAAAAATTATGCTAAAAGGATACACACTTCAGAAGAATAGCGTGATTTTTTGCATATTTTATTGAGAAGGAAAAAAATTTATTTCAATGAAGAGAACACGCAACTTAAAGTTTGGAAAACATGGGCTGTAATGAAAATATTCAATGTTTTTGCATGAGAAATCAATAGGGAATAAAGAACAGGAAAGAAATGGAAATTACCTAGTTAAATGGGTGCAAAGCACATGTCTTACTGAAGTAGGGTTCTTTTTGTAATTATCAAAACTTTAAAGGGTTGAAATGAAATGTTAAAAAAAATTATTTTAAAACCACTAGGGTTTCCTTGTTCCTCTCCTTCCTTTCAAAAGCAAAAGCAAGCTGCCAAGGGGGCACTGCCTCCTTGCTTTCTCCTCCAAGACGACGGGCGGTGTTGCTTCTAACGGATGTCGATTGGGTACAATTGAGACAGGATGCTTTAGACGTGGGGAATTGGTCATGTTCTCCCACAACGAGCTCCTCTTTTACGCGACGTTGCAACTATAGGCGACTGCTGGCGTAGATGCTTCTTTGAGCTTGAGTCCAGATGGGGAGGAATGAAGGGGCGACAAAAACAAGAGGGAACTGGTGCGCCTGGCTGCAGGTGGCTGCGACGGAGAATCTGGTGGTGAGCCGGTGTTGCGGCAGGCGGTACAGTCGGTAGCTTTAATGTTGACGCGATGTAGCAGGACATGGTAGCGGAGAAGGGTGCGGCTAGGCGATGAAGGCGGTGGTGATCTGCCTCAGCGGCTGGAGGGGCGGTGAAGGAGATAGGAGGTTGTGTTGCTGGCCGCAGGGACGATGAGGTGGAGCTCGGATGGGTGGCGGCGGAGGCGAGATGGGAGGCGGTGATGCCACCTGCCCCTTATTTACAATTTTTTTATTTTTATTGATTATAAGAAAAAAATGAATTAATAGATTTTTATATTTTTTCACAAAAAAATGTAAATATTTTTTTGTTTCAATTTTGTTTATTTTTTGTTTTTTATTTATCCTACAAAACAAACGTTAGAAGCAAAAGCTAGATATATATATATTGTTTTTGTTTTTGATTTTATTTTTTTATTGTTTATTTATAAAAAAAATGAGGATGGGAGCATGATGGCTCGGTCCTGAAATAAAACAGACTAAGTGAATGGGGAACCAACAAAAGTTGAGGAATGGATTCAAGTCTACGGCCACCGTGCGTGCCCAGAGTTAAGAGATCTTGATAAGTAGAAAAGAATGCGAATAGATGGAGGTTTGAAATGAAAAATCGAGTCGGGGGCGAATCAATCGTGATGGATTCTAAAAACTAGTTTAAAAAATGATTACACTAAGATGTAAAAAATGAATCTACGATTAACCAAGGATTAAAAGAGAAATGGATCTCACTTTAGGAGCGGAAAAATATTGTGATCGCCTCAACGAAGGCCGACTCACTGGCATCGAATAGCTCGGAGGCTAGGCACTCTTCTACGATAAGAAGACTCTAGGAGATCAGGCTCCTCTCACCAAAGATTGATCAAATTGAAATGACGAAGAAGGAGCCATATAAATAGAAGAGAGAGGAATTGAAATTTGAATTTCTGAATTTTTGGATGAAGATAAGAGATAAGAGAGAAAAAAATTGAAATGAGGGATGAACTCAAAATTTGCCTCTTTAATAATCGACAATTGTAGTATAGGAGGCAGAAAACGATTCAGCAAAAACCACACACTTTGAATGTTGTGGAATATTTTTACTTGGCAAGTCTACCATGGTCGAACACAGGGACATGAGCTACTCCATCTAGTTATCGAATGTCGATGATTTCAGAACATGTATGAATTATTGTAGGTTTCTATGAAAATGCATGATACACTATGCAGATTACAATGCAATAAAATGTCACATGCAATTTTTAATTGATTTTTATGCGATTATAATATGATGCATGAGAGTAAGGCAAAGGAACTTATATGTAGAACAAAATATTACAAATACACCCTAAAAAGATCACTGAAAATGAGAAACATAATAGGAATTGAAATCAGGGTCATTTGGATCACAACATTAAGATCAATCATCAAATCAGAGCAAGGACAAGTATAGCAAGGTCATCATCTAACATTAAAAATCACTTCTTTTAAAATTATATCAGATGAGAAAATTAGACATGCCATGAGATATATGAAGAAACAAGTATCAAAATGACACTAAAATCATGCAATTTGGACCAACGATGCTCAAGTTATGAAGAAAACAATGTAGGGGCATAATTGTGAATATAATGGAAGAAATAAAAGGACAAATATTACATTTAGGATCCTGGAGGGACCTAAATGTAAATACCAAAAACCGTTAGGGGTCCTTTGTAATTTTTCCATTGCAGACAGGGACCAAACCGTAAATTTTCACACTTACAAGGGACTTCCTGTAAAATACCCGTGTGCACGTTCTGGGCACACGCTTGGGGACCAAAGTGTAAATACCAAAAGTACCAGGGTCTTTCATGCAAATTTTCCAAGCCCTCACATATAGTGCACATGAGGGACTTAGGCTCGGGAGGCTCCTCTGGCTCGGACAACGTGGTAGCATAAGGATGACTCGGCTCGAGGTTCGGTGGACCGAGCCTGTAGGTTCGTTCGGAGGCTCGGTCTACCACGCGTCGACATCACAGCCATCCGATCCTTATGATCGGAAGAGACCTGTAGTGTCTTCTCCTCCACAGGCTGCTGGAGAAGGCAGGGCTTCGACGACCTGCCCTTTGCTCCTCCGTGATCTAGATCAACGTCTGAAGATCGAGGAAGACTGATGGTAGGTTAGAGAAGATCCTGGAGGCACGACGAATCTCTGGAGCTGGTCAGAGGTGAAGGTTGGTAAAGCCTCGCCGGAGGAGAATCACATGGAGGAGCGTCGATGCAAACTCTGGCCATTGAAGCTTTGAGCACCTGCAAGAGTCAGATAGCCGAAGCGTGCGATGAATGGTGAGTGAAGGGAGGTCTCGCGTGGGCGGAGGGAGATGTAAGACATGGTCTTCATCTCTGGCGAACTATAGGAAAGTTGGGGCAGGGTGGTCGGGGCTATGGAGAAAAGAGGAGAGTGAGAGAAGGTACTGGTGGTTGGGCGGAAACATGAAGATGGTCAGGTGGCGGTGGAGTGTAGTGTAGAAAGCGAAAAATTAATAAAAATAGTGATGAAAATATGGGGGGGGATACCTCATCACAGAGGAGATTTGGCGGAGGAAGCATCTCGGGCTGAGCACCTTGGAGGTGCTCCAGTCATCACCTGACGAGGTCAGCCAGACCTCAGAGCTCAGCGATGGCACGACCGCCGCAACACAACCATGGTGACTGTTGGTTGACACCGGGGTAGAGAGGTCGTCTCTGACTAGCTAATGTCGCCCTCCGTTGTCACCGGAGAAGCAACGGAGACTGGGCTTTGACCCGTGGATTGGTGGATGGGGTTGACGTATGGTGGAGCGATGGGATTTATAGAAGGAGGAGGGTGGCGGTTACGAGTGTGGAACAAAGGTTTTTAATGGAGATTTAATGGTGGAGTGTTTAATGGAGGAAGGACGTGGAGGTTTCGCGAGGTAGGCGAAGGATAGGGCTGCGAGGGGGAAGCATTATGAGAGGGAGAGGTGGCCCGAGTCGCCTTCCAAAATAGGAAGGGGGTGGCATAAAAGCGAGGTGAAATGATAGGGAAGGGGAGTTACAGAGGAGGAAGACAAAATTCGAGCTATTGGATCACTTGATCCAACGGTTGGGATGGTAGCGCGAGCAGAGGGTTGCGATCAGATCCAAGGATCTGATCGAACGACTGAAAGCTAGGCACTAACGAGCGGTTATGATGGAGAAATGGGGGAGATACAATGACCTGAGGGTAATGGGTTATGTGGAGAAATATAGGTAGTAGGATGTTAAGTGGATAGGAGGGTTGTAGGGGGCGCTATGTGAAGGATATTGGGAATCCTTAAGCGCATCACAAAAGCGTGGTGATCGCAACTTATGCGATCGGGACGACTAGTTGCACTAGTCGCTAGATGCAGCGGAATTTAAATTTTTTAAATCATGAGATGAAACCACATGATCATAAGAACATTTCTTGGATCGTTTCATCAAACCACAAAGTATTAGAAATACCTCTTGAAGCATGGTTGTGATCACTAGATATCTAAAGCAAGAGATACTCTGACTCAAGTCCGATCTACAAAGATGGCACTTGCTGGAGCGATGATGAGACGCGTGCTCCCTGCAATCCTCGATGAAGATTCAAGCCTTGAATATCCTGATTTCATCCAACGAAATCCGACATCCTCTTCTAGAGCAAGAAGCTCCAAAGAAGATGGAGATCCACGAGCAATCGAAGCGACAACACAACGTTGTGGAGACGATTGTGATTCCCTCAAAACATAAGGTGGACGGCTACCTTAGAGAGAGAGAGAGATGTCGAGAATGAGAAATTAGAGAGAGAGAGAGAGAGTAGGCGTGTACAATGATGTGTCTTGAAGAGGCTAGGGTTGCCCTATTTATATACTAGTTTGGGATCCATGGATCACAATCGATGTCATATACAAAATCAATGGTTAGATTGATATGTATATTTAATCAATGGCCATGATTATTGTTGTTCAAAAACAAAAATTTATTAATTTATATCAAATCAAATATATGTTGCATTATCGTCAATATAATTTAATTCAGTAAAAATCAATAATCATAAGATAAGGAGATAATAATTAAAATAGGATAATAATCCACCCAAAATCATGGGGCGTCACCCATGACCAAGTCATGGGTGATGCCACCTCATGATTTGGTGGATCATCTCCTCCTTTTAATTCATATCATTATCTCTTTGCAATATTATCCAATAAATCAATTCCCAATTAATAAGTGCATATTTATTGCAAAATTATCCACTAAATTAATTCCCAATTAATTAGTGAATATTTCAGTCATGCCATTGAAAATATGTGAATCATATTCACAGTCCAAACTAAATTGTAAATTACATTTCTAATTAATTGCTTAATGTGAATCCAACTCACATTAAGAATTACAAATGCTAATTACAAAGGTGCTCTCTCTTTAATATATTATAAATCATATTTACAATATATACACAGATATTATGGATAGCACTATCCACAATCTGTGTATCCTTGATAATTAAATCCCATTTATTATCTTGGATAATCTTTCTCACAATATGAATCTTATTCATATTATACTTGATAATTAAATCTCATTTAATTACAATATCTTTTTGCTTGGATACATAATTCATCAAATGAATTATTCTTGAACCCCTTCAAGAATAATGTGCTTTCTCCGCAGATACTTGGAGATAAGGACAAGGCGATTGTATTGTTCCATGTATAGTGACTTGGATGTTGAGATCTCATCTAAAAATCTAGATGTTAAGTACCTCCCACAGATGCTTGATTAAATCAAGAACACAAATCTAATCTTCTCATTGCATCTGAATCTTATTCAGAGCAATGCTCAACACTTGGACCTAGATCAGATTGCTTCTCTACTGAGAGGAGTCACTAAAATCCAGACCTGTTTCATCACTCCCTCGGAATGGAAGCGTCATAGTTATACAATTGTTTATGATCACATCATCCTCAAGTATTCCCAATACCTGTACACCCTGCATACTGGAAGACTTATAATCAACCTGAATATGTAGATCAATTTTACACTGTCTTCTTCAGGGTTTGATCATCAAGTTTCTTAATCTTGGTCGTTGGGAGTTGGTATTGATCATATGCTTTCCCAAAGCATATATCATCTCTTCAAATTCATGTCATGCTTCCAAACCATGACGACCATGAATGGAATTTGATCGGTCCCAATACCTCTTGAGTGAGCTCATGTCTTTCGGTTCATAAGTGAACATGTTTGATCCCTTTGAGAGATCGTATTTCTTATATGCCCTTACATGCACACCAGCTCACCGGTGTATAGACCTTGGTTAGGTCATCAACCTATTGGTCTGCTAAATGTACACACTCAGACATATAGTAACACATTTGTCTCTGGTCAGAGGATGTGTGCCTATGCTGTGACCATATTCAACACAGGATTTAGGTTATCTTGATCTCGCTAAGTCAACCCTTTGACCTAACTAATCTGACACCTCCGAATCACTACTCTCATGCAGAGGACCTGCATCAAGAGGTCGGTCAGATATCAGCCTCTGTGAGAAAGGATTGCCATCTCCTACTCAGGCTGGAGATCATCTCTTAATAATCATTTGACGGTGCTTGATAATTCCTCTATCTAACTCCTTATATATTCATCCAAACACCAGCCTCTATGATTCATTTAATGAATCAGCAACTTTATGATCATCAAGATGGCCATGGTACATAACCCTAATTGTACAGAGGGACCTTATAGTGCATTCACTCATTTATTTTTAGAAAGGGAGTGAAACATCAATAACTTTTATTGATAAACATATATATTAGAATAACATTTCTTGTAAGAATGGTTCGCCCGGGGCTCACATGTCCAACACTCCCACTAGCCCTACCAACCATTCAGGCACAATCTGTAAACCCATATTGTCCATGCTGGTCGAAAACCTTCTATGTCAGAGGTTTGGTAAGAGGATTAGCAATGTTGTCGGCAGAGGCCACCTTAGTGATGATGATGTCACTGCGCTTTTGAATCTCCCGAATGATATGGTATTTCCTTTCCACGTGCTTGCTCTTTTGATGCCATCTAGGTTCCTTTTCCTGGGCAATGGCTCCCGTGTTATCACAGAGTAACGGGATGGGAGTATCTAAGGAAACTACGCCAAGCTCGAAGATGAACTTGCGCAACAACACCGCCTCCTTTACAGCATCCGACGCAGCAATGTATTCGGCTTCTGTTATTGAATCCACCATATTGTCCTGCTTCTTGCTTCTCCAACTCACAACACAACCGTTCAACAGGAATACAAACCCTGATGTCGACTTTTGGTCATCAATATCTGACTGGAAGTCTGAATCTGTATATCCCAAGACTTGAAGATCACCATCTCCATAGACCAAGATGTAATCTTGTGTCCATCTTAGATATTTGAATATGTTCTTTACTAGAATCCAGTGTTGCTCTCCATAGCAGGATTGGTAACGACTTACCACTCCCACTGCATGGCAGATGTCTGGCCTAGTACACATCATGACATACATTAAGCTTTCTACAACTGATGGATAGGGGCATCCAACCATGGCCTTCTTTTCCTCAACACTTTGAGGAGCCATCCCTTTAGATAGGTGGATACCATGTCTTAAGGGGAGGAATCCTTTCTTGAAACCATCCATACGGAATCGTTCAAGAATCTTCTTAATGTATCCAAGTTGTGATAATCCCAGTATCCTCTTTTCTCGGTTTCTGAATAACTTCAGGCCTAAGATGTAAGAGGCTTCTCCAAGATCTTTCATCTCGAAGGTATGGATATCATTCTTGTATCATTCCCAATGATAAGGATATCATTCTTGTATCATTCCCAATGATAAGGATATCATCTACGTAAAGCACGATGAACACAATGATGCTCCACTAAGCTTCTTGTACACACAAGGTTCATCAGGATTCTTCACAAAATCATAACTCTTTATGGTTTCGTCAAATCTGATGTTCCAGCTATGAGAAGCTTGTTTGAGCCTATATATGGATTTCTTTAGCTTGCATACTTTTCCATCCTCAACTATGAAGCCCTATGGATGCTCCATATAGATATCCTCCTCGAGGTATCCATTGAGGAAAGCTGTCTTGACGTCCATCTGCCAGATGTCGCAATCAAGAGATGCAGCTATAGCTAGCACTATCCTGATGGACTTAAGCATAGCCACAAGAGAGAACGTCTCATCGTAGTCGATGCTTTCTCTCTATGTGTATCCCTTGGCTACTAGCCATGCCTTGAAAGTCTCTACTTTCCATCAGGTCCCCTTTTTCTCTTGAAGATCCATTTACACCCAACGGGCTTCACCCCTTTAGGTGGATCCTTTAGGGTCCATACACCATTCTTATGCATGGAGTCAATTTCTGACTTCATTGCTAGCATCCATCTATCCATGTCATGATCCTCGAGTGCTTCATCAAATGAAGAAGGATCATTGTCAGTATCACCTGACACATGGAATCCATACCTTTCAGGTGGTGCAACCACCCTCGAACTCCTTCGAAGAGGTATGGGTGTTTCATCTTTATTTGTCTCTTCAGTTTCTGGTTCAGGAATCTCAGAATCCTCAGGGGATTTAATGAGTTCCTCTACTTCATTTCTATCTTGACCTTTAAGGAAATCATCCTCCAGAAACATCACATCTCTAGAGACAACGACCTTTCAGGTCTTAGTGTCATAAAGTTGGTATCCAATATTATCTTTAACATACCCAATGAAGTAGTACTCACAAGTGCGAGATTCTAGCTTACTTGCACCCACCTTCTTCACATGGACCAAGCAACCCCAAACCCTCAAGTATTTAACACTAGGCTTGGTACCATACCAGAGCTCGTGAGGAGTTCTGGGTACAGAATTGCTAGGAATCTTGTTCAGGATATATATTGTAGTTTCTACTGCATATCCTCAGAAACTAAGAGGCAAACATGCTTTGCTCATCATTGAATGGACCATGTCCACGATGGTCATGTTGCGTCTTTCAGCAACACCATTAAGTTGGGGGGTTCCAGGGGGAGTGAGATTGGAAACAATTCCATTCTCTTTAAGATATTCCTTGAATTCATCTGATAGGTACTCACCACCTCGGTCAGATCGAATCTGTTTAATCTTCCTATCGGTTTGGTTCTCAAACAAAGCCTTAAACTCTTTGAACTTTTCAAAGGTTTCATATTTATGACGTAGTAGGAAGATAAACCCGTATCACGAATGGTCATCGATAAACGTTAAATAATATCGATATCCATTTCGAGTCACGGTACTGAAGGGACCACATACATCAATATTTATTAGGCCAAGAATACCTTCGCATCTCGTAACCTTGTTACGAAAAGGTATTTTGGTCATTTTACCTCGAATGCAATGTTCACAGGTAGGTAAAGATTGAACCTGTAGAAAATCTAAAGGTCCATCCTATATCAATCTATTGATCCTATCAATAGATAAATGATCAAGCCTTTGATGCCAAATCATATTCGAATGATTTCCATTCTCCCTAGATATTTTAGGGTTTTTATTATCAGTGGTAGTGACATTTATGACACATTCATCAATGCACAATTCATGGAGTCCACCAGAAGTCAGAACACCTTCTGCAATAAATTTATCATATTGGTTAATGACTAACTTATTACATAAAAGGAAGGAATATCCATGTCTAACAAGCTTAGATACAGATATCAAGTTCCTCCTATCTTTAGGTACATAAAGACACTCTTTAAGTACTAGGACTCGACCCCTAGATAACGATAGTCGGCAGGTCCCGATGGCGACTGCTGCAACACTTGCATCATATCCCATCTAGATGACTATCTCCCCTTGCTCCAGATTCCTAGTTTCCTGAAACAAATGCAACGAATTGCATACATGAATAGAAGCACCAGAATCTACAACCCAACTTCCTTCTTGTCCAACGAGAAAACTATTTTCAATGATGAAAGTAGATTTCATACCTACTGGGGCTTTACCTTTGTCAGTTGACTTCAGGTATTCTGGGCAGTTATGCCGCCAGTGGCCCGACGTCTTGCAGTGGTGACATACATCGGTCTTCTTTGATGTCATTAACGTGGAAGCACTAGAAGATGAACCGACCCCTTGATTATTCTTCTTTCTCTTCTGGGCTGGGCCCTTCCGAGAAACTTGCTTCCAACCACACTTTCCTCTTGCTGGTGCAACCATTGCACTTGCTGAGGGGCCGTCCTTCTTCATTACGTCTTCTGCAAACTTCAATGTGGCTAACAACCCATCGTTAGTGAAATCACCTTTGCTCATGTGATATGACACGACAAAGTTGTTGAAAGACTTAGGGAATGACATGAGAATGAAATCAGCCTACATATCAGAATCCATGTAGGCTCCCAGGGTTTCCAATTCAGAGAGGTACCCAAACACTTTGAATACTGTTCTCTGACAGAGGTCCCTTCTTGCATCTTGCAGCAAATAAGCTCTTTCATCACATTGTAGCGCTGTGTGTGGTTTATGTCACCGAACATTTCCTTCAAATTCAGCATGATTTCTTTGCAATGGAGACCATGGATGTCACTTATGTGATCCTCCACCTCATATTCAAATTGTAATAATTAATTATCGTGAATCATATTCACATAATTAATTCTTCCAAGGGAAGTACACATCTATTCATGATAGAGTGCTTTTATTTGGATATAATCAATTTAATCATATTAAATGATTATCAATCCAATTATCAATAAACAAACTTGATTATTACTTGAATAGTATGTATAATCTCAAAGTACGTATTATTCAAATTTTAATCATTAGAAAAATACAATTTGACTTCTCCAGTATTATCGAGTCCCTACCCGCTGTCATGGCCAGTACCGACGGGAGTGGGACAGACCACATCCGGTGATACCCGCTACCCAATGCTCCCGACTAGTCATCATATCCACCTCAGGAAAGGATAATGCTAGATAGATCATTATGTACTTTGAGACGCTCATCGATTTTTCAACTGAAATTATATCATATAATATTCATCAAAACCATTTTGATAATATTATAAGGAGATTTGCTAAAAAAATCCCCAATGCTATTCAAGCAAGAGGGTTTTGCATGCCAAAGTTGTCCTACAATTATTGTAGGATAAACTAGGGTTTTGCATGAAAACAATGTTTGTTGATGATTTCATATCAACCAATTAATGATCAAGATCAACTATCTTATCATCTTGATTAGTGAAGTGTCATTCTTTTAAATATTTCACAAATATTTATCAATAATAATTTCCGAAAAATAACAATTATTTTTCATCAATTTATTTGAATGACTATCACATGGTTCATGATAAAAAAATGTCCATTTTCAGCAGTGACCCCTACATATTAAAATCAACATATTTCAATCAATGTAAATCCAAATTATGCAAAATCAGTTTCCTAATACTGCTAATTTGATTTATGACAGAACGTAAGTGATATTTCACGCATTTCTAGGCGGAACAAAACAGTAATTAACTCATTAATTATGTTTAGATTTGCAGTTCCCGCAACAGTGAATACATGTTTATTCAAAGGGTCATATCTTGAGTAAATGGAATCCAAATTTCATAAACTCAGATCCTATGATTTCCTTATTTAATGGGGAATAAAATAAAATTGAATATTTCCTGTTTAAACAATTTAGAAAGTACTGAAAAAATCCAATTAAATAGGGGTGTGAAAATTGAAATGCGACAAAAAATTCGCAACCCTTTCAAACCCAAGTCGTCCTAGGTTCACGGATCGTATCCAAAACCTTTTCCTACCTAAGGCTCTGATTCCACTTAAAGGATATTGGGAATCCTTAAGCGCATCACGGAAGCATGGTGATCGCATCTTATGCGATCGGGGCGACTAGTTGCACTAGTCGCTAGATGCAGCGGAATTTAAAATTTTTAAATCATGAGATGAAACCACATGATCAGTAGAACATTTCTTGGATCGTTTCATCAAACTATAAAGTATTAGAAATACGTCTCGAAGCATACTTGCGATCACTAGATCTCTAAAGCAAGAGATCCTACTGACTCAAGTCCAATCTACAAAGATGGCACTTGCGGGCGCGATGATGAGATGCGTGCTCCCCGCAATCCTCGATGAAGATCCAAGCGGTGAATCTCTTTATTTTACCCAACGAAATACGATATCCTTGACGAATCTGAAAATGCGCTTGTTAAAAAGATGTTTATTTATCATTCTTGTTAAAATGATTTGTCATGCGTTGGAGGCGGCAATCGGAATCGTCAAGAAAATAACCACACAAAATATTCATCAATTTTAATCAAAGCGGTTTTATGTTTATTTTACTTGAGAAAGTCCCAAGGTCGATCACAAGGAGGCAAAGGAACAACATAGAATTATGTCTATCAAGATTCGTGTGCGGTTTTCGAAGTAGTCTTTTTTTGTAATCTTTAATGCTAAAGGATGCAATATGCAAGTTTGTCCTATTTGAGGGACTAAAATATCAATTACATTCAAATGATGTCCGAATAATATGAAACTTGGTCACCACGAAAAGTATGATAGAATAAATATACTTTGATTTTTTTGGAATTTTTGGATATAATATGAAATTTTTATGAATTTTCAAAGGCAAATAGAATGAATTTCAATATTTAATTATAATAAATATTAAACGTAATTATTTTCAAGGAACAGAATTATCTAAGATCTATCACTAGGTGACTGGTCTTAGAAAAATCCTAAACCTCGAAAATGTGAGATCTAATACTTTTTAAAAATTAAACTCTGAATATTCAAAATCATTTTTACAAGGCAAACTATGCATGCAAATGCAATTCCTTTTGGGTACAATGTCAAGCACAATTGATTCTACAATGTTTGATTTTTCGGGAATTTTTAAATCAACAGTTAATCAAATATAAATTTAAGAGCTCAAACTGGGCAAAATATACAATTTTCCACAAAATAATTAATTATTAATGAACCATCAATCACAAAAATATCCACAATATGTCAAAGTGTAGAGAATTAAATGACAAACATCATGCTATTTTTGGATTAATAAAATAATGTAAGGAAGAGGTTCAAAATCACTGGAGAACACAGGGGTAAAATTGCAATAAATATAAATAAATAAAATATGTAAAAGGGCCTAGATGTAATTATCGAAAAGATGGGGGTTCTTTCGCAAAATTCTCTGAGGTCAAGTGCAATGCATGTGACCCTAGTTACTGTGGATCCTTATGCAAATACGAGGGAGTCCGGGGGTGTCTTTGAAAATTTCCCAGCATGTCACATGACAAGCACGTGACCTCTAGGTTGGAGTTACTTACGAAACACGAATCTTCCAGGGACCTTCTAGCAATGTTCCCTCCCGGCACGTGCCTCACACACGGGGAGGGCCGCAGGTCGGCCCAGTCCTGGCGTTAGATGCTCGACGGCGGAGGTGAGCCGGCCAACGCAAAGGTGGGTTGGTTGTTGACGATCGGCTATAGGTGGTTCCAATGGGCGTTGATGCAACCGTCGGTGATGAATCCATGATTCATTAAGTTTTCTATTGCATTTTATCTTAAAATCCTTAACAAATACATGTAAATATTCATTAATTCCCATCTTTTATTCAAATTTCATTCATGAATAAAAATTCACTTTTAAGCATCAAAATCATGAAAATAAATAAAGAATAAAGAAAAAGAAAAGAAGGCAGATTGGAGATATGTATATATGTACAATATTACTTACAAATATAAATATAACTGCAAGGTATATTTTATGCCTAACCCCCGAGCCCAAGTCAGCATGGATTGGTTGACAAACCAATAAGTAGGGGGAGATAAGGAAAGAAAACACTAAAAATAAATTAAGATACACTTCATATACTTCTAACTATTTATCAAATAAATACAAAACTTCAATGATTTTTTATTAATTCATATGTACATATTTTTCATCAAACTCTATTCCTAATTATTTCTAAAAATGTATATAAAAATATAAAAATAAGATAAAAATATTACCCTGTATAAATGCCAAGAAATCAAGCTTGTGAATTGTCAAAATCTCAATTTCCGAACATCATTAACTTTTTCATACAAACTCCAATTTCACTCAACTCACCTTTAAAGTTCATAAAATAATATTCTCTAATTAAAAGAGGTGGATTCATTGAATTCGGAGTCCGTTTGCAAAAAGTCGATTTTAGGACCAAATGACAACGGGGTTTCTGGGCTATTTATTTTATGTATAAAACATTATTTATAGTTTTATTCATTTTATAATTTCTAATTATTTTAATGATATTATATTTTCATCCTAATTTATTTCAGAATTTTTTGAGCTTATTTGTTATTTTAATAGAATCAAAACCCTGAATCATAGAAGAAAATGAACTGGATAACTTATGCCTATATTTATTAATATATGTAAATTAATTTATTAAAATCCATAAAAATTCATGCAAACCTTATTTATTATTCTAATAATTAAGAAAAAATAAAATTAATATTTAATGATTTATTTATTATATTAAAAATTCAAAACCTATTTCACTATACATATTTATTCACATAATATTTATATTTCGAATAATATCTATTATTTATAAGAAGTAATTATTCCATAAATTAGATAATTTAATTATTTACATTTCTTGTTTTTACACCTATTTAAAATAACATTATTTACTAATTATTATCGAATTTACAAAGAATTAAAACATCTGGCCAACCAGGTGTTGACACGTGTCAACACCTGGGTGATCTTCTCCAAGAAGCCGGTATTTCTTCTGTTCTGATCGACCTTCTTCACCGAATTATCTAGCGCGCCTTATAACCCATTCTGGCAATCTAAACATTTGATTCGACTCCCCTAACACCCTAGACATTCGACCACCATTGGATCTAACGTGGCGCTCACAAAATCGATCTATATAAACCTTCAAAGTTGGCCAATCACAACTAACTTTCCTAACCACCTGAGCTACCCAACTCTAGTGGCCGAACCCCTATCTTACTCTCTCGATTCCGCCTCACTCCGATGGTGACAACACCCGAAGGCTACCTCGCATGGAGGAAGGGAGATCGAAGGAGGTTCCAAGGCGCTCGTTAGCCCTTGTAGTGCCGCCATGCGCGCGTCCAGCTCCGGCGAAGATCGGTCGTCGCAACATCTTCCACCTCTATTTTTACAGATCTCTACCTCCATCTTTATCAATTTTCTTCTCGAATCTTGTGCCATGATTAGCGTGGCTAATCACGTAATTAGTTAGCCTAAACATCTAGTTTACACGCACACTTAAAATCGATTTCCAATTCATTTCAAATCCATCCAAATCGCATTCCCTTTTTCATATATTTTGCACGCAAACTTCATCAAAGTCTGGAAACACCATTTTTGAGCATGCAAAATTATAACCAATCGGCCGATTTCTTGTGAATCGAGCACACCCACACCTTCTTTGCTGGATCATCTTTCATCAGGAGCAATTCACAGCGTTTGGAACCTTGATCTTCACGCAATTCATTTTCAAAGAAGGCGCAACAACCTAACTCTAGGACAGAGCAGCAAGAACCACCGTCTTCATAGAGCTTCCGTCGTCGCTCTGAGCCATCGCCACCTGACATCCACCGCGGGCGAGCTCGATGGTTAGAGGAGCTAACCCTCTGGCGCTGCCGGAGGTCCAAGTTTGTTGCCAGCCGCCTGAGGAAAATCAGAGAAGGAGCCACCTTCGTCATCCTCGTGAAGAACTTGAAGCACTTCAAGAACAGCAATCGCACAGGCTGTTGACACGTGGAGGCAGCAGACGGTTTGGATTGCATCGCACGTTATAATCTCAGCCCTCCATCTATACCGATGGAAAAATTACCGAATAAATACAGAAGACTTCCAAATATTCATTCCAGCTCTGAAGTTTCCAGATACTACATTTAGGTCCCTGCATAGGGACCTAAATGTAAACTTTCTTATATTCTTCACAAAATAGTCCCTGTCGAAGACCGATTTGTAGTACTTTTGTTTCTTTTTGTTGCACTTATACCCCTAGCCTGTAGGGGAGTTTTGGACCTATTCTTGACATAATTTTTTGTAGATTTTCTTGGGGTAGTTACACAACTACCTCCGCGAGGTTTTTAGTAGTTTTCATGTATTTTCGATGTATTTTCATCGTGTATTGCTTTATCGCCAATTGTCTCCGTTTTGATTTGTTTTTGGGTGTTGTTCGAGCCCGTTGCTTGACCATTTTACATACTATATAATATCATCTATATTTCTTCTATATTTCACCTATTATATAGTAAATAAATTGTGTGAAAAATACCATTTTGAAAAATAAATAAAAAATTGAAAAGAATAAAATCAAGTAAAACTTAAAAATAAAAAAATCCCATAAAAATTGTAGCTTTTTCCTTGATCACTTTAAGAAGAGATAAAATAATCACAAAAATATTTTCTCTTAAAAAAATCAGAATACCCTATTCTGCCTCCTTGTATTTGACCCAGGCACACTTCCCTTGTTAAATAATTAATGTAAGGTTTTTCTTTGAAACCGATCTTTGTTTGATTGACTAGGATCCTTTTGCGGCTTTTCAATACCGACAACCTTTTCTTCTAAAAAGCCGCAAACCGATTTTAGCCGCGTCAAAATGGCGCCGTTGCCGGGGAGGCATTAGTGTATTTTGATTTTTTACATCTTTTGTGATTTTATTTTCTCTCTTCTTATTGTTTTTCGTAGTTTTTCTTCGTTTTTTCTTACGGCTTTTCTCGGCTCGTTAATCAAGGTTTTCTATGTACACAGAGAACCACCAAAAATATTACTTTGCACAAATAATTTGTTTTGGTGTCTTCATGAAAGTTGTATATATCATCGATACGAGCAAAGATTTTGAAGAAAAGTTTTTAATCTGAGGTTGTTTGTTATTTTTTTATTTATCTTTTCTTTTTATTTTCAAAATTTTTGGTGGTGACATGTGGTAGCTCCTAGAGCTGCCACATCTCACTAAAATTTGGCCTTTATTTTATATTTATTTTTAAAAAATAAAAAATAAATTAATTTAAAAAATAATTAAAAAAATTATGAGAGTCACTCGAGCAAAGCACGTGCCTCTTGCGTACGTACCCTCCATGTGCGCCCTCTTCTTCCAACTCTCCCAATCTGTCCGACAGGCACCGCCACCCACCTAGTCGAGCCACCACTGTCGCTCCTAACAATATGCCTTTCATTCCTATTTCACCCTCTCGTCAGCGCAATCTCCTTGCTTGAATCGGATCACTGCCCCTGTCACCCTCACGAATCACACTGATCATCTTCATCCACCATCCTCTTCAACCCGATCCGAAGCCCAAATCGAATCTTGTCATATCTCGTTGCCATCAACCTTCCATGTCCAGCCAAAGTATCACCTCCTTCGACCCTATTTAAACCTTGCTGCCCCTCCATTCAATCCATCCACTAATTGCATAAATTACAAAGGGTGGGTGGTTGGTGGTGATAGTCCGACCACTCTCGTTCTCTTGTCGCTGAGATCCAAGGATCTTTTCCTCATTGCAGCATCGAATCCTCTGAGCGCGTGCCTTTTCTCTGGTATACTTCTGGTCAAGCCAACGACTTCATCAACAACTCCTTCGAGCTTCATCATCAACTGCAAGGCTCCTTTGTTCACCATATACGTTGATTACACAGGAGATGGGTGGTGATAGCCTGATACCCTTCTTCCTTGATGTGATCCGAAGCCAAGAGGCTTCGTCACAAGCTTCCCCAGGCCCTGCTCCGCTCTGGCCTTCTTCGCACCGTCGAGCTGCGACTTCATCTTCTCCACCTGCGTCCCACCACCCCCAGCTACATCATCCTGCAATGGCATTGACTTCATCAACCATCTTCATCGACAATGGGAGACCCCCTCATACCTCCAGAACTTCTCGACTCAGCTACTGACAGAGGTGGTCGTCACTAATATCGTGTACTTCATCAGCTTCGTATTTCTCCACCTAGTCTGCAGGAGCATCTCACCTCATCAGCTACTGGCGAGCTCTTAACGACGTCGATCCCCTCTACTATCTCCTCTAGACGAGTGACTGGCTCCTCCCATGGCCGCCACACCTCATCTGTCTTTGAGCCTCCTCTACCAACAGCCGAGACCGGAAGACCGAGACCTTCCTCGCTTGTGTAGCACGTGTGTGAGAGGACGATTTGTAAAGATGCCCTGAAAGATCCTCCTTATTTCCATCCCCCCAATCACGTGCTCTTCACATGATAGTTCGGTGAAATTGCAATATGCCCCGGAGTTACCACTTATTTGCAGCCAGGGCCCGTCGAATAAAGGGCCACGTGCCTACACATGACCCATCTGTAATTTTACAGAGATGCCCCCTCAAGGTGTATGTAATTACTATTTAGTCCCCACACAAAAATGTTATTTTATTTGAATATTGAAAGATTGCAAGCATACCCCGGTGTTCTCTATTATTTTTAGCCTATTTAATACGCCATTTAGTTATCAAAAATCATTCTTTGTTCCTCTATTAATTCTTGACATTATGATAAGTTTGTGACATTTTTATCCTTTCTGGATAATTAACAGTAATTAATTTTGCAAAAATTTGAATACTTTACCTGATTTGTGTGTAGAAATTCATATATAATTAACCCTTGTTCAAAAAATTGTCAAAAGATCAAGGGTAATAGAATTAATTATTAGTCACGTTGTGCCAAAAATAATTCCATTTGTATGCATGAGTTTCTCTATAAAAATCCTTTTGTAGAATAGGTACTAAATCTCGTATTTTTAATGTTTAGGATTTTTTCTGAGATCAACCACCTAGGATTGATCTTTGATAATTAGATTCTTTGAAAGTAAGTAGGTTTGTTATTATTTTAATTTATTATTAAAACTCACTTTGTCTGCATTCATAAATTTATAAAAAATTCATCTTTCTTCATAAAATTCCAAAAAAAATAATGCATTCATATCATCATAACTAACATCTTGGCCAAGTTTCATCATTTTTTGATATCATTTGATTGATATTCATTTTTTTAGTCCTTAAAATTGTCCACATTAGCATTTTGCATTTTAAATTTGCATAAAAAATATCAAAAACATTCTACCTCAAAAACCGTACACGAAATTTGATATACACAATTTTAGGTTGTTCCTTTGCCTCCTTGAGTTCAACCATGGGACTTGCCCAAGTAAAATAAACATAGAACCATGTTAACTAAAAATTGAATAAATTATTGTGTTTATTTCTTTATCGATTCTGAAATCCTATCTACAACGAAACGACAAATTCAAATGATAATTCATGCAAATTAACATAGGGTTTTCGTGGACTCATTAATGAGTTAGAGACTCAATATGTGTTGTATGGTACTCTCAACCCTCGCAATCATTGACATTTATTGAAGACTACTCACATCCATTGATTAGGACTAGCTCTTCTGCAACCCAGACCGAATCGAGACCATATCCCCTCTCTCTGATCTAATCCCTTAAACCTTTAGTCTTGGGCATATCGAACCAAGAAAGATGCCCACATGTAGATTTGGCACCAAGCCTCTAGAGCATTATCTACATACAGATCGCATGCATAGCTATTTGTTACCATACCCCTGATTTCTCGATAATTGTAAATTAGTCCATGGTTCTTTGTCTGTACTTTGTTTTATCCATTTGCATCAATATCACAGTATTGGAGTATCATTTATGTTGAAGAACAATTGAATTCTACATTCTATATATTTATGAATATTTTCAGAGCATTATTTGATTTATTAAAATTACTGTAGTGGAAAGTTCTATATTTTGCCTATTTCGTGATCTGAAATTTACTATAAATGACTATCTAAAAATTCCATAAAAATCAAATTGTGTAGAGTTAATTGTCATCCGCCATTTACAAAAATAGGATCTTTTGCATTTATATTTACTTAAAATAAATTATCAACTGATGTTCAAAATTGAATTTTTAATCCATAATTTAGTATATTTAGTAATTTATAATTGTTTTTGATTTCCCTCGCTGAGAGCTATCTAGGAGAATGTTTTTTGGAAAATATGAAATTATGGTCTTTATTAAAATTAACTTATTCCTAATTAATTTGTTAGCATTTAGAAATTCATAGAAAAGTCATTTTACATCAAACAGTCCAAATAAGTAAGATCTTATTATGTCATATTCTGATCAAGTTTTATTAAGTTTGGTTTAGTTTGAGTGAAAATTTTTGAAACTACCCCGAACATGGTCATTATTTTTTGTTGTTTTGCATTAATTCAAAGAAAAAACGTGTTTACAATCATAAATGCATGCAATTTTCCAGGAAGTATGATTTTTTGATAATCTGGACTTAAAATCTCATTAAGTCTAATTTGTCTAAGCTTAATTATTCTCTTAAGAAACTATCTCATATTTGCTTTATTTTGCATTACTTTTGTATTTAAAAATTAAAAAAAAAACTATTCTTGAAAACCGTGCATTAGTTTTTCTAAGTTGAAGTTGAGTAGATCATTTGCTTCGTTGTATTCTACCTTGGGTATAGCCAAAGTAAAAACAAATAACCACTTGAACTTAATTACATACTATTAAGTGATTTTTTATTGATTGCTCATTATCTGACCACAATAACAATTCTCTTGAATAAACGTAGGGGGATTTGTGACTACCGGGGGGAGGGCGTAAACTTACATAAATATTCAAGCCAAATTACAACATTATTGAAATCTGAGTACGGCGACTTTAAGATGTCTCTCATTTGACATTTAAATACTGAACTCATGGGGAATTGTTATAATCAAATGACATTTAGCACCAAGTACGATGCTAATTTTTAAATTGGTTGATGATTCGGTAAGCCGGGATGAGAAAAATAGTGTCATATTGCTAGGCTCTAATATTTTTGTTGATTCCCTCCTAAGCCTTTGTACCAAAAGTAAAAGAAATGGTTGGAAGCCCATACTCACATGTGGTCCGCTTTCGATTCAAATTGAGCGTAGGAAATACAATTTGATTCTCGATACTTTTGGTTTGACATATAAATTACTCTATTTGAGTAATTTGAAATTCAAGTGTTTTTCTTTTCAACTGGCCATTTCGGATTCTCGACATTTTAGGGAATCCAACACATGTCTTACAATGAAAGTTACAGGTGCAAGGAGACTCGACCATTCTTCCCACACTTAGTATTTCTACCATGGCAAATGCGACCTAGAGTCTCTCTCTATGCATTCTTTATTTTTTGCTCTGTCTGCCACCGAAATCACCATTTTCTCAACGGGGTGTTATCTGAGGTACTTTTTAAGATAATCACCATCGTAGTGCACAAAAGCCAAACATGAATTGTAGTACCATGAGAGTGGATCCCGAGCTCAATGCATTGGTTAAATGGGGTCGATATCTTGTTCAACGAAAGTCTGTGGGCTCCCACACATTGCCTGTTTTTATGCCTTTTTGGATCATGTCCATATGAATCCATTGATTATATTTAATAATTGAATTTGAATATAGCCTGTATAATTGATTGATAAATCATGTTAAAGACATACGTTTGTTATCTTGAAAATTCGAATAATTATTGGTTGATGTCAATGCCATTTATCATGTTTCTAACATCTTTGGCACAAAGAATGGCAAAACTGGCCTGTTTTAGCAAAGCTCTACATCATGATTTGACCATACCTTTTCTTGCATGTGGTACTACGAGAAGGATTGCGCATTTTATAGAAAAGAAACTAGTAAAATAACACTGCTAGAAATGTAGTTAAAACAGAATGAGTACATCTTCGCCCAGTAGTAAATAAATGACGGGCTTCCTTGAGGATCCCAAAAACCTATCCTCCTTTTATTTTGAGTCTCTTTCGAGAAGATCACTTGGCTTAAAACTTGCTCATTGTAAGCAAGTCCAAAATTGGTGGCGTATTTTCTTCAGGATAACCTTGGGGTTATTTCTCTGCGCTCTCTGTGTGATGGATCATATCTTTTCCTGCTCGAAGGCATGCTGATCTCTAGCGCTCTCCTTTATCTTGGGCCGCTTTCCCTACCGGAAGGGGCAGAACACATCCTTCCAGTTGTTTTTGGATGTTGTTTGGTTGGTTTGCAGGACTGCTTTCCAATGGGGAAGAAGGAGAAGTGGTCAGATGCGGTAGTTCCGGCAGAAAGGAGGTCAAATGATGACTATATAATCGGTGGATCAGCCTATCAGACATGGGGCTATGCCTTCGAGAAAGAGAGCTAGGAATAGCGGAAAGACAGCATATCAAAGTACATCCTTCCGGTTGTTTTTGGATGTCGTTTGGTTGGTTTGCAGTGGGAACATGCTTATGCTTGCCAATGCTAGGTATCTGGCAGGGGTTCATACTTCAAGAACAAACTCAGGAAAGACCGCCACAACCTATTTCGTACCAGTCTTGTTTCCATTTCACATCCAAATCGACAAATTAAACATCGAATAAAATAATGGAGGAAATCATTGAGTCTTTTTTTTTGGTAGGCACAACTCGAGGGCATTCAAATCAGACTGGCACGCATGATTAAAATCATGTCCGTTGTTGTTTAGCTATCACCCAATTAAGTGTGGTGGAATAGGGTGGGCAACGGCAATGGGGACATTTCACCTACAACGTTGGGTCTCAGGGGTTGCTGGAGGGATCCTATCAAGTCAATGGAGACCACGCATGGGAAATGCCAAAGGCCCTTTGTCCTCCTTGACATGAATGAAGGGATGGATGTCTTTGTGGGGGTCGTGGTGCCCTTCTGCATTAACCACCAATATGCTCATTTTTGTCCTCGACATAATTGAGAGAGGGGGAGAGACATGTGTTTCTCGGAAGATGGTTAAGGAATGTGAAACGAGAATAGTGAGAGTTTCTCTCTTTTACTTATTCACTTGGTGGAGAAAGAACACTATGGCAGAATGAAAATAATGTATCTGACCCTTACTGATCGCTTTGTTCCGTGATAGCTAAATCACGACAAACTCTCCTTTTTCCGCAGTAATTCCGAAGAGAGATTAACAACTTATTTGCTAAAAAGTTAGAATTCTAATGCCAGGAAAGAGTTTAACCCTAAAAACTATTCACCATTCACAACTTATCCTTCATAATTTGAACCTTCACCAAATGCGCACTTGGACTTTTTCCCCTGACTTGGACTCCATGTAGCATTCCTATTCCCTGCCACCAAATTGTCTCATCTAATAAAATAATTGTTTTCTAAATTCCGATTGATTTCTTGTGTTTTGCAGAATGTGACGACTTATGAGGGAGAAGAGAGCAAAATGGGTTTTTGAGGTCTTACACGAACTGACAACATAATTTATGATTTTAAGAAAGTCGATGAACTACTGATGCTTTTTAACTAAAAATCATATTCATTTACAACGTGTTTTTTTAAAACGTAAAACGTATCATAGTAAATCTCATTGGAATTTTTGAATCAGGTGGGCCATGAAATCTAACATGTTTAATCGAACCATAATCTCACACAATCCTTTAGATCGGACTAGAACAAACCGGTGAGAAAATATAGTAGAACATAAAATAAACATTCACTAATACTTATAAAAATAATTTACATATAGGAGATGGGCAACAGGTTGCACCACTAATACATTTTCAATGGCAAATCCAATTCTTCGAAACACGACATCCACAGTCCTAGCAATCATAGTGTTCCTATGCATAATTTTTTGGACACTTTTAAGGATCTTATATCTTCAGTTCCCAAAAATCCAAAGGTATCAAAATCAAAAGTATTGAAAACATGTAGATTATCAATACAAGCCTTCTCATGCTTAGCAACTTTAGCTGAGATATCTCTATGTGCAGCGTATCCCTCAATATAGTCATACCTTATCAGAATAGCCAATGGAGAAACTGCAGTCAAATCAACACATGCATGTTTCCCTCTGTTGGACAGTGATTTCGAGGGTTTAAATTTAATGGATTAATGTAGTATCGTTGCAACCCTAAAAATACATCAACAAAAATTATTAATGAACTCTCACCAAAATTGAATAAATAAATGTAAGCAAAACAGTTTTGCTATTTATTTACTATATAGCATACATGATCGAACTCAGGGAGCCTAGGTTATTTAATTCAACGAAAAATTAATGAAATAAAAGAAGTAATTCTATGTGCACTACTTTGTTTTTTGTGTTTTTTCTTTTTAATTTTTTTATGAATTTTTAATTTTATATGTTCTTGCTTTTCTAATTTTATATTATTATGATTTTTTATATTTTGCAAATGTTTTTAATTTTGGAAAATAAAACAAAAACAGATAATGGAAAATATAAACAAATGAAGAGAAAGCAACTTTTTGTATTATTAAAATATAGCAAAAATATGCAAAAAAATCAAAAAATTTGTTTTGGTCTTTTTCTTAAGTTTTTATGATTTTTAAATATTTTTCAATTTTTTAATATAAAAAATAGGAAAATGATAAAAAACCAATGTGAATATTTTTGTATTTCTGAAATAGGAAAAAACGGAAGAGAAATGCATGAACAAAAAGATGAATTTTTATATTTTCCAGAAAATATATATATAAATTTTTGGATTTTCAAAGATTTTTTAATGTTTGTTAGTTTTTCTATTTTGTGTTTTTATGAGGAAATAACAAATGAAATTTAATCCAAAGTGTTTTATTTTGCATTTTAATAATATTTATAATATTTTAAAAATAAAAAATCCCAAAAAATCTTATGTTAGCATTAGAAAATGAATAAAAGTTATAAAAACTTTTTAAAAAAGTTAAAAAAATACTACGGAAAAATGAGAATAGTAGCAATTAAAATAATTTTTAAGGATTTTTTATTGAATGTTTGATATTTATTAATCCAAATTGACATGCAACATTAATGCAGATGAACATGGGTATAGTTGAAAGAAAATTTAATTCCTAGAACAAGTGAATAATAAATAATTAAAACATGGGTAAATTGTGCAATTTACCAATGAATGCACATGACATCACACGTGAGTCGCTCTTGTACGGATATTAATGCAATTATTTTATTTTAGAGGACTAAATGATAACAAATAACCATAAGGATTCTTATTGCAATATCCCCAAGAAATCACGTACGATGCACGCTCTTAGTTTCAAACATGACTAAAAAATAAATAAAATATACAACAAGGTGAAAAATGCAAATATTGAATAAAGCAAGAGTCTGACATGTGTCCCAAATGGACTTATTTACAAAAATTAAAAAAGAGCAGTGGTTTGAGTGCAAAAGTCATACAGTTCCACATGGCACATCATACGACTGAAATGCATTAAAGATCTAATCCGACATTAAGGATAAATCATGCTTGAGCTTTGTGGATTTAATATGAAAGGTTAAATCAAAGGTTGAGGAATTGGGATTTTTAGACTCTTTATATGATATGAGCTTCTTTTTCTTGATCCAATGCATGTGGAGGGCACTAGAGGAATTCAGAAGAAGGTGTGCTCCATCGAACATCGATCGGCTGGATCTAAGTTGATATCTGCTCGAGTCGCAGCGTAAAGGTTGATCCTCATGCCGGTAATGATCCTCCATTGATATGATGGTCCTTGACAGTCGAAGATGCCTATTGCAAAATCTGGAGCTCAGAAAGCTGGCTACTGCATTTGGAGCTACAAATCTCAAAGTGATGCTCTTGCTTGGAGGCCATCTCCAACCAACTTTACTAAGCATAAAAGAGAGATATAGGAGGGAGGCAGCACCGACGAAGATCCGACAAGTAGCTGGATCATGAATCTCAAGCACTTTCATGCACTACCATCAACCGGTGAAAGTTGCTATCATCTTTATTCGACTCCATAAATCATCATTGAGTGCAAAAGGGATGTAAAATGGATCAACTTTATAGATGGTAGATCAATGGAGTTTTTTATTGGGTGTTATAGATGGTAGATCAGGTTGAAAGAGTGGACAAGAAGGCGGAAGGAGTTATAGACTGAGGCATGCGGAAAAATTCCGTGAAGAAAAGGAAATGTGCGAAAAATGTGGGACATGACGTTGAACAGAGTGTTAACCTGGGTCAACAAACCCGAGATCAACCAATCTAAGTGCACGGTGAATAATCCCTCTAACACATGATCCCTATCTTCCCCCTTTTTTATGCCAGAACCGCTCATTATCCTACCCAGACTTTCGTACACCAAAGCCACTTTTAGATCTATTTTTTCACCTACCTAGCATGTTGTATACTTTGTCATAGGATATCAGATCAGGGATGTATCTATCCCTCATAAATGTAGTACAATAGATAAGAACCGCTACACAATAAAAAGGAGAAAATGAAAAATAAATGGAAATAAAATAGGAAATAAATTTAAAATAAAAATCAAGTAGAAAATATTAGTAACTTAATTAACTTATTTATGGGGATTTTTAATTAATTAAATAAAATATATACAAGAGTGAGAAATAAATAAAGTATGTTATTTTTAGGTTATATACCTATATATACAACATCATGATTTTTAATTTATTATTTTTACAAATATACATAGCATTTTATTTTTTATTAAATTCCAATATTTTATAAGGGTTTTAAAAATATTATTGTTATATTTTAGGATTTTATTTATTAGGTAAAATAAATAGGGATATATTACAAAATACATAGTGATACATATATAGTATATGCATGATTATATTTATGTATATTTTTTTATTTTGTGAATTTTATTTTTACTTTATACAAGTCAAATACTATATTTACAAATATTTAAAAATACAACATATACAAAATTACAAGAAGAATTAATATACATACATTATACATAGGGATAATATGCAATAGCACCCTAAAAACCATATTTCACTCCTTAACTCCGATTTTTATGAAACCACTTTCATTTTTAAGATTATTCAATTTGCAGTACAATGAAAGTGAGTGTGGTTAATTTTGAGGTTTGGTGGAGAAGATATTTATTTGACAAGTTGAGCTTTGCAGCTTTTTTTGTGTTGTTATTTACACAATGTACAAGGTTTTTTCTTACAATTATGTTAATTATTTAGAACTTATTTTTGTGTACAATTTTCAAGAAGAAAACAATTTTGAGGAGAAATTGTTGGCGAATATATAGTGTATGGAAATGAATATGTACACATGGACATTGATTTTCTTTTTTTTTTCTTTTTATTAGGCCTTATCTCCCCCTACTTTATTCCTAGTCGATCAGGTCAACTCCTGAGCACATCTTGGGGCAGAGTCATCATATATCTATTACATATATACAATCTTTTGTTTTCTTTATTTTTCCTTTATTTCATTATTTATTTATTTTTAGTTAAATTAGTGATAAATATACAATAATTACACAAGAATAAGTTTTAGTAAAAAAAGAGATTTATTGATATTTATAGATGTTCTTTAAGAGATTTTAAGCTATAATAATTGAATAAAGATGATGAAATGCAGATTCATCATTCCCCTCTACTTTACCTTTGCAATTCCATTACTTATGAAGCACTAAATGCATAAGACAACATGGATCCATTGCAGCACAGACACTTAGCGTGTCATACAGAAACAAATGAAAAATCTCCATAAAGTATATTCGGTTTCAATTTATAACGTGGGAAGTTTATGGTATTACATAAGGACGCGAGCGATCAAGTGAGTAAATCTAAATGTCATACATTGGAATTGGCAATTTATAGGTTAATTCTTTAGAGAAAATGCACGATTCACAAAAAAGATGATTTTCAACACAATGTTTCTACACTTAGTTTATATGAAAAAAATGATGCATGAACAACAAGATGAAATCACTCACAATACAAGTAGAAATACAACAAACAACTTGGGTTAATCTCAAGAATGTCCTGAATTAATTAAATATTAATTAAGTCATAAAAGTAGATCCATTAATACATTTAAGCAATAAATAGTCTCTAAAGCAGTTAAACACAATTTGGAATTCCAATTTTACTTTGATGCTCAAAGCTCATCAGCAATTAATTAAACCAAGTACTAACTTAATGATGATTATTAAAAATAACAAATAATGAGTCATTATGAATTGAGTGTAATAACATGTTTAATTGTTCACTAAGATTTTATTTTCAACTTCATTTAAGAATCTAAATAATAACTTTAAAAAATAAATATATTACGTGTAAATTTTTATGGAAAAACATAATAAAGCACGCCAAATGAAAGAGCAACAAAATAGCTTTCAAACGAGATCGAAATCTCTTTAGTTAGCTTTATAGATAAAAATATATTCAACAATCAATCCAGGGGCATTTTTTTAAGAAAAGTTTCATGTTTTATTACAATAGAACAAATTTGGACTAAGTGAAAATAAAATAACATGTGGGTGTTATTATGCAAAGTTCAGAAAAGTTGGAGGAACTATATGCAATTCTTAAAAAATTGAGGGTCAGCGTTGTAAATAACCTAGTCACGTGCATGCTGCACGTGACTTGGATAGGTTCGGCAGTGAAGGCTCAAGCTACGTGGACGCTCTTACTTCCTTGCGAGAGGCTCAGAAACAAGCTCAACTTCCGAGCTTCAGGAATGAACTGGTGCTTCATGTAGCAAACATGGATTTGTCAGAACCGTTAGTTCTCGCCCAAACTGGGGAGATCAACAATAGCTTCTCTCCTCCTGTTCTTCGGCTCCTCCGTGGACGGTAGCGCTCGGATTAGGCTTCGGAAAGGCCACTCGTGCTCCTCCGTGTTTTGCAGCCACCAATTAAATTATATTGACCTCCTTGAATGCGTCACTGAGATTCTCGTGGGCTCCAGAAGATGAATGGCACAACGGATCACTCTATAGATGTAGAGCCACTGTCGATGTAGATGGAGACCGAAGATGTGTCTCAATCTCCAACCATGAAGAGAAATCACAATGCAATGTTAGTCAAACATATAGATGAAGACATAATGACTATTATACAGTGGATTTGAGGAAAAATGGAAGCTCTATGGTCGTGAAGTATCGAGATTTTGATTTGTTCTCACTCAAATAGACCAGGAACATGGATAGGTATGGATACGAAGATTGAAAAATGATTTGAAGAACTGGAGATACACACATGGACTATGGAATGAATGCGAGGGTATCCATATGTTCAGATTAAGAGATTAGAAAAAGGACGATCTGAAATAAATGAGTAAACATTGAATAAAATAAACTTCATTAGATGACTTGGATGATGAAGTGATGAATAAAGGAGTTGAAAATGATGCATGGACGGAGTAGGAATTTCTACGGTCTTTGCTTGACCTCTCCGGTAGAAAGTCAAAGATTGCTCAACCAAGGAAACGGTAGAATGATGGTTTTTGAAGCCAGGGATCTCGTCGGTAGTTTTCCTCTGAGTTGGCATTCAACTCTAACCCTAACTCTCACCTAGAGGAAGAGGATACTAGGAGAAACCACACACAAGTGGTGGATATGGCTGCAGATAGTTGAGATTGAGGTTTTATGGGGATGGAAGTTCGGAGGTTTGGCCAAGAAAGGTGGTTGTTTCCACCAACACCACTGACTAGGAAAGATGAAATTGGGAGATTCTAGATAGTTGGAGATGATCATGATATCAAGGTGAGGCTTTGGGCGATGTAAGTTGGTGAAGTTGCTGACGGAGGTGGTTGTGATAAAAGAAATTGAGAGGCTGCGAGGATATGCGTCGTGTGGAAGAGGTGGGCACAAGTTGAAGAAGATGGGATGGCCATTGGATTTACAAATCCAATGGTAATGAGGGAGGCACTAGCGGATTTCTCTGATCTGATCTTCAGATAAGATCGAGTTATGGAGAGAAGAGCGGCAATGAAAGGCTCAGACGACAATGATCGACCCAGATGTGGAGCGGGTGGTGCTAGAAGGAATGAGACATATGGTGCAGTCTGAAGGCACCACGTCTCCCAATCAGAATTTAAGAAAATAAATAAATTATATTAAAATTGAAAATAATTGGTTAGATGGATATTTATAAAAAGTAATGAACATAAAGTTGTTGATCTCGATGAGATCTACAACTTCCATGTGGAAGTCAAAGAGATCAGAGGTCATCTATACCTAGATAAAAATCCAATACTGATTAAAACCATATAAAACAATTTTCTATGTTTTTTCTATTGTTTATTTATTGTATTTTTAGTTTGTTTTTATGTTAATTTTATATACAATATTAATCTAATTTTTATTTGATCGTTAATGAGGAATAAATACATAAATAATAACACAATAATAAGGATAATATATATATATATATATATTAAATAGTGTTAAATATATACAACACATTAAATTCAATTAGTATTAGTCAATGCATTTTGAGATTAACACAAGCATGAGAGATAATAATGTTGATTATTTATGATAAAAGAAAATTACAAGGGGATATTACCCCACGATAATGATAATAAAAGAAAATAGTAATTTGGGATTTATCACCCCTTATACTTAAGCTAAGCTCGTCCTCGAGATAATAAAGAATTTGTTAGAGAGTTAGTTTAATTAGTGAGATCCTTGATAAGTTCAAGTGAATATACAAGGCTTTATTTACCCTTGTACACTAGGTATAAGGAATCCTAAAACTCTAAGTTGATCCAAGTATCTAATCAAAAGGAATTCAACTCCTCTAATTGTCAGACTCCGAATGTGTGTGTATACACATATATGAGAAGTATCACTTAGTGTTGACCGCACTCATGATAGTAGATTCTCAATATCACCAAAAATTCCAATCTACGAAGCTCTCCTAAGGACATAACCCTCAACACTAGGGAATGAATTTAGTCTTTCTTCAATCCACCGTCTCTTTTGTTTGTTAGACTTCAAAGATATAGATGGAAGGCTAGATCATATGGGATATAGGATTGTGTACTTATTTTCATTCATCTCATTGGAAATTATATCAAGTGCCAATACTCAACTCATTTTTTTATTTTGCTAGTCAGTGTGTCTGTAGAAAACAAATTGGTGTCATTTGTATTTGTTTTCCTGGGAGTACATTGGGGTGCGTCTTTTTATGGATCAAATATACCTACACCAAGACTTGTAGTGCTAATGATGCATAGCCCTTTTTGAGATCCTACTCTGACTCATAAAATCATAATGATTTGGTTCAAGTAGACACTTAAAGGTTGGGAGCACTCACCTTGAATATAATAGCTCATATGATGTAACTTTGTAATGAGATGAGCTTGTCTTGTCATTTTTCACCATTTTTTGCATTTGAGGGAACTTACCTTCTTTTTGGCTAACTCCACTTCTTTTACCAAGGATTCCTACACACTGATCAACTTATTAAATTAATATCATCACACTTAGGCACTTTAGGTCAAAGTCAGGAGATAACATGAGAACATGTCCCACACTGGCTATGTTTTTAACACTCATGTTTAATAAGCCCTCATTAATCTTTTCCCAACCTCGGGCATCATATAGATACAGTACCTCAGCGATACCTTGACTCGTCACAATATATGATGAGATATTAGATCTCAACCTAATTGGATGGAGATAGCCTCCATTCCAAAATAGGAGTGGACGAACACCTTTACTCCTAAATCAAGGTGGTTGTCCACCCTATTTTTGAAAGGAGGCTTGTCCTCTTTCCAACTACTTCTACATTAATTGATTTAATAAAATTAAATTATATTGATGAATATTCAATATATTTTATTTATTTTAAATTAAATTTTCGTTGTTGCAAATTTATGCAACAAAATTATGGCCATTAATTTGAATTAGAAGTGCAACTCCACCATCTAATTTGATATAAAAGAAAGGCTAGACCTATCTCTTTCTCTTAGAACAAATACAACAATAAGAAAGAAACAAATCTCTCCTCTCTCTATTCTCATACATACGCTAGGTTTCTCTCCCTCTCTCACAATATTGTGGTCATCCAGCTTATTGTTTGTGATAGCCTTAGTCATCATCGCATCACCGTTGTGCTACCGAATCGACTACTCGTGGATTTCCACCTTCTTCAATGTATCTTGCTCATGAGGAAGACTATATATTTTGTGAGACAAAACCAGGAGACTCCATGCTCAGATCATCAACTCAAATTGCGGGAAGCTTATGTCTCATCCAGACGTCAGCAAGTGTATCCTTCATTTGATAGGACTTGAGACATCAGATATCTTCGTTAGAGAAACATGATCACAAACATGCTTTATGAGGTAATTCTATTGCTCATTTATGAATTTGATGATATGATATGATAATAGTTCTCATATCATGTTGTTTCATCTTCATAAAAAATTTTAATTTCTGCTACCTCGAGCAATTAGTATGACAAGTCTCTCTTGATCGCATGTGATACGATATTCACACTTCTGTGATGTACTATGGCCTAAAACGTAGCTTTTATGTGGTATTTAAGCCTTTACCAAAGGACTTATCTGATCCAAACCTCAAGGAAAAAAGTTTTGTATATCGTATGCGTGGGGACTCATAGTTTGTGCATGCGATGCATGTTCCGCAACATTTTTTACTTAAATTAAAAGCTACTGCTTATGCACTATTTCGACGATTTTTTGGATAATAAAATGTATTTATAATAACTAAATATATCTCCAAATTATGTTTTTGCATGTATTCATGGATCCATAACAAAATAATGTTTGGCGATTGTTTTCCCATCTTGAAACATGAAATAAACACTTAATTGAGTATATAATTAAACCAGAAACTGTTTGAATTTTTTTGCACGATTCTGACTATGTTTTCCCTAGATATTCCATGTTTAGTGGGGACGGGTCGTATGATGAATGGATCATCAAGATTACTTTCTTAATGTGTTTATCAATCAATGTAAATCAAAGAATTTATGAATTTACCATGGTTAATTGATAACTAATATTTATGTAAATATTTTATTAAACATCAATCACCATTAAATGGTTGTTTCATGACAAAAACTCTAGTTTAACCTACAGTAGTTGTAGGTCAACTTTACATGCAAAACCATAACATCTTTGCCTGATATGACTAGGTTTAGTATCCTAAAAAATTTTTAAGATGCCTAAGATTTCTGAGTGAATTTATTTAATATCATGTCGATCATCAAGAACATATAATTGAATAAACCTCTTAGTAAAATGTGTACCAATTGTGTTGTCTTGAATTGATTCGGTAATGGTGTCTAGGATATGGATACGCTAATGAGTTACTTATTTGGCACCTTGAACTGTAGTAGAAGTTCCCTGATAGCATTATTTGTCTGACCTAACTTGATCCGTTTCAAGAATAGGTAGCGTGAGAAGTCTCTCCGTATTTTAAACAACTAATTGGAATAATAAATTTGTACACTGTGAGTGTAGTAATAAAGAGTAAACCAAAATTATTTGTTGCCTCCATTGAATTGATAATTTATTTAATATGAATAAAAAAATATATCCAATTAGAATAAATAGTATATTATAAATAGAATCAGAATTCCCTTTGAAGAAATAATCATAATGAATACGATTCATAATGATTATTTAAATTTTAAACGAGACATGAAGAATCATATAAATGATTCACATGATCTCCGATCAAGGTAAATGGTTTCATCACCATGGATTGTACGCTGAAGACGTCTTGCGAAGTCCTAACTTCGATGTACAAGCGCACATGGATCAGGATAGGCTATATTCATAGATGACTTAATGAGATTGATATAACCGAGACCTGAGTTGTATACTCTCACGATACAGGTATGCATTCTCTCACCGAAGACAAGTGTATTACCATATGTTTGAGTATGTACACCTGGCATACCGTTAGGTTGATGACCTAATCAAGGTCTATACATCGACGAGATGGCATGATTAAAAGGGCATATGAATAGTACGATCTTTAAAATGGATCATTGATGAATCTCCATTTCATCTCCTTTATTCTTTCATTTCGGCCATAAATCCCTAGTTAAATGCATGTATATAGTAATAATTTACATAAAATAACTTAAATAAATTGATATAAAATTACCATATAAAATATTATATTTAACACCAAAATAAAATAATAAAGGAAGAAAAGAAAAAAGAAGAAGTGTCAAAGACAATGAGTTCCTCTAAACCTCTAGACCCAATCATCATGATTGTTTGATCAACAAAAATAATGTAAGGGAGATAAGGTAGAGAGATTGTACAATATACAACCTAGAAACCCTAATTTTTTTCATAAATAATGGCCATTTGGGTCCTATTTTATTCTTTATTATTTATACCTCAAATCAATAAACAATGAACATGAACTTTATACATAAAAATACAAATAAAAATTCAACATTTATTTCATTCAAAAATAATGCACAGTGTGCGCATGACATAGAATAAAAAGTTGCAAAGAAAACTTTCTAGACATGTATCTTCTCCACACAAACTCAAAATAGACAAAACTCAACTTTATTGTTCATAAAATAACATTACCTATTTAATGAAGGTGGTTTCATTCAATTTGGAATTAAGAAGCAAAAGTTGGCTTTTGGGCTCTCATTGTGTCTTACACGTGTATATAATATTCAATATATTTACTATTTATATTTTTAGCATTCCTATATTTTTATAAACTTGTCAATATTTTTCAAAATAGGTAAATAAAAATTAAAATAAAAGCAAAAAAAACATAAAAATAAATAATATGCCATAGTACGTTGGTAAAATACACTTATAAGATACATATAATATATACGCCTAATTCTTTAAGTTAAGAAATAATATAAGAAAAATGTAATAAAAATATCTAAATATGTATTTAAATAAGTTATAAATATATAAAATACATGTATAATATAATAAAATCTAAAATACAAAATAAATATACAATATATCAAATATAGGTAAAAATACATATAATTGTACATGCAAAAATAAACACATAATAAATTAGCCTATAAAAATAATAAAAATCACCCAAAAATACAAACAAAACATTCAACATTTTTCGTGTTTTAACTTTTTTTATTAATTTATTTCTTATTTTATTTATGTTTATTTATTCTTTCTATACTATATTGCCTTCTAGCCCTCTAGTAGGACTAATAGGAGATCACCGTTCATTGACCTGGGGTCAACTACTCCCCACTCTCCTTCTCGAGGGTTGCGATTATCAAAGCCTGATCTTGCACCATTTTTCCTGCTCAATACACTCTTTCTCTATCTTGGCATACTAAGAAAAATATGGAGATTTTATCTCCTTAATTCACGCTTGGGCTTGAGATCCAATAGATCTTCATCAAATCAAGATAAATCAAAGATGCAAAGGGTTGCCTTCATTTATGCATAAATAAAACACCCATGTCCTTTTGAAATTTGGTCACCCTTCACCCTCTATGGCCCCTTGTTATTGATCGCTTGAGTGTGTCAATGACAACAATAAACTTGCGAAGCATTTGGCATGGTGAAGGAGTGACCGGAGGTAGAGATCCAGCCTTTTTGGAGTACACGTCGAGGAAGCTTCCTGCTGCATGGAATATCAAGGTAAGAGAAGAAGTCTTGCCATTTTTATTGTATTTTGTTCCCTTAGTTTAGTTTGAGCCTTAGATTGGTCAATTATGCATTAGTTTAGTTTAAATTTAGAAATCAAAATCTTTGGAGCCTTGGGTTCCAACCCCAAATTCACCGTAATCATCGCTTGTTCCATCCTCCATTACATAACACTATGCTTCCCCTTTGCATTCTGTACAAAATCCACTTGTTTTTCTCCTTGATTTAGCAAGAATCGAGGCCCATCAGCGCATCATCCGTCACCTTTTGTTGGAGTCCATATTCAACAACACACACATCCAACTTCATTTTAGACTAAGGATCTTCGCCTCATGTCCGAGAATCTTTTGCTGTAGGATGGAGAACCCGAAGAGCCTTTTTAAGCTCACATCCAACGAAGAACAAAAACCAAGTTCTAAGACCTTCATGCCTCGACCCATGGGCCTGAACCCATTTAAGCCATCCTACAGATGTGGGGTGGCAATAACAAGATGAAGGATTGGATAGAGACGAAGGAGGGCCTCGGAAGATGGAGTATTCTCTGATGCAAGTTCTCTAGGGTCAACCTTCTTCCGAGTTCTTCTAACGTGCCTTAGAACCGTCGGATGGAGCCCAACTGCCAGATCTAGTCATGTATGTTGAATCAAGGCCAAACCGACACGTTAGAAGGATTACATGATCAAACACTTAATGCAATTAGAACCGTCTAATAGCGTACCTCTTTTGTGTAAATTTATTGGTATCCCTCTTCCTTTTTTATTTTTTTTCTATTTGATCGTGTAAATATTTAGGATTCAATACTTGTATGAAAACTGCAAAGACCCCTCAAGATGTTTTAAATATTGCACTTAGGTCTAATACTAGGTCAATTCATGTGGTGCCCGACGTAAGGTGGACATATTGCAGAGAAACCCTTCATAGTTTTTTATTTCATTTCAGTATTTTAAATTGGATAAGTTGCACAAAACTCCTTGTACTTATATTTTATTACAAATATACCATAGCTAGGCTGTTGTATTTTATATATGTCTTTTCATTTTTTGTTAAATAGCTCTAGGACAACATTATGATAAAATTAATGTGAATGCTAGATATTATTCTAATATTTTCCATATTTTTATTTAATATTAACATGCATTTTTATTCTTTTATTTGAGTTATGTATTTTATATTTAGAAATAAAAATAAAAAACAATTTAAAAAGTTCCAAACAATTAGAGTGTAATTATTACTATATTTTATCTCTCTCGAACAAAAATAAAAAATACAAAACAAAAATCCAAAAAAATTAAAAACTCTTCAAATAATATAAACAAAGAAATATATATAAATTTCAAAAAAATATATTCCTTATGTATATTTTTATCTAGATTAAATGCTACATATAAAAAAAATCATTTTAAGAAATTTTGCATTCATTTTATTTTTTTAAACCTAAAAGTAATTCGACCTATTTATGAACTCCCATTTTTCGAATATTTCAAATTTTAATAATACATAGAACTTAGAAAAAAATAACCATAAAATCACAGAAATAAAGAAAAATAAAAATCTTCTATTTTGTAAATTTTGAGTATTTATAGTTATATTTATAAATATAAACCCTACATTGACTATATATACAAATATAATACTTATATACTTAATAATAATAATATAAATACATATAAATATATATTAAGTCCTTTAAAAAAAGGAAAAGGACTATACTTATTTGTATTTATTGAATTTTTATATATTTATCATACATGTTACATATATTATTTATATTGTATATATTATTATATATAATTGTATATACATATTATATATTCAAATAAGAAAAAGAAATTAAGAATCAAAAAATTTAAATAGAAAATAATAATTAAATAAAATTAGATATATATATATATATATAACAATTATAAAACATCAAAAATCCATAAAAATGAAATCTAGTCAAACTCATAAAAAATGAAAAAGCAATAAAATTCACAAAAACACTAAAGCACACGACTTATTTTTTCTCTTCCCCTTTTCGCTCCTTGTGTTTTTACACTCTACGTCTTATCAATAGACATATGTTGTAGCGTTATAAATTTGGACTCGCATCCATTTGATTGCTTTATTTATCTATATGGGTTAATTATTGTTCGATTCCTCTCTTGTGCTCAATCACCTCATTGACCATTTATTTAACTTGTTAGACAAACATAACACTAAGGATAGTTTCAACAAACATACATGTTCACTATTGAACCAGAAGACATGAGCTCACTCATGAGGTATTGGGACCGTTAAAATTGCATGCATGGTCGTCTTGCTTTGGATCATGATAATAATCTATGACATATGCTTTTGGAAAGCATATGATCGATACCTACTCCCGATGACCGAGTGAGAAACTTAATGATAAAACTCTAAAAAAGACAATCTAAATGTGATATAAAAATTTTGGTTTATTCTAGGTCTTCCAATATGCATAATGTACGGGCATTAGGAATACTCGAGGGTGATGTGATAATAAATGATTGTATAACCATGACACTTCCATTATGAGGGAGTGATGAAACATATTTCGATTTTAGTGACTCCTCTCAGTAGATTAATAATCCAATCTTAGCTTAAATGTTGGATATTGATATGAATGTGATTCCAATGCAATGAGAAGATTAGATTCATAGTTTGATTTAATCAAACATCTTTGCGAGGTCAACGATATATGTAGTTGAGATACTATCTAAATCCAAGTCACTATACACGGAATGTACAATGTCCTTATCCTTATCTCCTAGTGTCCATGAAGAAAGAGCATTATTCTTGAAAGATTTCAAAACTAATTCTATTGTTGATAATATATCTAAGCATTGGGAAATTGATTACTAAATGAAATTTAATTATCATAAAAATATGGATATGATTCATATTATTTGCACACATGAGGAAACTTATCAAAGATAACTAAATATGATTTCATTGCCAAGGAAATGATTAATGTGGATATCATTGTTTGTAATACAAAACAACAAGAACAACAAAGCCTTTTCCCACAATTAAGTAGGGTCGGCTACATAGATTCTTCGCCTCCATTCAGATCAATCTTTGGTCAATCTCGAACTTATATCCATAATACTAAGATCACTTCGTATAGTTTCTTTCCAACACTTCTTGGGTCGTCCTCACTCTCTCCTTACCGGCTCAATATCACAACACTCGCATCTCCTTACTGGTGCATCAGATGATCTTATTTGCAAATGACCAAACCATCTTAAGCAGTTTTCTCGCATCTTGTCCTCAATCGGAGCTACACCAACTTTCTTTCTGGTTGCATCATTCCAAATCCAATCTTTACGTGTGTGTTCTCACATCCACCTAAACATTTTCATTTCTTCTACATCCATTCTCTGCACATGTCTATGGTTCACAGGCCAACATTCAGATCCATAGAGCATAGAAGGTCTCACATCTGCTTTGTAAAACATCCCTTTAATTTTTAAAGGAATTTTATTATCACAGAGAACATCAGAGGTTACTCTCCACTTTATCCACCATGCATTTATTCTATTAGTAACATCTCCATCAATTTCCCCATCATGTTGCAAAATAGATCCCAGATATCTAAAAGAATCTCTCTTCCGAATGTTATCATAACCAATCATCACCTCGATTCCTTCACCATTGCTTCCATCAAAGGAACACTCCATATATTATGTATTAGCTCTACTTATACGAAATCCTTTACTCTCCAACTCATGTCTCCAAACCTCAAGCTTCTCATTTATTCCATCTATAGTCTCAACAATCAACACAATATCATCAGCAAATAACATACACCGGGTTAACTCATCTTGAATGTGACTGTCAACTCGTCCATAATAAAAGTAAAAAGAAATGGACTCAAAGCTGAACCTTGATGTAAACCAATGTTGATGTCAAAATAGCCAGTCTTCCCAGACGGGATCCTTACACAAGATAAAGCCCTATCATACATGTCCTTTATCAGGTTAATGTATAGGTCATGTACTTGTCTCTTCTCCAAAACTCTCCACAATATCTCTCGTGGGATAGAATCATTAGCCTTCTCCAAATCAATGAAGATCATATGGAAGTTCTTCCTTTTAGCTCTATAAATATCAATTGTTCTCCTCAACAAATGGATGGCTTGAATAGTTGAGCAACCTGGCATGAATCCAAATTGGTTTTCTTTTACGTTAGAAACCTGCCTCAACCTTCATTCGATCACACGTTCCCAAATTTTCATAGTGTGACTCATTAGCTTGATACCTTTGTAATTAGAACAATTTTGAATGTCTCCTTTATTCTTATAAAGAGGCACCACGATACTCTTCCTCCAATCTTTAGGCATTTTCTTGCTTCGCTAAATAACATTGAATAGATTCGTAAGCCAAGTCAAACCGCGCTCACCTAAAACTCTCCATACATCTATATGGATGTCATTCGGTCCCACACCTTTCCCATGTCTCATAACCTTCAATGCCTCCTCTACTTCCTTTCTTTGAATCCGTCTGTAGCTAGCACGATTCATGTAACTTTCACTACTAGCCAGATCACCTAAAGTGATCTCTCTATTTCCTTCCCCAATGAAAGGTTTATGGACGTACTTCTCCCATCTAGTCTCTATGTCCTTCTGAGTAACAAGCACGTAACTTTCCTCGTCCTTAATGCATCTCACTTGAGAAAGGTCTTTGGTCTTTCTTTCTCTTGCTTTGGCCAACCTGAATATATCCTTCTGGCCCTCCTTAGAGTCGAGATTTTTATACAAAACTTCATAAGCTTTTGACTTTGCTTCTCTTATAGCCTTCTTTCCTTCCTTCTTCGATCTTTCGTAGTTTGTGATCGTTTCCTCTGTTTTATCCTTAGACATAGCCTTAAAGCATGCTCTTTCAATTTTTAGCCTCTCTTGCACCCCTTCACTCCACCACCAAGCTTCCTTTTGAGCCGGAGCTCCTCCCTTTGACTCTCCTAACATCTCTTTGGCTACCTTTCGGATACAAGATGCTACTGCCTCCCAGATCTCGTTTGCACTTCCGCTACAATTCCAAGATAAGTCTTCTAAAGCCTTCTCTTTGAAGCTCGATTGCTTTAGTGGAAGATTCCACCATCTAGTTCAAGTGATCTTAGTAACCTCCTTGTCTTTGCCAGCCCTTTTATTTGTACATCCAAGACTAACAAGTGATGTTGGATTGTTAAACTCTCTCCTAGGATTACTTTGCAGTCTTTACAACACAATCGATCTCTTCTCCTCAACGCAAAGTAATCTATCAATGTTCTAGTTGTCCCACTCTTATAAGTAATTAAATGCTCCTCCCTCTTCTTGAAGAGAGCGTTTGCTATGAAAAGATCATATGCTGTTACAAAATCCTAGAAGACTTTTCCTTCTTCCTTTCTATCCCCAAAACCATGTCCTCCATGAAAATTAGCATACACTAAAGCATCTTTTCCCCCACGTCCATTAAGATCTCCACCTATGCAAAGCATCTCTCTTTGTGTGATTCCTTGTAAAATCTTATCTAGATCCTCCCAAAAATCTTGTTTAGTCCTTTCATCTAAACCAATTTGTGGTGCATAAACTGAGATTATATTCAGAATTTCTTCTTCAAGAACCAATTTTAGCAAAATAATCTGATCCCGGAATCTTTGCACCTTAACTACACAATTCAAATCCTTATGAACAACCACTCCAACATTGTTTCTACCCTTATATTTACCTGAATGCCAAAGTTTAATTCCTGTCTTTTAGATCTCCCTTTCTTTCTCTCGAACCCATTTAGTCTCTTGAAGACATAGTATATGAATCTTCCTTCTTTCCATCGTATACACTATCTCCATCAATTTTTTAGTTAAAGTGACAATATTCCAACTACCAATCCACGACAAACATCTGAGACAACTGGCCGGTCCCATTATCTCCATCAAATTTTCAGTTAACTCAGCCATGGCCGATCCCAAGCCTAGGTAAATGAGGAGGGTTGCGTGATGTAACTGACAACCAATGTAAAACCGTCAGAGACAACTTCTTAAATAATATTTTTTAAAAAGAATATTATATAGAAAGTGGCCTCATGATAGTCGGATCTTTTCGACATGAATTTAAGCAAATATCATTGTGTGTAATAATAATAAATATTATAAATGTGATTTATGATATGTTGGAGAGATTTATATGTAGTTAATATTTATGAATTAATTGTTGATGTGAATTGGATTCACATTGGATAATTAATTGTATATGCAATTGACATTTTATTTTAGATGTGTAAATATGATTCACAATTTATCTATGGCATGATTGAAATTATCACAAGGTATCGCAATCATGCATTCATGTGTTCGCAAGTGTTTCCTTCATCAGATCAGACCTGAGATAAGATGTCTCTTACTATAGAGACAACAGATCGCAATCAAGCATTGAAATCTATTTCTATAACTTGTTCGAGTTCTTGATCAAATAATTTGAGAAGTGTTCTCTAATCATATGGTTTTGTATATTTAAAAATTTTAATTTCCGCTGCCTTGAGCAACTAGTATGACTATTCTCTCTTGATCGCATGTGATGCGATCTTCATGCTTCTGTGATGCGCTAAGGACTAAAATCTAGCCTTCAAGTGGTATCAAAGGCTTAATAACGGATATTGGATGTGATTCCCACATCAAGGGATCAAGGTTTTATATATTGGTTATGCGGGGACTCATAGTTTTTCATAAGATGCACGTTTCAAATTATTTTCCACTAATTTAAAAGTGCATGTTTATGCAATGTTTGGATGATTTTTTTGGAGAATAAAATATATTTATAATGTCTAAATATATCTCCCAAATGTCTATTATTGGCACTAAAAATTCTTGAATTAAAATTTAGAAGTTCCCGTAATAAAATTATTTTTACATGTATTCATGGATCTATAAGAAATTAATTTTTGATTACTATTTTCCTATAATGAAATGTTAAATAAAGGAAATTCTAAATTTAACTTTATTAATTTGATGCTTAATATTTATGAAAATATTTGTTTAAACATCAATAATTATTGAATTGATTTTTCATGTCAAAAACCCTAGATTATCCAACAACAGTAGTCGTAGGACAACTTTTACATGCAAAACCAAGAACATGTTTGTTTAAAATGCATAGAAATTTAGGAACTCAAAAGTTTTTTAAGATTACTGATATTTCTTAGTGATTACTATATTGTATAATACCAATCATCCACGTTGATCGATAAAGTCGCAAGTATACTGATCCAACTATTATTGTTCTTGAGTTGTTATGGTGATGGTGTCTAGGCGTGTATATGCTTATGGGTTAACTAAATGGCATCCTTTAAGGGAGATCTCCATGTTAGCGCTATCTGTCTGACTTGGCTTGGTCCATTTCGATGAGAGGTAATATGAGTAAATCAAGTTGTATTCTTGTTACTCAAATCAAGAATAATATGTACTTATGAGAGGTATAACTCTAGCAATATCAAGAAACCCCTATTTTTTGTTACATTGTATTTATAACTGATTTAATATGATTAAACTAATTAAATCTAATTAAATAAACACTCTATTTATGAATAAATATGTAATTCCCTTGGAGGAATTGATCATGTGAATATGATTCATAGTAACTAATTAACATTTGAATAAGATATGGAGGATCATATAAATGACACCCAAGGTCTCCTGTCAGTGTAAAGGGTCCCATCACCATGGATTAAATGCAGAAGATGCCTATCCGAAGTGATATCTCATACATACAAGCGCACATGGATAGGATTCACTACTTTTCGAAGGAGTATGGTCGTATGCATAGTAATCCCAATATTGGTTCCTCATATTATTGGGGCAATATTGGATTACACAAAGAGAGTTCTATTCATCTAGATGATTGAATCAATTAACAATTGGTTAACATCACTTTAGAGGTGGTGGTCCTGGGTGTTAAATATTGAATTATGAAATACACGTTGAGCTTGCAAGGCTGCGTGAGTTCCAGCTTCTTTTACTCGAGTTGTAGTTTCTCATATTATTGTGTTGTAACAAAGGTAAAATGGAGATCCCAAATCTTACAAGAGATATAGAGGTAAGTATATCGATTGCTTTGAAATTTTAATAAGGAAATGTAGTTCTAAAGTTGTAAAAGCAAAACTAATTTGATTACAAGCACTTAATCAAAGAACTAAATTTTGAAAATATAATATGTATATTTTATAATATAGTGCATTCTTTATTTCAGACATGAAATTGAAGAACCCGCTCTGCAGGATTTTGGAGGTTACCAAGTTGACCGAGACAAATTATTTGGATTGGATCTATAATTTTGAACTTTATTCTTTTTGTGGAGCACATTAGCTATGTTCTCACGAAGAATAAGCACACAAACCCTACAAAATTGGAAAAACTTAAGTACAATGAAAAATATGATGAAGATTAATCCATGGCTAGGTGGTATATTATGGGGTTGTTGTTCAATGTACTTTAGAAGCAACATGTAGATATGGACACGACCTAGTATATAATGTTGAATCTAAAAGAGATGTTCTATGACATGAACCATACTCAGCGTTATAACATCATGAAAGAACTTATCCGATGTAAGATGTAGGAAGGGGCTTCAATTCGAGAGCACGTAATCAAAATGATTAGTTATCTCTATGAACTAAATACCATTGGCGCCCAAATGGATGCAAATATGTAGTCTGACTTCACGTTGTTATCTTTGCCTAAGTCTTTCAACAACTTTGTGGTATTATACTACATGAATAATATGAGAGTAACTAATGTAGGGTTAATGTATTCATTAAAGTCTGTAGAAGATGTAATGAAGAAACAAAATACCATGGGTAGTGCAATGGTTGCATATGTCAAAGGGAAGCGTGGTCGGAAGCATGTGGCTCGAAAGGGTCTGGCCCAGAAGAAAAAAAGAAGAGTCAAGCTATTGGCTCATCTTCGCATGCTTCTACACTGATAGAATCGAAGAAGATAGATGTTTGTCATCACTATAAAAAGTTGGGTATTGGATGCATCACTACTTAGAATACCTGAATATCACTGAGAAGGGTTAATTCCCAAAATCTAAAAAATCTACTTTCATCATTGAAACCAATTTTCTCGTAGGGTGAGAAGGCATTTGGACCATCGATTATGGTGCTTCTATTAATAGGATCAATAGATAGGTAAAGGATGGACCCTTAGATTCTCTACAAGTCCTATCTTTTCCTACATGTGAACATTGTATTTGAGGTAAAACAACTAGGATGACTTTTTGTAGCAAGGTTACAAGATATAAAAGTATTGTTTGACTAATACATACCACTGTATGTGGTTCCTTCAGTATCATGTCTCGAAATGGACATCGATGTTATTTGACGTTTACTGATAACTATTCATGATACATGTTTATCTTCCTATTACATAATAAATTTGAAACCTTTGAAAAATTCAAAGAGTTCATGGATTTTGTTGAGAAACAAACCAATAGGAAGATTAAACAGATCCAATTTGAATGAGGAGGTGAGTACCTTTTAGATGAGCTTAAGGAATACCTCAAAGAGAGAGGAATTGTCTCCAATCTCACTCCTCGTGGAACTCACAAACATTATGGAGTTGCTGAAAGATGCAATAGATTCATCATGGACATGGCATGTTCAATTATGAGTAAAGCACATTTACGAAAAGGTGATGTTGAAAGAATCCACCTAGTTGGGTAAAACCTATTAGGTGTAAATGGATCTTCAAGAGAAAGAGGGGACCTGATTGGAAGGTAGAGACATTCAAGGAATGACTTGTGGCCAAGGTCTACACACTGAGAGAATGCATCAACTACAATGAAACATTCTCTCCTACTTCTATCCTTAAATACATTAGGGTGTTGATATCTATAGTTGCATACCTTGACTACAACATCTGGCAGATGTACGTAAAGACGACATTCCTCAATGGATACCTTGAGGTGGATATCAATAAGGAGTAGTCTTAAGGCTTCATAATTAAGAAAAGAAAAGTATGGAAGCCGAAGAAATCCATGTACGGGCGCAAACAAGCTTCTCGTAGCTGGAACATCAGATTTGATGAAATCATAAAGAGTTATGATTTCATTAAGTATCCTAATGAACCATGTGTGCACAAGAAGCTTAGTGGGAGTTCCATTGTATTTGGAGCTTGGTCTAGACCTTAATCTACCTAATTATAGAGCAACCAATTAGGAACTAGAATTGAGATGCTTTAGGTCACCTTGGCTTAAGTCTGTAGGTTCAATGAGATTGCATTCATGATTCAACTCAAAATGGCTAATTAGAACCTTTCATGTCATATGAACGACTCTTGAGATAACGGTTTGAATTAGAGCCTCTCACTCAACACTTAGTTCAACAAGAGGGGTTGTTGAAAACTCTGCAAGTCTAAGTAAGGACGACACTAGACCGCTTCATTAAGGGTGGCCTAGGAACCACTCTTGGAGACTGCTGAAACTGGTACTTCTACGCACTATTTCTCTGGTAGCATAAACATGTAACAATTGGACATTGGATTGAAATAAAGCTTTGGATGAAAAATGCTCCGCTGGCCCAATTTATTCTAAGACCCCAAAATATGAACGGACCTAAAAATTCTATATTTTTTACTGCAAAAAGGAATGCATAACAATTCATAATAAAGGAATATCCAAAAATAAGTCTGTACCAAAAATCTCAAAATTTTTGAGCTTCAAAAAAGGCCTGATTCTTAATAGAGTCTTGGTTATGCCGATCGAGCTCCACATGAAATGTGACTACACCAGTCCATTTCCAATTCTTTTCTCCTTCTTCTAGCCTATCCCCCATTCGTTGTATACTATCATGTACTTGAACTTAGAAGGAAATATCCATCCCCCCGAGGTCATGTTATGATAGGAGAAAACCTCTAGACTGTTCAGTAGCTTATTTAGAAATAACTAACACAATTAACACACATGGTACTAGTATTTTCAAGGTTACAAGAGTACACATCTGAAAGGAAGATTTCGACCAGACTGTCGAGTTGGACTAGATAAAGGAGCATGGAATCTAAAGGTTTTTGAGTCGCAAGTCCTAATGTTGATAAGGTTCCAAACATATTGATAATATAAACGGTCTTAATTGATCTCTGAACTTCTATTTTATTAATACAAGATTAAAAATCTTGATCATTCTACCTTCTTTATTTTTCTTTTTTCCCTCCTTTGCATCACTCACTATAAGAAATTTGACCTAAGGCAACGTAAAATTTGAATATTTGTTGCCATATCTTTTGATGTTAAAGAAATAACAATGAATATTATTCATTGCCAAATCATCTTTTGTACTTGTAATTAGCAACAAATATCATATTCGTTGTTAAAGGTTCATAGAACGACTATTAAATACATGTAAACAGAACTAACTTGTACAAATTAACTCCCTAATTTTATCTGTAAATAGTGCTTAAATACCTATATTTAAAAACAAAATAAATGAATAAAGAAAAGAAAATAAAAATAAAGGAAGTATTGCAAATATTGACTTACCTAAACCTCAAGACTATGTCAATATTGACTTGGTCGACAAGGGACAAAGTAGGTAAAGATAAGGCCAAATAAATACATATAAAATAATACTGTCACCTAGAAACCCTACGTGACCTGTATACTGCATATAACTAAAACATACACTAATTTGTGAACACTCATATACATTTCAAAAAAAAATATTTTCAACACCAAACATGTACAAAGATACACATAGAAAAAGATTAAATTAATTGCACATAAAAACAAGGAACAATGTGATTGGGACATATAGTTGAAAAAGCTAAAATAAAAAAACATTACAGAACCATATCTTCTTTATATCAACTCAAATTTGACCAAACATACCTTTATTGTACTCTAAATTAAATCATTTATCTAATGAAGGTGATGTTATTAAAATTGGATTTATGATACAAAAGTGTCTTTTGGGTCCTTGTTATACCATATATATATATATTCATTCTTTGTACTTGTAGCTTTCTTGTATTTTTATATGCCTCAAAGTACAATTAAATAATAATCATAGGAAACATTAACAACTCATTAAAAGAAATAATGTAAAAAATACATAGGTATACCATACCTATACATACCCTTATTTATTTAAGTATACAAATAAATTCAGAAAAATGAAATAAAAATATGTAAATATATATTTAAATATTGTATAATTATATAAATTATGTATATAAAACCATAAAATATAAAACACAAAATAGAAACCAAATACATTATATATAGATATTTATTCCTATAATCATACTTGTGAAAATTAGTACATAATAAATAGGTCGAAAAAATAAAAAAATCCCCTAAAATAGTACATAAAATAAGAAACAAATTCCACATTTTACAGAAACGTAATAAAATCATTTAATATTTTATTTTCAATTTATTCATATTTTTATTTTTTATTTTGTCCTCTTACAGCTTATGTGGCCCAATAAGGAGGCAGTTCTGGTTGACCATGGTCAACTCGCCACCCTCGTCTTGGACTAGTCTGTCCTATGCATTTTCCCCATTTTCGCCAAATTCTTTAACTCACCTCAGATCTCATATGCCCCGGATTTCTTCAACAATGTTCTTCACTCGATGATCTGCTTTCATGTGCATCAATGCTTGACCTTAGTAAACCATTGACCTGCACAAAAATCTCGAGAAAATTTCCCATGTCATGCATCTTGTATGTATTATCGTCTCTTCCCATTTTTTATTTTTGAATCCCTCTTGCGCAACATTTTACCCCTTGGATTGAAACCCTGTGTGTTCATCTTTCAGAGGAAGCGATCCCCATTGATTTACAACGAGGAGGAGGCCAAGTTTAGGTGATTCAACATGTCTTAGCTTCTTCAGTGGTCTTCTACTCCACGCCACATCAAGCAGGTGAGCTATTCTTTTCTTTGCTTTTTCAATTCATATCTGTAGTAGAGGAGAATTCCCTTTTATTTCCTTTGATTTTGTCGTTTAAATACTAAAATACAAAAGTTGTAGCTCGTCGCCTATAGGTTCCGTCCTCTGTTCATCGTGGATCATCTGTCTTTCGACCTGCCTGATCACCCTCGCACCTTACCCTGTAAATACTCTTTTACCTCAACCCATTTCCACCTAGATCTTGCTCAGGTCTGGGAGATCTACAATCCTCCTCTGCCTATCACCGGATCTACCCCGCCAAGGTGCATCTTCACCCTCTTTTGGTTCTAAATAAGCAAAGGAGACTTCTTAATGTGTTTGCAAGATAACTTTGTAGGTCATGGAGCTTGAAGACTTGGTCTGGGTTGAGTTTTGTTGAGCCAAAGGAAGCTCAGGTGCTCCGACTTCCCACTACTACCAAGACTCATCGATTGGTCCTAGACATATTTGAGCACTTCAACAGGTGCATAGGAGATTCAACTCCATTTTGAGCTTGCTAGGAGCCTTCCAAATGGTTAGACGATGAAGATATCCTCGATCGAAGGAGAGATTTCAACCTTCTTCCCTATTCTTCCAGCGATGTAGTATCCGTCCAATCACCTCAATGCCCTAGTTTTGATCTCCACCATTGGATGAGCCCACATGTCAGATGTTTGATGAAATACAAGTCTGATCAACATCGTCCATTATCGAAAGGGTATCAACCACCTACAACATGCCACGTGGATAAGTGGAATTCGATACATCATGGGATTGAATGCCTCTTTGGGTATTTTGTGTAACTTTCCCCACCATTTTGTATTTTCTTTTTTGTCCATTATCCTTTATTTGTAGTTTAAATATTTATGTAATATTTACATTAAGAACTCTAAGCTTTCATCAATTTGCTTTTGGGACCAATCAATGTCACCTCACGTGTCTCTACATGTTAGGCGCTTGGATATTTTGCGCGTATACACTTGTAGGTTTATATATTTATTTTTACTTAAACTTTGAAAACTAGTGTAATATTTTCTGATAAACTTGCATATTGAGCCTGGATGTTTTGAATAATTTCTTTTATAACACTACAGTGTCCATAACATCATTAAATTGTGGTTAAATTTCATTCATGCCCCTTGACTTGTGTGAAATGTTATCAAATGCTTTGACACTTCTTAAAAATTGCATATAGATCCTTGTATTACATGTTTAATTTTGTTTATGAATTTTAATTATTAAAACAAGAATTTTGCATCTAAAATCATTAGAAACTATCTTAAGTGAATGGAACCATATTATATCGAACATATTTTCTAATGGAAAGTAAAATTATTTTCTTATTTAATAAAAATATAAAAACAATGCATTTTCTTCTATTTAGCATTTAAAAATCCATACAAAAATGTTCATCAACCTCATGAATGGGTTCAAGAGACAATTGCGAGATGATTGAAATCAAGACTCTCATCTGATTGAGATGACTTTGGGGATAATACACGTGAATAAAGATAGATATCAATTCCTCTAAGGTCCTCACTACCTTTCCCAAATGATTTATCTGGTAAAGAACTTACAAAAGGCTAAAGGAAAGGCAATCATCTTTACTACCTCCAACGAAATGTTGGGATAGTAAATGGTATGCGGATGCTGTTAAACTGTTCTAAGTGAAAGTAAGGTTCTTCATTTGTGTTGCCATGAAAAATAGGCAACAAGGAGAGCAATTGTGGCTTATGTTCAAAATGTCTTTGGATCTATGGATTGTGAATTAACTCAGTAACATTCGAGGTACTAGGATTGTATGTTTCCTTGAATGTGGGCATTGATTCTTCTATTCTCCTTTTCTCCATGTCATTCCCCTGCCTGGAATTCATCTCCTCCATGTGAGTTCTGTCCTCCTCCTTCTTGCTTTCCCGATCCCTCCTCATCTGCATGGTCATTTCTTCAAATGCATCTTGAGCATTTACTCACCCATTTAACCATTGTTGTATCGCTTGTATTCAACATAGGGGAATTGATGTAGGTGCTCGCAAAGTCCGAACAAGACCATCCCAGAATCGGCAACTTCGTAAACAAGAGATGTAAGATGAGGATTACGGAATACAAAGATTAACAAGGATTAAAGTGAATAGAAAATTAGAAAAGGCTCAAAGTGAGTAAAATTAAAAGAAGTATAAAAGAATTTAAAATAAAAGGCATTAATGCACGGGACAATCATCTTTGACCTATATTAGATCCAAACAAATTAAAATGCAATGGGATTTAGTATTTAATAGTAATGAAATCGTGGAGGCTCGATTTTAATCTTGTCAATTTTATTTGTTGTATTAAAGCAAAGTTTTAATTTTTGTTCTTAGCGCTACCATATAGACAAGTGAGTACTACCAAACACGTACCATGTACTTCTCGCTACCTTTATAACATGTAGCCTCTAACTTTTTCAAGGTCCTTGATATAGGCCTCGGCCAAAGAATAAAGAGAGGAAGCTGATGTAGCGAATCAAATACTTCACCCGAAGGGTTCTCGGATGTGGCATGATGAGATAGGGACATGTCGTCGCAGTTTCCCTATGCTCAAGTAATCCAAACTGAACCCGCAAGCAGACTCATCTCTACTCGCCCACGCACCGACTAAGGAGACAATCAAGGAAATAGTATGGGTGATATTTGGGATCTATTCCATAAGTGTCATACCTAACATAGTTTGGAAGGTACTTGAATATAATGAGGGCTTTAAGAACCCAAAATAATAAAGTTCAATACAAATTTTATTTCGGTCAAAGTTTATTTAGTAGTCCCCTTGTTTTAATTTTTGGAATTTCAAATTTTTTTGTGTATTTTTCAATAATCACCTAACAAAATTTCTGATTCTCAGCTATTCTAAGTCCAAGAAAAACTAGGCGATAATGTAGGAAAAAACAATGCACGTGAAATTATGAATGAAGGCACACGATAGAAGGCATACCTTACTCCAGCAATGTACGTGAAAAATGTTACCCACATATAATTAAAAGTAATTTATATGTATGCATTAGAAGAATTCACCCTAGACCAGAATACTATTATCCGAAAGAGCATATTTATTTAATATCTAAGTCCAAGCCAAAACTATATGTACATGAAGATATTTGGACTTGGGTCCTAGTTACCACACAATAATCCTGAGTCTATACATAGACACAAATAGAAAAAAAGGTGAAACCCAAAATCATGAGAAATAAAGTAAAATAAATGTAAAATAAGGTGAATGAAAATGAGAAGGTGATGAAAATACGTACCAGTTGACTAGACCTCCAGGTGAACAAACACCTAATAAAATGGGTCAGAATAAGTCTAAGTATCTGAGAGTGTCGATTATTACAAATTAATATAAATCGCTCTCTCACTAAACAAAACAAAAGCTACACTAATCTACACTACCACTCTACTCGGCTCATTATTTTTTTTATGGATCTCTCTACTATCGACTCGTTAAGAAAGAGCTGATGTCCAACTCGCTCAGGTGTGTCGGATCTCCTAGAAAATCCGCTATCACTCCCTCACAACAAAGACAATCGAAAAGATGGATTAGAACATATAACCATAATATACACAATAAAAGAAGATATACAGAAAATAGATAAGATAAGATATGTATAAATTTACCCTTAACTCAAAATTGTATGCTCCCCCAAAACAAAACCATTTGTTAAATAGATTGATGATCTAGTGAACTTAACAAGCCTAGAACACTAATCGTTGTGTTGACCAACTATCAAATCAGCATTTATCTCATGATTAGATAAATCAATCAAGTGTGTGTAGGTTCAGATTTATTATAACTCTACATAAATATGTGTGTAGGTGTAAGTAGGTAGAGTGTGGAACCATAAAGATCAAACGAAGGGATGTAATTATTGTTAGTTATTACTAATCAATAATAATATTTTTTAATTTTTCTTTTTTTGTGGTTTTTAATTATAGTAATTTTATGGATGTTCATTTTCTATATTCTTACATCGTTTATCTTTAAATTTCTATTTAATTTTGCAAACTTTTATTTCTTTTATTTTAAAAATAAGATATAAAATAATATATAATATTATATATAACATATATTATATATAACAAATTTATATATATACGATAAAGTATATAGATTTCTATTTAAGTAGAAATAAATAAATTACATCAAATAAAAAGATTTTGTATTTTTACAACTTTTTTCTCTATTTTTGGTAGTTTTGATGTAATTTTTCTTTTGAATTTTACTTATAAATTAATAAAATATATAAAAGAGAGAATGTAAAAATTATCTGAGATAGTTTAGTGTTCAATAAATAGTTATAAGTGAAAAATTAACCCAAAAATATTTTTAACTTCTAATATATATACTAATAAAAATTAGAAATAAAAAGATATAGATTTTAGGTTTTATAGAATTTTTGCTAATTTTAATAAGATTTCTAGGGCTGTGTAATTTTATATTTTTATATCTTGTATTTGTTTGTGATATTTTGAATGTGGTAGAATATGTAAATATATAGATAATATATTTTTTGGATTTTTTGAAAAATACTTTTATCATATTTTTACATCCAAACAAGGAATAAATGTGTGTTTTTATATTTTTAAAAATAAGAAAAATAATTTTATTTCCCAAATAAAACTATGTGTGAATACGTAATAAAAGAAAGTATTTGATATGTGCATTATACACAAAATAAAAATATGAAGCTAGTAGGGACCTGATTGCAACTAAAACAAAGTAAACATGCTATATATAAAATGAGTAATGATTAGGGGCGGTGGTGAGCTTCTTTTGTGTGTCAATGGTGTCATCCACTTATGATGGACAACTGATAGTGGATGATACTTTGCTTCAAATGAATGACTCATATTAGATCCTGGTTGTCCACTCTGATCGAACGACGATGGAGCTATGTGGAAGAACAAGTAAAACATTATGATTCACCAAAATAAACTAAATCTATACTAAATCAAAAAATGAAAGCAGGGTTACACTAAGAATGAAAATGTAGGCCGAATTAACTATTTTTATGCCTCAATAGATGTGTACCTAGAGGGGAAGAAACTTCTCCCTAGATGCTTAGGTGAGGTGGATCATAGCTCTTTTGTTCCCTTATCCTCATTGCCAAACCTAGAGGCACCTTCCTGTCACCAAGGGATCAATCCCAGAGTAGTTTGTTGGGACTACAGTGGCTCGAAGAGACATCAAAAAGATGAAGGAAGGTATGGTGGTTTATTTATATAAATTGTGATGGAGGTTGCTTGGACAGGAGATTGTGTGAGAATGGGGAGGGATAGGAGAGACCTAAGGTCATGGCATGGTATAAGGACATGGGATGAGAAGTTTTGGTAAAGAACTCAAGGGATAAGAAGGTAAGGAGGAGGGTTGGAAAATTGATGAAATTGGGTGAGTCACGGGTCTAACAGGTCGCAGACCCTTGGGTGGTATACTTGACCTAAGGTGAATAAACAATTTCTCCTGATTGGTCCACATAGGACACAACATGACAAACTAGAAAAATAAAATTCTTAAAAATTAAATAAAAATAATAAATGATTTTATTAAATAAAACAAAACTCTAAAATGGTTATAATTTTAAAAATATTTTCTATGATTTTTATTTTTTTTACAACGTTATTTATGAGATGTTAAGATTCACATCTATATATTAGTCTATTATATTCTTATATTGTATTTTATATATATAATATTATATTTACATATTTTATATATTTATAATATTATTAAAATTATATTTACATATTTTTATGTTGTTTTTAGGATTTCATGTACATAGATAAATAATAACATATATGTGCATTTTAGATATAGTATACCTATGTATTATTTTTTAGTGTCTTTTTAAATATTTTTTATTATTTTTCTGATTTAATATAATTTATATAATATATCTAATTATTAAAAAATATAAAGGGTTTAAAAATATGAAAAAATGAAATATAATAATTTTATACATAGATGCCTAATACAATAGTACTCTAAAAGCCGACTTTTGTGTCATTGTATTATTTTCAATGAAACCACCTTTATTAGATAGGTAATATAATTTAAAATAAAAGGAAAAGATTCCAGTTCAATTTGAGTCATTTGGAGTAGATATGGATCCATGAAGTTTTGTTTGGAGGTATGTTTTTATTGGTTGTTATTTTATATCGATATATTACTATGTAAGAGTTTCACGTAGAACATTTTGTTATTTGAAGTCTTATAATGAATCAAAAAATAGTTCTATATTGGGCTATATACAACATAATGACATAGGGTTTTGTGTGTATTTTGTAAAGTACTTGGTCCTTATCTTCCCTTACTTTATTCCTTGTCGAATTAGTCTATACTTGACTTGGTCTCGGGTTTAGGGACATTTAGTACCTATGATACTTCATTTATTTTTCTTTTATTTTCTTTACTCATTAATTTTGGATTTAAATAACATGTATTTAAGTGTTAATTACAAAAGAATATTGAATGTTAATTTATACATATTAGGTGTATTTACAAATATTTTGATAAGGATTTATAGATAAAATTGAAGAATAAAGGTAGATGAATGGTAATTCATCAATGGTGCACATTCTTTCTTAGTGAATGGATAGTTTCTGAAGCGCTTCATAGAATCTAATGAATATTTAGTACAGATTGAACATCTTTGCTAAAAGTCTACTCATGATGATGATATCATTTGAAACCTTTAAGCATGAAACAATAACATATTCAATTAAGAATATATTCAACAATTTTGAATATTCACCCCTTCTTTTCCTTCTAACATTAACTATTTTCAATGTATTTTTTCTATTCTATCCGTGTTTATCGGTTCCATCTTTTTAGGTTCTTATTCTCTATTTAGTGTACTTAAATCCTAAGCATGGGGGGTGTAAATCCTATTTCGATTATTCTCTCTATTCCTTATTATTCTGGCTCTCAGTGTCTTCTTCATTTCTTTCTTTCATTATACTTAATATGTTTCAAGCTAAAGAATAGGGAGAAGCCCATGTTTGTATATTCTGCATGTTCTTCTATTCTATATTTTCTACTAAGGCTAATTAATACCTAAGTATATAGGGGTAGTATCTATTTTAATTCTCATACAAATTTCTTCTCTATAATTAGTACGAACAATGTTCTTCATTCCACTTTATGCCATGTGGATATAACACTAGATAGATAATGGGGGAGCTGTGTATATATTTCATTTATACTTTATCCATGATCGTATATTCAAATCTTTATATATTATTTTATGGGCTAAGGGTATGGGAATTTAAAACTGATTAGTAAAATGAATTCAAAAAGGTTTTGAAAATTTTTATATACATGTGACATGATTTTGTAAAATGTTTTACATATTGTTTGAAAAAGGATACAAATGATTGTAACACATTACTTTGTATATATTTTAAATTTCCTAAAAAAATAAAAAAACAATTAAAATTTATTAGACAATAACTGGTTCTATTCGTGACACTTTCACACCATACAAGACTTGTGTATTTCAAGAAGCTTGGTTTAGAGTGACACTTAACTAAGTGTTTAAACACTCTTGTTCAATAGAGTGTTAGAATTTAATAACTTAGTCTTCACATGTTTGAAATATATATATATATATATATATATATATGTTTGTGTGTGTGTGTGTGTTTGTGCTTTATTGCATGTAGAACCTCTATTCTGAAAAGAATATAACCAACACTACACATGCAAGATTACATAATCATAGTGATTAGTTGATGTTATGCCTGAAGAACAAGGATGAGAAGTTAGAAATTGGACCAAAAGTTATTATGCTCAAGCTTGGAATAAAATTAAGGATTACTTCAATAAATCTAAGAATCATCACTTTAGCGAGTATGAGAACATGGTTATTGTATTATGTTATTAAATACCTAAGTGGTAGTATGTGTAAAACCATAAAAATATTGATGAGGATGCATCAACTTGGTAAAATCAGTGGAGCTAGCTAAAAAGAAAGGAGAAAATAAAATTATCGAAAGAAAAGGACAAATATTCCAAATATAAAGACCTTACATAATAGCAAGTGCTCCCAACCATTTTAATGTATCCACTTGGACTAATGCAAAAAACCTGGGTGTCGAAGGTATAATATATACTTAAAGGAGACACACCTTATTGTATCTCAGAAAAACAAGTGCAAACAATTCAGAATTCTTGATGGACATACTGATCAATAACAAAAATAAAATGTATGTTAATAAGGCATTCGAGTGACCCTTGTTCTTATGCAAGGAGAAAATAAATGACACAAACCTAAATACACCATACCTAGCTATTGCAACTCACACTTTTGAATCTGACAACTACAAAGAAGGAGAAATGAAGTTAAACCCTATTTATTACATATAGTTGGGGGTTGGGATTTTGGATAGATTCTTTAGACTGGAACGAGCGAAACATGGACTCTACACTTGTATATGTGATCTATATTAAAACATCATACTTCCTATATGTATAGGTATAATTAAGGAAGTTGAGTGAGACTTGGTATAACATAGAGTATAAGATTCATATGAAACTTGTATCCTGAATTTCAAGTCTTGTGTATCACATGCAATTAAGGGATTAGAATTACTTATTCATTTTATATTTTCTTGAGGATGACCAGAGTTTCATTATACGGGGTGATGAATCTCAAATTCATCATATTTACCTACATTATTCAGCCATCCGTCTTAAACCATTGATGAATCCATGATTCATTAACATTTCTGTCGCGTTTTGTCTTAAAACCCTTAACAAATACATGTAAATATTCATTAATTTTTATTTTTTAACAAACACCATTAATGAATAAAAATGCACTTTTATGCATAAAAAATGTGTAAATAAATAAAACAATAAAAATAAAGAAAAGAAAAGAAGGGGGAAATAAGATATATTTTCCTAACCTAACCCCTGAGACCAAGCCATCATGGATTGGTCGACAAACAAACAAGTAGGGGGAAATAAGGAAAGAAAATCATAAAAATAATCAAACATACACTCCACACATTCTTCATTATTTATCAAATAAATATCAAATATTCATTGATTTTTTAATTAATTCATATGTATATATTTTTCACCAAAATATTTTCCATATTATTACTAAATAAATAAATAAATATATATAAATATAAAAATAAGTTAAAACTATTACCTTGTATATATGCCAAGAAATACATCTTTTAAATTGTCAAATTCTCAACATCCGAACATTATAACTTTCTCAAACGAACTCCAATTTCACTCTACTCACTTTTAAAGTTCGAAAAATAATATTATCCAATTAATGGAGGTGATTTCATTAAAATCGGAGTCCGTTTGCAAAAAGTCGATATTGGGACCAAATGACAATGGGGTTTCTGGGCTATTTATTTTATTTAGAACACACTATTTATAGTTTTAGTAATTTTATAATTTCTTATTATTTTCATGATCTTTTATTTTCACAATGATTTATTTCAGAATTTTTGGAGCTTATTTACTATTTTAATAAAATCCAAAACCCTAATTTATAAATGAAATTGAACTATATGACTTATACTTGTATTTATTAATATATCTAAACTAAATTATTAAAATCCACAAAATTATACAAATACATTATTTATTATTATAATAATTAAATAAAATATAATATATAGAAAATTACTTATTTATTTAATTAAAATGAAAAAACTATTTATTAAGTATTATGTATACCTATTTATTAATATAATTTTTATATTTCGTACAATATTTATTATTTATGAAAATTAATTATACCATAATTTCGATAATTTATTTCTATTTATTTTTCATTTTATATCTATTTAAAATAATGATATTTACTATTTATTACATAATATATAATGTATTTAAACATCTGGCTAACCATGTGCTCACACGTGTCAGCACCTGGTTCTTCTTCTCCAAGAAGCCGGTGCAGATTCTACTCCATCGGCCGAACTCCAACATTTTTTCCCGCTCCATTCCTAACTTCCTCGCTCGATCCTAACCCTTCACATTCTTCCCCTAACTACCTTCATTCATGCCTACCCTTAGATCCACCTTAGATCCTTGCCATTTCACCTATAAATTTCCCTAAAGTTGGCGCATTCAAACATAACTCTCCAATTAACATGAACCCCGTAGTTCCGGTCCCGACCCTACTTCTTCCAAGCCTCGTTCCAGCCGAATACGGTGGTGACAACGCCCATCCGTCGCCCCGCGTGGAAGAGGAACGTCGGAGGAGAAGCTCCGGGGCGACCAATCGCTTTGCGTCGCAGCCCCACGTCGCGTCAAGCTCTGGGAAGGATCGACCATCGAGTTGTTATCAGAGGTAATACATCTCTCTTTCCCAGATTTGTGCATTTATTCTTTACAATTTTGTTCCTCGATTTTTGTGTATCCATTAGCGACTTTAATCACGTAATTAGACCTCTTAATCACCCTTCTTAGACACTCATCAAATTCACACCTTAGATTCGTTTTGATATCAAATAAACCTCCCAATTCCTCACAACTTTCTTCATTAACTCTGGAAACACCATTTTTATCGGCAAATATTAATTCTTTAGCCGATTTTTCGCAAATCGAGCACAAAAATTACTCCTTGTAGGGTTTATCTTTCATCTGGAGCGACATCAGAACCTTTGGATCTTCCAAACATCACGTAATTCGCAATCAAAGCAAGAGCAGCATTAGATCTTAGTAAGTCGGACAACTACTTTCATAGATGGAGAACTTCGCCTTCCAGCCAACGTTTGGAGGATATCCACCGCGAGTGAGCTCAAGGGGTGAAGGCGTCACCCCTCCGGCCATGCTAGAGGCCCAAGCGTCACATCGTTCGTCGGCTATAATTTGGAGAAGAGGACATCATCGTCAGCTATGTGCAAGACTGCAAGAACATGAAGAATGCCAGACGCTATAGTTGGTTGACACGTGGCACTAACGGATGTTCTAGATCGCGTCCGCGATTCTAATATTGACCGTCAAATCCGAAACGGTGGAAAAATTGCAGCATAAACCAAGCGAAGTTCCTGATTTTCAGACGCGCTCCAGACATTTCCAGAAATTGCACTTAGGTCCCCGCGCATGGACCTAAATGTAATTCCTGTAGTTTTCTTTTCATTTCAGTCCCCACAGGGACCTTTTTATAATAAAATAATAAACTTTTCTTTTTAATTATGCCCCTGGCTTGTAGGGGTTGTTTGGACCTTGATTTTTCAATATTTTTTCCACGATTCTTTTAGGGTAGCTTGATAACTACCCAAGATAATTTTCTATTATTTTCCCTTATTTTTTGTCTCTTCGTTATGTCGTTTTGATTTTCACCATCTCGAGTTAGTTTTGAGCTGTATTTCTTTTTAATTCATTTCTTTGTAAAATCAAGAATAAAAAATATTTTTCTTAAATTTCATTCTTGTGTAGAAAATCGAAGTTTGAATATTCCGCCTCCTTGAGTTCGACCCAGGCATGCTTACCTGGTAAAATAATTAATGAAGGATAAAATAGGAGAAAAAAATTTATCCGATTCTTTCTCTCTCTCCTATTTTATCGTATTTTTGTTTGATCAACACGGTTCCCTCTCTACAACTTTTTCTCTACACTGACATCTTAATCGCAAGTCGGAACCGCGTTATCAAAATGGTGTCGTTGAACATCGGTTTTTGATTCGATTTTCTTGAAATTCTTTTGTTCTTTATTTTACAAGCTTTTGTGATTTTCTCTCTTTCACAATTTTCTACTGGTTTCTGATTTACGGCTTTCTCTTCTAACTGATCTTTGTAGGGAATGCAGGTACAATCGGCTTTCTTGGAAGCCGAAGTAGTTGAAAGTACAAAGACCAATTTTTTCAATTGCTGAGGGAAGGATTAGTTAAAGTCAACATTGTAATTTTCTGTAATTTTTGAAAAAAAATTAAAAAAAAAAAGAAAAAAAGAGGGCACTTGCCCGTGTTTTTGTATTTTATAGAAAGGGGCCTCATAAGGGCATCCCGACTTGTATCTTCCCTCCTTTTTTTTCTCAAGGTTTGATTCATCGAGTGTTGTGCATTCGGGAGATCATGGCACCCATCGCGATTTTTCTCGTATCATCGCTTTTCTGCGGTTTTTCATGAGGCTAGGTGCATGCTTAGGTGTTTTCATTTTTTTCTATATGATTGTGCCTTCGTAGATAGTCTTAGGACTCACAAACTAGGTGCATGATTTTAGGATTTATAGAAATAAAAGAGACATTCGTTAGATGATTGTTTGAAAAAGATCAAAAAAATATGTAACCAAAAAAAAATAAAATCGGGACTGCTTAAGCATCTGACCTTAAAATAAACATAAGGATCAATTGATTTGGGAGAGTAATCCTCGAACTTCAACAGCAGGTACTTTCCAGAATTTGTAAGTGAGGGACGACACTTAAGGATAGAACCAATGTCCGTGTTTCTTTCAAGATATTACTTAGTCTATACATCTAATCACTATTTTTCAGTGGGTACGCTCAGGTAGCCGGAAACGGTCCAAATTTACTTACCAGAGTGGGTGATTTAGAGGACATTGTGTAAGGCTCCGTCCTCAAGCAACACGGTTGCTGAAACGGTCTGTACTTACTCCCATACTGGCTGAGAACAAGTGGTTTTCTATAAGGGCTCAGAACAATATTAAGGGGAAATTTTAGGCACCAATCATCTCCCGATAAATGGTGAAAATACTTGTATGTTAAAACAACCCTGAAACCAACAAGATAAACGACCGAACTCTTACGGTCATCATTGGGATGTGTTGGTGAATACATGGTTTGCTTTGTGTTTTCTTGTGGAGTGTGAGTACTGCGTCTTATACACATTTCCCATCTCTTTTGACTCAATAACTATGCTCTCCCGATATTCTCTTGAAATCGAAGATGATAACGCGACGACTATTTTGCTCACACTCCGTGAGCCCTCGATCTTTCACTGTCCACCATACATTTTCACAAACTCGGGATGACCCTCTTCCTGAGATGGTCCCATCTGATCTCGAGGAGAGCCAAACCCAGTCTCCCTTGCCTCCCGATCAGACTTTTGAGGCAGACCCTTGCTTCAATCTATCATCACTTTCTCCAGCTGATTTTTCACTGAGTTCTTACGAGAAGTTCTCTTTCACAGAAGATCTGAAGCACATGGCTCGTGGAAAAGCACCAGCAGAGGAGAGGACAGCTGAGGAACACCATGCTAATGGAAGACTGGATCCAGCCGCAGATATTACAACCAGGTTTCTCAACACACTACAACATATGAATCTCCAAATTCGAGAACAATTAGAACTCAGAATGAGTTGTGAGCTGAGATAGCCGCGTTGAGTGCAGGAGCCAGGAACCCATTGCCACCTGCAGTGATTCTCGTTACTTTATGAGATGAGTATAACTCAAGAGCTAGGATGCTACATCATTGGATTCAGTTATTGCCAAATCAAATACGAGTTGAGACCGTCTTTCATCTCTTTACTTCCCAAGTTCTATGGGAATGCTACAGAGGAGCCATTTACCTTTTTGCAGTAGTTTGAGATGATTTGTGGTACGACTAGTTATACAGGAGTTACGCAGGAGGCTATTTTCCTCAGAACCTTTCCCTTCTCCTTAGCATATAAGTCGCTTTACTGGTTATGTCACTTAGGGAGGGAAATTTCAACATGGGACGATCTTAAGTCCACATTCCTGCGTAAATAATTTCCTCTGAGAAGGACGAACATGATGAGGAGTCAGATCTCCAACTTCACACAATTGACGAATGAATCTTTCCATGAGGCATGGAATCGATTCAAGGATCTTATGGAGAGATGTCCTCATCACGAGATACCGATGAAGGTACTTGTACAGAATTATTTCGGAGGACTCCAGCAGGACATTCAGGGGTTTGTAAGTGCCGCATGTGGCGACAACTATCTGAATAAGGATGCCGAGTCTGTCTGGTCCATCTTCGAAGGGATGGCAAAAAAATCAAGAGTCGTGGACTCCAATAGGGCATTTCAGAAGGTCCTTCAGCCAACACATCACCGAGAGGATCATAAGGTGGAAAATATTTCAGATTCTGAATCCAATACCAACATGGGTTTTATTAGCGAGAACTTAACATTGGTAAATGTTATTCAGAAGCAAGTTCAGGACTTGCAGCCGCTGCGAGAGTTAGAGAAACTCTCATCTCTGCCTCAGCAGCTGAGTGATCTTACAAAAAAGGTAACAGAACTGCAACATCAGTATCAGTAGGCTCAAGCTTCTTCGACTCCACAATCTGCACGAAGTTCTTTACCCGCTTCGCCCACACGACAGATCCATTTCATCCAGAGCAAGTCGGAGACTCCGCAGATTGATTTGCATGAGGACCAGACTCATGCCAATGCTGTTCAGATAACTAGTTCTGTGGACATAGATGTTGAGCCTCAAGTCACTCTTGAGATCAACGGAATTTGGTACACTCCAATCCAGCAACCGAGTGTACCTCATCAGCCGCAGCAGCAGTATAGTCATCCGCAGCATGGACGTCCACATTTTCAGCACCGACAACCTTACACGTAGTAGCAATCTCACCAACGCGTGTATCATAGACCACATTCTTATCAGTTTCCTGTTGTACATTCGCAGACACATCATTACCAATGGCAGTAGCAGTCTTCCTTTACACCTCAGAGATCTCCTTAGTCGTACACTTCACAGCAGCACATGCCAAGGCAGGAGAGATTAGATAGCCAGGGTCACCACACAGAGTCTGAGATGTCTTCATAGGCCCTAGCACTGAATGAAATCATGGATATGTTGAGCATGCTCCAGACTGCACATAGAACAGAGATGGAGTAGGTTAACCGTCATCTGGATGAGTTAACTCCGTCGAAGACCACTCTCCCAGCTCAGCCTCAGATGAACCCAAACAATAAAAGGAGGCATCCAGATCATGTAGACATCATTACATGTACGACCTCTTATCCTGAATTTTTATTTAGTTTCTGAAGGATATTGGGAATCCTTAAGCGCATCACAGAAGCGTGTCGATCGCATCGTATGCAATCGGAGCAACTAGTCGCACTAGATGCTAGATGCAGCAGAGATTAAAAATTTTAAAACTAAAGATGAAACCACATGATCACGAGAACACTTCTTGGATCGTTTCATCAAACCACCAAGTATAAGGAATACCTCTTGAAGCGTAGTTGTGATCGCGAGATCCCAAAGTAGAGATCCTCCTATCTTAAGTCCGATCCACGAAGAACGCACTTGCAGGCGTGATGATCAGTCACGTTCCTTCCCGCAATCCTCGATGAAGATCCAAGCGATGGCTCCACCGATTTCGTCAAACGAAATCCATCGTCTTCCTTTAGAGTAACAAACTCCAAAGAAGAAGGAGATCCTCGAGTCGTCGAAGAAGAAGTCGAGAGTCTCTCCTTTCTCGACACTGGATGGACCATCCTTTGGAGGAGAGAAGGAGAGAGAGGGCGAGAATATGAGAGAGAGAGAGAGAATTGTAACCTTGTACAACTCTAAATCATGTACCTTGGAAGGCTACCCTAGCCCTCCTTTAATATTATTTTAGGATCCATTGGATCTCAATCCATGGACTCATAGATCCAACGTCTAGGCTAGGTCTATGTAAGATCAATGGCTATGATTGTTGTTGGTTAAAACCAACAACATTTATTTATAGTTAAAATTAAATATATCTTGCAACATTTATCAACATAATTTAATTTAACATAAATAAATTAGTTAAGAGGTAAATCAAGATAAGAAAATAGAGTCAATATAGCCTCCTAAAATCAAGGGGCGTCACCCATGACTTTTTCATGGGTGACGCCACCTCTTAATTTGGTGGCTCTATTTCTCCTTTTTATTACATTATATTATCTCTCAATTATTACAGAAATATCCACCAAATTAATTCCAAATTAATTTGTGAATATTTCAATTATGCCATTGAAATTTATGTGAATCATATTCACATCCCAAACTAATTAGTAAATTGCATTTCCAATTAATTAACAAATGTGAATCCAATCCACATTATTAATCAACAAATGCTATTTACATAAATTCTCTCTCTTATATATATATTATAAATCATATTTATAATACACATATATCATGGATATTGTTATCCACATTCTCTTAATCCTTGATAATTAAATCCCATTTAATTATCTTAGATAATCATTCTCACAATATGAATCATATTCATATTAAACTTGATAATTAAATCTCATTTAATCATCAAGTTTTTCTTCTTGGATAATAATATGAATCATATTATATTATGCTTGATAATTAAATCTCATTTAATCATCAAGTCCTTCTTGCTTGGATATACATTTCATCAGATGAATTATTCTTGAACCCTTTCAAGAATAATGTGCTTTCTCCGCAGATACTTGGAGATAAGGACAGGGCGATTGTATTGTTCCACGTATAGTGACTTAGATATTGAGATCTTATCTCAAATCCAGATCTTATGAACCTCACACATATGCTTGATTAAATCAAGACCGCAAATCTAATCTTCTGATTGTATATGAATCTCATTCAGACCAATGTCCAACACTTGGACCAAGATCAGATTGCTTCTCTACTGAGAGGAGTCACTAAAATCCAGACCTGTTTCATCACTCCCTCGGAATGGAAGCGTCATGGATATACAATCGTTTATGATCACATCACCCTCAGGTATTCCCAATACCTATACATCCTGCATACTGGAAGACCCATGATTAATCTGAAGATCAAGATCAATTTTACACTGTCTTCTTCAGAGTTTAATCACTAAGTTTCTCATCTGATCATTGGGATTTGGTATCGATTATATACTTTACAAAAGCATATATCATACCTAGGTCTTGATCATATACTTTCCAAAAGTCTATATCAAACCTACAAATTCAGTCAAGCTTCCAAAGCGAGACGACCGTGCACGGAATTTGATTCTTCCCAATATCTCATGAGTGAGCTCATGTCTACTGGTTCAGTAGTGAACCTGTATGATCCCTTTGAGAGATCGTATTACTCATATGCCCTTACATGCACACCAGCGCGTCGGTGTATAGACCTTGGTTAGGTCATCAACCTATTGGTCTGCCAAATGTACACACTCAGACATATAGTAACACATTTGTCTCCGGTCAGAGGATGCGTGCCTATGCTGTGACAGTATTCAACATAGGACATAGGCTATCTCGATCTCGTTAAGTCAACTCTTTGACCTAACTAATCTGACACCTCTGAATCTCTATTCCTATGCAAAGGACCTACATCAAGAGGTCGGTCAGATATCAGCCTATGTGAGAAAGGATTTCCATCTCCTACTCAGGCTGGAGATCACATCTTAACAATCATTTGACGGTGCTTGATGAGTCCTCAATCTAACCCTTTAGATATTCATCCAAGCACTAGCCTCTATGATTCAATTATTGAATCAACAGTTGTATGATCACTAAGATAGCCATGGTACATAACCCTAATTGTACAGAGGGACCTATTATGCAAATTATTTATTCTTCATTTCAGATCAGGGAATGATATGTACAATAACATTTATTGCATAATGGCTCGCCGTGGGCTCACATGTCCAACAATCTCCCACTAGCCCAAAGAGACATTAATGGGCTAATCATTTAAACCCACACTCATGTGACAATCATATGCTATTTAGAAAAATAGTTAGGTAAGCTGATCAGTCACTCTGTTCCCAAAAGACTATGCCAAGTCCTTTTACGGCACATGCATATCCCTAGGTAACAGTACTCTCATCCAATGCGAATGTTGCATATTATGCAACCAATACTCAATCTAGTCAAAGCAGTTATGGTGTCCTTGACACCATTGCTCAATTATTATAACCAGTATTTCCATAATCCTTATCAGAATACCCTTATTCCTGGGGATCACTATCTCCCAAGGTATCCACAGTTAAGACCTTTTAGATCTCTATCCATAAAGTCTTAAGCTTTTGAAGATATGACTTTGACATCATTATCTGAAAAATCTCGTCATCTATGGAGATTTTATTATTATTACTACAATCAAGTATTTTCTCTCCATAGTAGGATTAGTAACAGTTTACTACTCTCACTGCATGGCAGATATTTGGCTTTTGTACATATCTAGTATACACTTAGCTTCTCATAACTGATGCAGAAGTGCAAGCAGTTCTAGCATTTACTTCCTCAACTCTTTGAGGTGCTATCCCTTTAGATAGGTCAGTACCAAATCTTAAGGGAAGGGAAGCCTTTCTTGGAATTTCCAAAAAATGGAATATGTCCAAGGTGTACTACAAATGTGACAGTCCTAATACCCTCTTTTCTTTGCTTCTGAACAACTTCAAAACTAAGCTCTAAGAGGTATTCTTGAGATCATATCTCAAGGTATGGAATAGCTAGTTTATAAAACACTTATTATCATCCTTATATCATTCCAAATGATTAGGATATTATCTACATTTAGCAAGATGAACACAATGGCACTCCCACTAAGTTTCACATGGTTCATCAAGATTCTATCTGAAATCGTAACACTTATGATTTCATCAAATCTGATGTTCAAACTACAAGAAGCTTATTTGCGTCCATAGATGGATTTCTATAGCTTTCACACTTTACTTTCCCCAAACATGAAGCCCTGGGGCTACTTTATGTGAATATCCTCAGAGAGGTATTCTTTTAGAGGAATGCAATCTTGAATTACATCCTAAAGATGTAATAGTCAAGTTGTGGAGCTAAGGTTAGCAATATTCTGATGATTTTAAGCATGGTTACCAAAGAGCAAGTCTCATCGTAAGCAATGTCTTCTCTTCCGATGTGTAGCTTATGGCTACGAACCGAGCTTTGAAGGTCTCTACCTTCTCATCAGGTTCCCTCTTTTCTTGAAGATCCATTTACACCTTAACGGGTCTAACCCTTATAGGTGGATCCTCTAGGGTCCATATACAACACTTTGTATATGAAGTCTACTTTAGACTTTATTGCTAATTTCCATCTTTCCATGTCATGATCCTTAGGAGCTTCATCACATGAAGTCCGATCATTGTTAGACTTAACTGCCTCATGGAATACATCCTCAAAATCATTTGAAGAGGTATTAGTGCTTCATCTTTTATTGTCCTTTCAGTTTCCAATTTCAGGAGCCACATTATCTTCTAAATATTAAATGAGATCCTACACTTCATTTTCATCTTGATTCTCAAGAGAGTCATCCTCTAAGAATCACATTCTCAGAGATGAGATATTTTAAGAATCTTAAGGTCATAAAGTAGGTATCCAATACCATTCTTTATTTTCCTAATGAAGTAGCACTCTCAAGTGCTAGATTCCAGCTTACATGCATGGAACCTTATTAAGGATATATATTGTAGTCTCTACTACACATATATACCTGGAAACTAAGGGATAATTGTGCTAAAATTCATCATTGATCAAATCATGTCACACATGACCCAATTGTATCTCCCTACAACTCCATTGAGTTTAGGTGTGTTAGGAGGATTGAGATAGAAATGATATTCATATCTTCATAAGGTATTCTTTGAATTTATCTAATAGGTACTTGCCACCTTGGTTAGATCAAATTCATTTAATCTTCTTTCAAACTTTGGTTCTAAACCAAAATTGTGAAATCTTTGAACATTTCTAAGGTTTCTCAGGTGAAGAGAAGAAATCTCATATCATACCTAATCATCAATAGATATCACATATCCATAATGTTTACTATGATATGAATGATCTACATACATCAATATGTATGAGATCTTGAATACCTCGACATCTAACGCCATTCTCAGAGAAAGGTATATTGGACATTCTTTGAATACAATATTCACAAGTACGTAAGATTTGAAATTTTTAGATATTCTTAAAATTTCATATCTTACTAGTCTATTGATCTCATCAGCAGACATATGTCCAAAACTTGATGCCAGATCATTGTCAAATGATCTTCATCCTCCTATTGATCTATCAAGGTTTAATTTTCAGTGTTAAAAATCTTAATGAACCATTCATTAGTTTTCTAATTTTGTGGTGTCCACTAGATGTTAGATTACTATCTGAAATATTTCCATCATAACTCTTTATGATAGTTCTATCTCAGAATTCATGTTTATTTCCAACATTTAGAAAAACAATGAGTGTAATCTAGGTCATAGAGACATTCTCCAAGACTAACGGCTCTCCCACTGAGAATATGAAGTCTATTTATCCAACAGAGATTCCTGCAACAATTACAGCAATATCCATGTAGATGACTACTAAACCTTAAGATCAGATTTCTAATCTTCTAATATATATATGCAACCAATTGCAAATGTCATTAAGATTGGGATACAATTGTCAGACTTTATCATATGAAATAAGAAAGTCAGATTCAATGACTATTTATAGATTATTCCGATGCTCTATCTGAGTCATTCACTAAGGATTTTAGATAGACTTGATAGTCATACTATCAACACATCAACTTATTGCAGTATTGGCATTCATCTAACTCTTTGGATGTCATATGGAAGTCATAGAAGTAGGTCAACTCTTTGACTTTCCTTCTTACTCGGGTCCGACCCATGCTTCCACTGCGCTCTCTTCATCTATAAACAACCATTGTTCAAGACAAAGAATCTCTTATGTTGAATTCAAAGGATTTCAATACAAGAGCATTTCAATATTTATACCTGCTTCATTAAATTCATTCAAAATGATTATTATGAAGCTTCATGAATGACTTGAGTATAGATAGTAGAATGATGACACTCATCATATCTCCATACATCTTAACTCTTAGAGACTTAGGTTCAGGTAGGTATTCAAACATTTTGAATTATCTCTTTCGAGCCACCATTATGCATAATGCAGAGAACCATGTCATTCATGATTAAATGTCTAGAGCACATATGTATGCCAAAATATCTTCTTTTATTTTATAAGGATTATTCGACAATTTCTATCACCATCGACATGTCACTTCCAAAGTACACTCGATGAAAGATCAAGAACATAGAGACATACAAACCCTAAGGTGATGTCTTATTGTCTTATTTAATTGTCATTCCACATTATGTTGAGGAAACTTGCACATTGCAACCACATACATTATGTGTCCAATTGCAAGTACAATATCTGGATCATGAGTCCAATCCAAGATATTTTACTGGTTATTATTGAGTATAACATTGAGTGGGTTTAATGAAGGATTATCTGAAAAAAGAAATTTGCATAAGGGTATATATATTATATATACATATTTTACTTTGATTTAGGAATTTTTATATCAAAGTTGTCTTGCCTTGTCTACACTGAAAGTTCATTCCCTTAATCACTTTCAATGTAAGAGATATTCTTACCATTATATCTCTAGCAAGATCTGGGATCTCCTTTCCTATCTTTGTCGCATCCCAATAATATGAGAACTTACGACTCCGATAAAAAGAAGCGGGAACTCATTCCTCCTTGCAAGTCTAACTTGCATTCCCAATTCGGTCTTTAACACCCGGGCCCACCACCCCTAAGATGATGTTGACCCGTTGCTAATTGAACCAACCGTCAACAGGATTAGAACTCGCTATGCGCAATCCAATATCGCCCCAATAATATGAGGACTCGATATTGGGGTCACTACGCATACGACCTTACTCTTTCGGAAGCAATGAGCCTGACCCAGATGCGCTTGCATATAGGATCTGTCACTTCGTACAGGCGTCTCCTACATACAATCCCTGGCGATGGAACCCTTTGCCTTGACGGGAGACCATGGATGTCGCTTATGTGATCCTCCATCTCATATTAAAATTTTATAATTAATTATCGTGAATCATATTCACATAATTAATTCTTTCAAGGGAAATACACATCTATTCATAATAGAGTGTTTATTGGATATAATTAATTTAATCATATTAAATTAATCATTAATCCAATCATCAATCAACAAACATGTCTTTTACTTGAATAGTAGGTATATTCTCAAAGTATGTATTATTCGAATTTTAATAATTAGAAAAATACACATTGATTTCTCCGGCATTATACAGTCCCTACCCGATGTCATGTCCAGTACCGACGAGAGTGGGACGGACCACATACGTTGCAACCCGCGACCTCAATGCTCTCCGACTAGGCACCACATCCGCCTCGGGAAAGGATAATACCAGATAGATCATCATGTAATTTGAGATGCTCATCGATTTTTCAACCGAAATTATACCATATAATATACATCAAAACAATTTTGATTATATTATAAGGAGATTTGCTAAACAAATCCCCAATCCTATTCAAGCAAGAGGGTTTTTCATGTAAATGTTGTCCTACGGCTACAACTATTGTAGGATAAACTATGGTTTTCATGAAATCAATGTTTGTTGATGAAGCCAATGATCAAGATCTAACATCTCATCATTGTGGCTTAGACAAATGTCATTCAATGAAATAATTATCTCTTTAAATATTTCACAAATATTTATCACTAATTATTCCAGAAAATTAACAATTAATTTTCATCATGATATTTGAATGACTTATCACAAGGTTCATGATCCAAGATGTCAATTTCCAGCAGTGACCCTCAATCACTAAAATTAACTTATCTTGATCATTTTAAATCCAAAAATAGCAAACTCAGTTTCTAAAGATTTCCTATTTGATTTATTAAAGAACCCAAGTGATAATTCACGCATTTCGTGGCGGATTAAAACTCATTAATCACGTTTAAATCTGAAGTTCCCGTAACAGTGAATATAGGCATATTCAAAAAGCCATATCTTGAGCAAATAAAGTCCAAATTTAGTAAACTCAAGTCCTATGGTTTCCTTGTTTAATGGGGAACAAAATTCAATTGAAAATTTCGTGTTTAAACAATTTAAACAGTGCCGAAAAATTCAATTATACAGAGGTACGAAAATTGAAATGCAGTAAATATTTCGCAACCCTTTCAAGAACCAAATCGTCTAAGGTCTATGGATCATATCCAAAATCTTTTATAACCTGGCTCTGATACCACTTGAAGGATATTGAGAATCCTTAAGCGCATCACGGAAGCGTGTCAATCGCATCGTATGCAATCGGAGTAACTAGTCGCACTAGATGCTAGATGCAGCGGAGATTAAAAATTTTAAAACTAAAGATGAAACCACATGATCACGAGAACACTTCTCGGATCGTTTCATCAAACCACCAAGTATAAGGAATAATCTTGAAGCGTGGTTGTGATCGCAAGATCCCAAAGTAGAGAACCTCCTATTTTAAGTCCGATCCACGAAGAATGCACTTGCAGGCGTGATGATGAGTCACGTTCCTTCCCGCAATCCTCGATGAAGATCCAAGGGATGGCTCCACCGATTTCGTCAAACGAAATCCATCGTATTCCTTTAGAGTAAGAAACTCCAAAGAAGAAGGAGATCCTCAAGACGTCGAAGAAGAAGCCGAGAGTCTCTCCTTTCTCAACACAATATGGACGACCATCCTTTGGAGGAGAGAAGGAGAGAGAGAGAGAGCGAGAATATGAGAGAGAGGGAGAGAATTGTAACCTTGTACAACTCTTAATCATGTACCTTGGAAGGCTACCCTAGCCCTCCTTTTATATTAGTTTAGGATCCATTGGATCTCATTCCATGGACTCATAGATCCAACGGCAAGGCTTGGTCTATGTAAGATCAATGGCTATGATTATTGTTGGTTAAAACCAACAACATTTATTTATAATTAAAATTAAATATATGTTGAAACATTTATCAACATAATTTAATTTAACATAAATAAATTAGTTAAGAGATAAATTAAGATAATAAAATAGAGTCAATATAGCCTCCTAAAATCAAGGGGCGTCACCCATGACTTTTTCATGGGTGACGCCACTCTTAATTTGGTGGCTCTATTTCTCCTTTTTATTACATTATATTACCTCTCAATTATCACAAAAATATCCACCAAATTAATTCCAAATTAATTGGTGAATATTTCAATTAGGCCATTGAAATTTATGTGAATCATATTCACATCCCAAACTAATTAGTAAAATGTCCAATTAATTAACAAATGTGAATCCATTCCACATTATTAATCAACAAATGCTATTTACATAAATTCTCTCTCTTATATATATATATATTATAAATAATATTTATAATACACATATATCATGGATAGTGTTATCCACATTCTCTTAATCCTTGATAATTAAATCCCATTTAATTATCTTAGATAATCATTCTCACAATATGAATCATATTCATATTAAGCTTGATGATTAAATCCCATTTAATCATCAAGTTTTTCTTCTTGGATAATAATATGAATCATATTCATATTATGCTTGATAATTAAATCTCATTTAATCATCAAGTCCTTCTTCCTTGGATATACATTTCATCAAATAAATTATTCTTGAACCCTTTCAAGAATAATGTGCTTTCTCCGCAGATACTTGGAGATAAGGACAGGGCGATTGTATTGTTCCACGTATAGTGACTTGAATATTGAGATCTTATCTCAAATCCAGATCTTACGAACCTCCCACAGATGCTTACCGCAAATCTAATCTTCTCATTGTATCTGAATCTCATTCAGACCAATGTCCAACACTTGGACCAAGATCAGATTGCTTCTCTACTGAGAGGAGTCACTAAAATCCAGACCTGTTTCATCACTCCCTCGGAATGGAAGCGTCATGGATATACAATCGTTTATGATCACATCACCCTCAGGTATTCCCAATACCTGTACATCCTGCATACTGGAAGACCCATGATTAATCTGAAGATCAAGATCAATTTTACACTGTCTTCTTCAGAGTTTAATCACTAAGTTTCTCATTTGATCATTGGGATATGGTATCGATTATATACTTTCCAAAAGCATATATCATACCTAGGTCTTGATCATATACTTTCCAAAAGTCTATATCAAACCTACAAATTCAGTCAAGCTTCCAAAGCGAGACGACTGTGCACGAAATTTGATTCTTCCTAATATCTCATGAGTGAGCTCATGTCTTCTGGTTCAGTAGTAAACCTGTATGATCCCTTTGAGAGATCGTATTACTCATATGCCCTTACATGCACACCAGCGCGCCGGTGTATAGACCTTAGTTAGGTCATCAACCTATTGGTCTGCCAAATGTACACACTCAGACATATAGTAACACATCTGTCTCCGGTCAGAGGATGCGTGCCTATGCTGTGACAACATTCAACATAGGACTTAGGTTATCTCGATCTCGTTAAGTCAACTCTTTGACCTAACTAATCTGACACCTCCGAATCTCTATTCCTATGCAGAGGACCTGCATCAAGAGGTCGGTCAGATATCAGCCTATTTGAGAAAGGATTGCCATCTCCTACTCAGGCTGGAGATCACATCTTAACAATCATTTGACGGTGCTTGATGAGTCCTAATTCTAACCCTTTAGATATTCATCCAAGCACCAGCCTCTATGATTCAATTATTGAATCAACAGCTGTATGATCATTAAGATAGCCATGGTACATAACCCTAATTGTACAGAGGGACCTATTATGCAAATTATTTATTCTTCATTTCAGATCAGGGAATGATATGTGCAATAACATTTATTGCATAATGGCTCGCCGTGGGCTCACATGTCCAACAATCTCCCACTAGACCAAAGAGACATTAATGGGCTAATCATTTAAACCCACACTCATGTGACAATCATATGCTATTTAGAAAAATAGCAAGGTAAGCTGATCAGTCACTCTGTTCCCAAAAGACTATGCCAAGTCCTTTTATGGCACTTGCATATCCCTAGGTAACAGTACTCGCATCCAATGCGAATGTTACATCTTATGCAACCAATACTCAATCTAGTCAAAGCAGTTATGGTGTCCTTGACACCATTGCTCAATTATTATAACCAGTATTTCCATAATCCTGATCAGAATACCCTTATTCCTGGGGATCACTATCTCCCAAGGTATCCACAGTTAAGACCTTTTAGATCTCTATCCATAAAGTCTTAAGCTTTTGAAGATATGACTTTGACATCATTATCTGAAAAATCTCGTCATCTATGGAGATTTTGTTATTATTACTGCAATCAAGTGTTTTCTCTCCATAGTAAGATTAGTAACAGATTACTACTCTCACTGCATGGTAGATATCTGGCTTTTGTACATATCTAGTATACACTTAGCTTCTCACAACTGATGCAGAAGTGCAAGCAGTTCTAGCATTTACTTCCTCAACTCTTTGAGGTACTATCCCTTTAGGTAGGTCAGTACCAAATCTTAAGGGAAGGAAGCCTTTCTTGGAATTTCCAAAAAATGGAATATGTCCAAGGTGTACTACAAATGTGACAGTCCAAATACCCTCTTTTCTTTGCTTCTGAACAACTTCAGAACTAAGATCTAAGAGGTAATCTTGAGATCATATCTCAAGGTATGGAGTAGCCTGTTTATAAAACACTTATTATCATCCTTATATCATTCCAAATGATTAGGATATTATCTACATTTAGCAAGATGAACACAATGGCACTCCCACTAAGCTTCACATGGTTCATCAAGATTCTATCTGAAATCGTAACACTTATGATTTCATCAAATATGATGTTCCAACTACAAGAAGCTTATTTGAGTCCATAGATGGATTTCTTTAGCTTTCACACCTTACTTTCCCCAAACATGAAGCCCTGGGGCTACTTTATGTGAATATCCTCAGAGAGATATTCTTTTAGAGGAATTCAATCTTGAATTACATCCTGAAGATGCAATAGTCAAGTTGTGCAGCTAAGGTTAGCAATATTCTGATGATTTTAAGCATGGTTACCGAAGAGAAAGTCTCATCGCAAGCAATGTCTTCTCTTCCGATATGTAGCTTATGGATACGAACCGAGCTTTGAAGGTCTCTACCTTCTCATCAGGTTCCCTCTTTTCTTGAAGATTCATTTATACCATAACGGGTCTAACCCTTATAGGTGGATCCTCTAGGGTCCATATACAACACTTTGTATATGAAGTCTACTTTAGACTTTATTGCTAATTTCCATTTTTCCATGTCATGATGCTTAGGAGCTTCATCACATGAAGTCCGATCATTGTCAGACTTAACTGACTCATGGAATACATCCTCAAAATCGTTTGAAGAGGTATTAGTGCTTCATCTTTAATTATCCTTTCAGTTTCCGATTTCAGGTGCCTCATTATCTTCTAAATATTAAATGAGATCCTACACTTCATTTTCATCTTGATTCTCAAGAGAGTCATCCTCTAAGAATCACATTCTCAGAGATGAGATCTTTTAAGAATCTCAAGGTCATAAAGTAGGTATCCAATACCATCCTTTATTTTCCTAATGAAGTAGCACTCTCAAGTGCTAGATTCCAGCTTACATGCATGGAACCTTATTAAGGATATATATTGTAGTCTCTACTACACATATATATTTGGAAACTAAGGGATGATTATGCTAAAATTCATCATTGATCAAATCATGTCACACATGATCCAATTGTATCTCCCTACAACTCCATTGAGTTTAGGTGTGTTAGGAGGATTGAGATAGAAATGAATATTCATATCTTCATAAGGTATTCTTTGAATTTATCTAATAGGTACTTGCTACCTTGGTTAGATCAAATTCATTTAATCTTCTTTCAAACTTTGGTTCTAAACTAAAATTGTGAAATCTTTGAACATTTCAAAGGTTTCTCAGGTGAAGAGAAGAAATCTCATATCATACATTATCATCAATAGATATCACATATCCATAATGTTTACTATGATATGAATGATCTACATACATCAATTTGTATGAGATCTTGAATACCTCGACATCTAACACCATTCTCAGAGAAAGGTATATTGGACATTCTTTGAATACAATATTAACAAGTACGTAAGATTTGAAATTTTTAGAAATTCTTAAAATTTCATATCTTACCAGTCTATTGATCTCATCAGCAGACATATGTCCAAAACATGATGCCAGATCATTGTCAAATGATCTTCATCCTCCTATTGATCTATCCAGGTTTAATTTTCAGTGTTAGAAATCTTAATGAACCATTCATTAGTTTTTTAAATTTTGTGGAGTCCACTAGATGTTAGATTACTATCTGAAATATTTCCATCATAACTCTTTATGATAGTTCTATCTCAGAATTCATGTTTATTTCCAACATTTAGAAACAAACAATGAGTGTAATCTAGGTCATAGAGACATTCTCCAAGACTAAGGGCTCTCCCACTGAGAATATGAAGTCTATTTATCCAACAGAGATTGCTGCAACAATTACAACAATATCCATGTAGATGACTACTAAACCTTAAGATCAAATTTCTAATCATCTAATATATATATATGCAACCAACTGCAAATGTCATTACAAGATTGGGATACAATTGTCAGACTTTATCTTATGAAATAAGAAGTCAGAGTCAATGATTATATGTAGATTATTCCGATGCTCTATCTGAGTCCTTCACTAAGGATTTTAGATAGACTTGATAGTCATACTATCAATACATCAACTTATTGCAGTATTAGCATTCATCTAACTCTTTGGGCATGTTTGGTTGCAGGGTTGGGCAGGGTTGGCCCAACCATGGTTACTATTCACAAGGGTATTTTCTCCTCACAGTTTACTATTTACCCATCCCAACCCAGCCCAACCCAACCCAGCAACCAAACAGGCCCTTTGGATGTCATATGGAAGTCACAGAAGTAGGTCAACTCTTTGACTTTCCTTCTTACTCGGGTCCGACCCATGCTTCCACTGCGCTCTCTTCATCTATAAACAACCATTATTCAAGACAAAGAATCTCTTATGTTGAATTCAAAGGATTTCAATACAAGAGCATTTCAACATTTATACCTGCTTCATTAAATTCATTCAAAATGATTATTATGAAGCTTCATGAATGACTTGAGTATAGATAGTAGAATGATGACACTCATCATATCTACATACATCTTAACTCTTAGAGACTTAGGTTCAGGTAGGTATTCAAACATTTTGAATTATCTCTTTCGAGCCACCATTCTGCATAATGCAGAGAACCATGTCATTCATGATTAAATGTCTAGAGCACATATGTATGCCAAAATATCTTCTTTTATTTTATAAGAATTATTTGACAATTACTATCACCATCGACAATGTCACTTCCAAAGTACACTCGATGAAAGATCAAGAACATAGAGACATAAAAACCCTAAGGTGATGTCTTATTATCTTATTTTATTGTCATTCCACATTATGTTGAGGAAACTTGCACATTGCAACCACAAATGTACACTTTGATTCTGATATGAATAAAAAGTTCGATTTTGGCATTTCTGATATTGTTCCTTTTTACCGATGCCTTGTTTAGAAAAGGAAAGAAAAATACCAAAAAGAATGTTGTTACTCCAGAGACCGAACAATTATTAAAAGATCATATCTTTTGAAGATCCCACTCCACGATGCCTTGGATCACTTTCCTATGCTCAAAAATCAATTGAAGAATAGATGTACCATGCGTAGGAAAACGAGATCACGTATAGAAAAACATGTTTTGACCAAGGCCACATCTTGTGCCATACAGAACAAATTGCCTAAGAAGAAGAAGGATTCAGCTTCACATTTTTACATCAGATGCGAGATTGCCAATGAAAACATTTGATTGCACTCTATTAGATAGTTCCTCGATCAATTTGATACCATCTTGCTTACTCATCAAGCTCAAGTTAGGTCCTCTTTACAAATCCCGTGCGATCCTTTAGTTTGCTGATAGATCTGTAAAGAGACCTAGGGGCATATTGAGGAACGTTATCGTGATCGTGCATGGCTTGCAGTTTCCAGTGGACTTTACTGTCCTGGATATGGACTGCCCTACACAGTTGCACCTTACCCTGATCATTCTTGGGAGGCCTTTCTTAGAGATCACAAAGGCTCTCTTCGATTATGATACAGGGAAGGTATATTTTCGCGCCAAGGGTGAGAAGGTACATATAGAGATGGTGAGAGAATCACACCCATTGAGTGATGCATCTTCGTCCAGTTCAGATATCTTGAGTTCTTTAGCCACCTACGATTTAATGGATGAGGTTCACTTTGACGACCTTGAGAGGTATCAAGTAGAGACCTATGATTTTCTATCAGAGGACGAGTCTAACATTACAGTTGGCAGTTTTTATGGTACTTTATATTTCAATATGGATGATTATAAGCTGAATGGATCAAATATCCGAGGATTTCATTGTAGATATTTCAGATTCAGATGATTTACATAATTCCTCCACTTCAGATGATCTAGAGATTGAGTTTCATTTAGCTTTCCTCTAGTCATCTTGAGGAGGAGCATAGTAATGAGTCGGATGATGTTTTAGACATCTTCTGTAGTCCGACTCTAGAGCATATTGAAATGGTGAATCACCAAATTACAGACACATCTACCACTGACACAGATCCCATTACACTTACAGATGAGGTCACAACATATACAGATCCTACCTTACTAGAGCTGAAGACATTGCTACCAAACATGAAATATGCTTTCCTTACGGGTCCACATCGACAGTTTTCGGTCATTATTAGCGTATATTTGATTGAAGAACATGAATCTTGTTTGATTAAGATTCTTGAACGAATCTGCAATGCTATTCAGTGGAATGCATCCGATCTCCGTGGGATCGATCCTGCTTTGTGTTCTCATCATATATATCTCGATCATGACAACAAACCTTCCAGAAAATTTCAGCGCATGCTGACTCCAATTTTAAGAGATGATGTCAAGAAAGAGATTATGAAATGGTCCAACGAAGGGTTTATCTATCCCATCTTTAACTCTAAATGGGTCAGCCCATTACATGTTGTCGTGAAGAAGTCGAGAATTCAAATGATTAAGAATGAGAGTAGAGAGGAGATTCCAAAGAGAGTAACCACGTCGTGGCAGGTGTGCGTTGATTACAAGAAGTTGAATGCCACGATGAAGAAGGATCACTTCCCTTTGCCTTTTATAGACTAGTTCATAGAGAGGTTGGCAGGGAAGGAGTACTTTTGTTTCCTTGACGGTTACTCTGGATACATGCAGGTCACTATTGCTCTTGAAGACCGGGAGAAGACCACATTCACATGTCCTTTTGGCACGTATGCTTTTAGACGGATGCCCTTTAGATTGTGCAATGCCCCTGCTACTTTCCAGAGGTGTATTCTTGCTTTTTTGCAGACATGGTTGGTGAATTTTCATTGGTCTTTATGGATGATTTTTCGATCTATGGTGAGTCCTTTGACGATTGTTTAGCGCACCTAGACTAGGTTCTTCAGAAATGTTGTGAGGTAGACCTCATTTTGTCATGGGAAAAGAGCCATTTCATGGTTACACACGGGATCGTGTTGGGGCATGTCATCTCCAAGCAAGGCATGGAGGTTAACCGTGCCAAGGTGGATGTCATCAAGCGTCTCGAACTACCATCCAACATCAAGCAGTTACGATCTTTTCAGGGGCATGTTGGCTTTTACAGACGATTCATTCAGGATTTTTCCAAGATTGCCCGACTGTTAACTGAATTATTAGGCAAAGACATCTAGTTTTTGTTAGATGACAAATGTATTCATGCCTTCCTCACATTAAAAGAGATGATCATCAGTGCTCCAATCCTACAGCCACTTGATTGGTCTCTTCCCTTCGCGATCATGACGGATGCTTTAGATTTTGTGGTCGGGGCTGTATTAGGATAGAGGAGGAATGGACATCCTGTTGCTATCCACTATGCTAGCTGGACTTTAGATGATGCTCATCGCAATTACACAGTAACAAAAAAGAAGATGTTGGTAGTAGTATTTGCATTGGACAAATTCAGATTTTATGTTATTGTCTCCAAGATCACAGTTTACACAGATCATTCAGCTATCATATTTTTTATGGAGAAGAAGGATGCCAAGGAACGCTTTCTTAGATGGATTCTCTTACTTCAGGAATTTGATTTGGATATTGGAGACAAAACTGGAGTAAAGAAAGTGGTAGCTGATCACCTCTCTTGATTACAGATAGAGCAGCCTTCAGATGAGTACACACCAGAGATTGCAGAGAGATTTCCAGATGAGAATCTCTTTGAAGTTACCGAGCTTCCATGGTATGCAAATATAGTGAATTTTCTGGTTACACAAAAAAGTCCACAGGGGTTGGTCGAAGGACCGAGTCGACAGACTAGTTTTCGAGGCACGAGACTACCATTGGTAGGATCCGATTCTTATTTGTAAGGGACCGGATTGCGTTTACAAGCATTGTATTCCTCAAGAGGAATACAATAGTGTCCTCACTCCGTGTCATTCCTTAGAGGCAGGGGGACATCATTAGGGAAGAGGACAACACAGAAGGTACTTCAGAGTGGATTGTGGTGGCCAACTCTTATTAGAGATGCTTGTACATTTGTGAAGAGTTGCCCAGATTGTATGAGAGAAGTAGGGACAGTCAGTGCTAGAGATGCGATGCCTATGTGACCTGTTATTATTTGCGAGATCTTTGATGCATGGGGCATAGATTTTATGGGATTGTTCCCTTCCAACAGCGACTTTGAGTACATTCTTCTCGTTGTAGATTATGTTAGTAGATGGGTGGAGGCTATAGCTGCACGAACCGCAGACAGTAGAATAGTATGCAAGTTCCTGAGGGAACATATTATTTCACGATTCGGTATTCCACGTGATCTTATTTCATATGGGTGTAGTCATTTCATTAATAGGGAGGTGAAAAACCAAGTAAAGAAAGATGGCATTGATCACAGAGTAGCTTCTCCTTACCACCCACAGACGAACAACATGGCTGAAGTTTCAAATAGGGAGGTGAAATCAATTCTTCAAAAATTAGTATGACCGGATAGAAAGAACTGGTCGTAGCTTCTATACCAAGTTCTTTGGGCATACAATACTGCATATAAGACTCCCTTTAGGTACTTCACCCTTCAGACTGGTTTATGGGAAGCCATGCCATTTGCCCGTAGAGATCATGCATAAATCTGAATGGGCTCTTAGAGAGATTTCACTGGATATGCAGAAAGCAGGAGCCAAGAGGGAAGATGTATCTGAAAGAGCTAGTGGAGATTCGAAATCAGGCATACGAGAACACCCTCATTTATAAGGATAAAGTGAATAAATGGCACAATAAACATATTCAACACGAATTCTTTGTTCCTGTTGAGAGAGTATGGTTGATCAATGCACAATTGAGAATTTTTCCTGACAAATTGAACAACAAGTGGGAAGGACCTTACATAGTCAAAACGGTGCATGACAATGGAAGCATAGCTATATCAGATGTGTCATCTCGTGCAGAGCCGTTCGTGGTGAATGGGCAGATGTTGAAGCACTTCGTGGAGACTACTGATCATCTGACCCATGTTGAAGTGATCTATTTTGTACGGGACTCATGATTACTTTTGTACTTCATCTCGTCTTGTGGAGAGACTTTTGAGCCATTCGATTTTTGGAGTACACTACCACTTGTATATTCTTCATAGACCACAATCGTCCCCAGTTTTTGCTCGTCTTCTACGCTTTGGATACCAGATCCAAAGTATAGGGGAAACTGATTGCCCGTTGATTAGCGTTTTCGATTTTTTTCTTTTTCTCCTGTATATCCTTTCTTTTCCACAAATCACTGGTCCTTAATTTTTGGTCACATTCTTTTTTATACTTAGGATGCCTTATCCTGAGTATAGGGGGGACCGAGTGATTTCGTTGATCTCATTTTCTCTATCTCTCTTATTCCTCCATTGCATATTCTTTTACCTTAGTCACCTCGTTTTTCCTCTTCCATTATGCTTACGATGACCATATCGTAAGTATAGGGGGCTGATTGACTTCACGTAATTTATTCTTTTTCATCCACTTTTACTAAGCACGAGTTATGTCCTCCTTTTTCTCTTTTGATGATATGAGGAGAATGAGCTATGTATAGGGGGTGCATATATATTGTATATACTTTTGTCCATAACTCGTACTTTTATGTATTTTCTATATCTATAAAATCCATAAAAAGTGGGTGAGGGTTAATTTTAAAATATAGATACTTATTTTTTTTTATAAAATCCTTATAAATAAGTAAAATATGTTTAAAATCTTTATTTAAAATGCTCAATTTAAAATATGTATTTAGTATCTGTAGTACTTTTTAAAATTCTATCTAATAAAATGTGTAAAAATCATTTAATCTTTGTAAAATTCTCTGTATATAAAATTTGTAAAATACATTAGTTATTTGATACAAATAAAATATGGGTAATTTATCTTGTAAAATTCTTGTACATATAGTTGTTTATAAAAATCAGAAAATCTATAAGAAGTAAATTAGTTCTAAAATTCATAAAAAATTACAAAGCCTTAAAATCCATAAAAATGAGTAAAATTAAAACAATGCACTTCACAAAAACATTGTTGCATTTGCATTCACATTTTTCAGAATAAGTTTGATTTCTGGAACTAGGGATTGAGAATAGTCTGAAGGATGGAGCTTGATTATGGCTATTAGCTTTCGTTGTAAGGAGCCTAGTTAGGATCTGGAATTTTGACTTTGCAGGTCTTTGACTTAAATCCTTATGTTCCATTAAACCATATTCGGGAAATCAACTCATATGTGCTTAAGTAGAACACTTGGTGTCATCCGTACAACTCTGCACCAATGAACCAATTTTTGACACATGCACTTTGAACTTAGCTTGATTTGCATGGAGTTGCGAAAGGCAGTTCATCTTGGTAGTGCATTTCTATCCTTGTCCATACAGCATTGATGTCTAAAGACGAGAGAGATTGGAGTTGTTATTGTCGCTTCGGATGACGGAAGGATTAGCTGACACATTCTTAGATCTCAAAAAAAGGGACAGGACAAAAGACGTTATATCCATCGAGGCACTAAAATATGAATGCACTGCAAGCAAATTACTAAGCCAAATCAAAGAAGAAGCCACCAAATACAAATACGACCACAATAATCAAAGCTTCCACAAAAAATGCATGTACATCTTAGTGGAGACTTAGCTAACCGACTGAGCTTCACAAGGAAATACGTCTACACTGGTCGCACTCCAGTTCTTTTCTCATTCTTATACTTTCTCTCCATATTCGATTGTCGACATAGCACGAACTGACCTCAGATGGGAATACCACCCTCCCCGAGGAAAGAGTGGCTAGATGAGGAATCAAAGAAAGTGTATAGCTAGGATGGACGGTTTCTTCGCTTCTTTAAGTAAGAAGAGCTGAATCAATTCACACACTGTATAAATTGACATAAGTGTTGATAGAGTCGGTGATATAAACAAGTGAGTCTGAACTAGCTAATGAGGTGAACTTAAATAAGGATTTGTGGAACTTGAGGACTGTTGAGAATAAAATCCTAATCCTAGTTAAGGTTCTGACAAAATGCTTGTTTCAGGCCCGATCGAGCTCTGTCCTTTGTTTGTTCTCATGAATTGGTTTAGGAAAACAAATTCATCGTTTAACTTTCTTTCTTTTCACTTTTCAAATAAGTGTTTGCTAAGGGACTAGCAAAGTTTAAGTATAGGGGTTGATGAATCAATGATTCATTAATATTTCTGTCGCATTTTGTCTTAAACGCCTTAACAAATACATGTAATCCATTTTTTTAAAAAACTCCATTCATAAATGAAAATGCACTTTTATGCATCAAAAACATGTAAATAAATAAAAGAATAAAAATAAAGAAAAGAAAAGAAGGAAGATTGTAAATATATATATATATATGTACAATATAACTCAGAAAATATAAATATAGCTGTAAGATATATTTATCTAACCTAACCCTTGAGACCAATGATTGATCGACAAATAAACAAGTAGGAGGAGATAAGGAAAGAATATCATAAAAATAATAAAAAATACACTTTATTCAAATAAATATTAAATCATCATTGATTTTTTAGTTAATTGATATGTACATATTTTTCACCAAACTCTTCTCCTAATTAGTTCTAAAAATATAAATAAAAATATGAAAATAAGCTAAAACTATTATCTTCTATATATGCCAAGAAATCCATCTTTTAAATTGTCAAATTCTCAATTTCCAAACATCATTACTTTCTCATACGAACTCCAATTTCATTCTACTTACCTTTAAAGTTCATAAAATAATATTATCTGATTAATGGAGGTGTTTTCGTTAAAATCGGAGTCCGTTTGCAAAAAGTCAGTTTTGGGACATAAAGACAATGTGGTTTCTGGGCATTTTATTTTATTTAGAACACATATTTATAGTTTTAGTAATTTTATAATTTCGAATTTTTTTATGACCTTGTATTTTCACCATGATTTATTTCAAATTTTTTAGACTTTATTTATTATTTTAATAAAATCCAAAACCCTAATTTATAGATGAAATTGAACTATATGACTTATATTTGTATTTATTAATATATCTAAAATAAATTATTAAAATCCACAAAAATTCACGAAGGCATGATTTATTATTCTAATAATTTAAAAAATATAAAATTAATATAAAATTACATATTTATTGAATTAAAAATCCAAAATTTATTTATTAAGTATTATTTATACCTATTTATTAATATAATATTTATATTTTGTACAATATTTTTTATGAAAATTAATTATTCCATAATTTAGATAATTTAATTCTCTTTATTTTTGGTTTTATACATATTTCAAATAATGTTATTTACTATTTATTACATAATTTATAGTGTATTTAAACATTTGGCCAACCAGGTGCTGACACGTGTCGGCTGCTGGTTCTTCTTCTCCAAGAAGTCGTTGCAGATTCTGCTCCACCGGTCGAAATTCAACTTTTTTTCCCGCGCTATTCCTAACTTCCTCGCTCGATCCTAACCCTTCATCTTTTCCCCTAACTATCTTCATTCATGCCTACCCTTAGATCCACCTTAGATCCTTTCCATATCACCGATAAATTCCACTAAAGTTGGCGCATTCAAACATAACTCTCCAACTTACTGGAACCCCCCAGTTCCAGTGTCCACCCTCCTTCTTCCAAGCCTCGTGTCGCCCGAATATGGTGGTGACATCGCCCATCCGCCAACCCACTTGGAAAAAAGAACGTTGAAGGAAAAGCTCTCGACGACCAATCGCTTTGCATCGCAGCGCCACGTCGCGTCAAGCTCCAGGAAGGATCGACCGTCGAGCTGTTATCAGAGGTAATACACCTCTCTTTCACAGATTTGTGCATCCATTCTTTGCAATTTTGTTTCTCTATTTTCGTTTATCCATTAGCGACTTTAATCGTGTAATATAGGGTCTCTTAATCATCCTTCTTAGATGCTCATCAAATTGACACCGTAGATTCATTTCGATATCAAATAAACCCACGTCTCATTCTTCGCTATTTCTCACAACTTTCTTCATTAACTCTAGAAACAACATTTTTTATCTTGCAATTTTTGGCCAATTCTTCGCAAATGAAGCTCACAAATTACTCATTGCAGGTCCATCTTTCATCTGGAGCGACATCAAAACCTTTGGATCTTCCAAACTTCATGCAATTCACAATCAAAGTAGGAGCAGCATCAGATCTTAGTCAGCCGGACATCTACTTTCATTGACGGAGAACGTCGCCTTCCAGCCACCTTTGGAGGAGATCCACCACGGGCGAGCTCAAGGGATGAAGGCGTCACCCCTCTAGCCTCGCCGGAGGCCCAAGCGTCACACCATTCGCACACTATAATTTGGAGAAGGGGACATCATCGTCAGCTGTGTGCAAGACTGCAAGAACATGAACACCAGACACTACAGTTGGTTGACACGTGGCACTAACGGACGGTCCAGATCGCGTCCCCGATTCTAATCTTGACCGCCAAATCTGAAACGATGGAAAAATTGCATCAAAAACCCAGCGAAGTTCCTAATTTTAAGATGGGCTCTAGATATTTCCCGAAATTACATTTAGGTCCTTGCACAGGGACCTAAATGTAATGCCTTTGGTTCTCTTTTCATTTCAGTCCTGACAGGGACCTTTTCATAAAAAAACAATAAACTTTTCTTTGTAGTTATACCCCTGTCTTGTAGGCATTGTTTGGACCTTGATTTTTCCGTATTTTTCTGTGATTTTTTCAGGGTAGCTTAATAACTACCCAAAAAAATTTTCTATTATTTTCCCCTTATTTTTCGTCCCTTCTTTGTGTTGCCATCTCGAGTTAGCTTTGAGACATATTTCTTTTTAATTCCTTTCTTTGTAAAATCAAGAATAAAGAGTATTTTTCTGGAATTTCATTCTTGTGTTGAAATCTAAAGTTTGAATATTCTGCCTCCTTGAGTTCGACCCAGTCACACTTACCTAGTAAAATAATTATTGAACGACAAAATAGGAGAAAAATCCACTTTATCTGATTCTTTCTCTCTCTGTTGTTTTATTGTATTTTTGTTTGATCAACGTGGTTCCCTGTTTACGGCCTTTTCTCTAGGCCGACATCTTAACCGTAGGTCAGAATCACGTTATCAATCATTCATTTAATATTATAATTAATTAATTAGAATTAAAATTTGACATCTCGTAAATAATTAAGGCTACTTATTGCGAATAACTGACCTGATCATTGAATATTTGCATATGTAGTGAAGGCTAGGGTATTGGCCTTAGATCATCACAGAAGCGTGTCGATTAGATTGAATATGTTCAAGGGAATTAGTCATACTAGTTACAAGGGGCAAACAGATTTCAAAATTTTAAACAAGATGAACTCCCATGAAATGAGAACATTTCTGAAATCGTTTCATCAAGATCACAAATGAGTAGTTGGATTACCTCTTGATACGTGATTGCAATTGTTTGTCTTTAAATAAAGAGACTTCACGTCTTAATTCTGATTCAACGAAGGATGCACATGCAGATGCATGGATGAGATGTGTAGATCCCACAATTCGATTTGATATTGAGATCGTAGAATCTCCTGATTTTGTCTCACGAAATATGTAGCCTTCCTCATGAGCAAGAATATTGAAGAAAGAGGAGATTCATGAGTAGTCGATCTTGTAGCACAGTGGCATTGCAACAATGACGGGGCTGTTAAAATCAGTACCATTGACGAGCACAATAGTGTGAGAGAGAAAGATTTCAACTTGTGAGTTGATGTTGTATTTTTTTAAAGAAAGATCTAGGTCTAGCCTTCCTTTTATAGCATATTAGATGGTGGAGATGTACTCCTAATTGAAATCAATGGTCAAGATTTTTTGCAACAATAATTCATTATTTAAAAGGAAAATAAATAAGTTGAGAAAAATATACAATATATTTAATTTCAGTTAAATAAATAGATTCCAATGAATGAAGTAGGACTAAAGAGCCACCTTCCATGTAAAGGGGAAGGGGATATCCTCCTTCCACAAGTACCATGGTGGACATCCAACATGGATTGGAGAGAGAAAACTCTATCTCCAATCACCATCTAATGTAATATTTTTACATTATATATGTATTCATATAAGGGAAAAGGGAGTCTACACCTAAGGGTGTACGTAATTACCGACGCCCGGCTCATTTTTTTCATTATTTTTTTGATCTTTTTTAAATGGAACCTTGTGAGAATCATAACATTATATATCACAGTGGTATCATTCAAAAATCAACTTATTAGAGACTCATATCATCTTCATCACGACTATCAAATTTTAACGATCTCAAAATTACTAAAATTGACCCCTTCTAGATGAACATGTTAGGAATGTTTGTTTTGCACAAAACATGAAAATCATATTACTTTAAATATATTAATAAAATTCCACTAAGGTTTACTTAAAAAAATCTAAATTTTTTTTAAAAAGATCGGGTATAGGTAGTTTAACTACACCCCTGGGTACGTGCTCCCAAGTCCCTTCATATAATTATTTGTCAACAAAAATATCACAAAATAATTTGAAAATGATTTGTGACCATTGCAAACAAACCATTGTCAATTGTCAATCAAATTCAACCACCAATATAAAATTTAAATTGCATTTACAATTAATTATAATGTGAATCCATATCACGTTAACATTGAATTCCTGAATCCTTTATACAATTAAATCTCTCCAACATAATAAATCTCACTTAAATATTTATAGCTATTATGGATATTGTTATCCACATTAATAATATGCTTGATAACTAAATCATATTAAGTTATCTTAGATGACCATTATCATGTGTCCAAATAATATGGATCATATTAACATCATTCATGATAACTAAACCATATTTAGTTATCAATTTACCAATGCTTAGATATATATTATCAAAAATAAAATTATTCTTGAACCCTTTAAAGAACAATTTGCTTTCTCCGCAGAAACTTAGAGATAAGGACATGGAAATTGTACTTTCCATGTATAATGACTTCGATATTGAGATCATATCTCAATTCCAAATCTAGGGAACATCTAAAAGATGTTAGATAAAATTAAAATATATTCAAATCTTCTTATTGCATCCAAATCATAGTCAGATCAATGTTAAATTGGACTAAACATAATTTACTAATCTATTGAGAGGAATCACTAAAATACACATATGTTTCATCACTCCCTCATAATGGAAGTGTCATGGTTATTCATTCATTTTTTATCATATCACCCTCAAGTATTCCTAATACCCGTACATCATGTACATTGGATGACCTAGAAAAAAACCCAATATTTTAGATCATGTTTGAACTATCTCCATCAGGGTTTTATCATTAGGTTTCTCATGTGATCATTAGGAGTTGGTATCAATAATACACTTTCCAAAAGCATTTATCATAGCTACAAATTCTATCGTGATTCTAAATTAAGATGACCATCAATGGAATATAGTCCCATTGTCTGATGAGTGAGCTCATGTCTTCCAGATCACTAGTAAACATGTATGATCCCTTATATAGATCGTATTACTCATATACCCTTATATGCACATCACCTCACCGGTTTATAGACCTTGGTTAAGTCATCAACTTATTCGTCAATCCTAATGTACATGGCTAGACATACAGTAGTAAATATGTCTCCAGTCATAGGATTTATGCCTATATTGTGATAATATGAGACGTAGGTCTTGGTTATCTTGATCTTGTTAAGTGAACTCTTTGACCTATTTGACACCTCTGAATCTCTATTCCTATGTAGATGGCATACATCAAGAGATCGGTCAGATATCAACCTTTAGGGAATGATTGCCATCTTTTTCTCAGGTTCGAGATCCTTTCTCAACAATCATTTGACAGTGCTAGATAAGTCCTCAAGCTATCTGTTTAGATATCATCCAAACACCGACCTCTATGATTCAACATTTGAATCAACATGTGTATTATTATTAAGGTGGTAATGGTACGTAACCCGGCTATTATATAAATTATTTATTCTTAATTTCAAATTAAGGTGTGAATCGCAATAACTTGTATTGCATAATGGCTCATCGTGGGATCGCATGTCCAACTTATAGTTCTATTTTTTCTTTCTCTTTATATAATAACCTAATAGTGACTAGTGTAATTTTAAATATAATATTTTTATTGTTTATTATTTAAAAATACCAAAAATAAAAAAATATTTTTTCCTTTCAAAATATTTAAAAATTATTTAGTATTTATATATGATGTATTTTATTCTTTGTTCTACGTGAAAATTGTTTATTTTAATAAAATACCCAACTTTCATGTAGAATAATTTTTATTTTTTACATTATTAATTATTTATTTCAATTTGATAATATTTATTTCACTTATTCATTTTCAAATTTGACCATGTGGACTAATCTCTAGCCGCTACATACTGACAGTTCTATTTAATGCGAGTCCACCTCAGCAAGATCTGCTTGATATTATGATCAAGAATATCTCATCACTTCACACACAACTCCATCGAGATTGTTAGATCCCAAGATCCAACAACCACCTATCATCTTCCTCCTCGTGCCCCTTTGACTCATGCTCCACCAATTGCGTAACATGCAATCGTCGTTAGTTTATGATGGTATCCACATGTGGCTTTAAGCCACAAGACTGGTACCTTCATATTCTCCCCACATCTCTCTCTCTCACACCCTAATGACCATGTCCACCATGTCCTCCATATGAGGTTACATTTGACATATGAAACCACCATCTCCGACTGCCTATTCTTTGAGAAACACACCCTCTCCGCCATCCCTCACCGGGTATACACTCTTATGTGATGTTTCTGAAGGATATGAGATAATCCTTAAGCCCATTATGGAAGCATGAGGATCGCATCATATGCGATCGGGAGGAGTTAGTCACACTAGTTGCTCAGGGAAACATAATTTAAAAATTTTAAAATGATGAAACCAAATGATCCAAGAACAATTCTTGGATCGTTTCATCTAAACACCATTAGGTATAAAGATTACCTCTTGAAGCATGGTTGTAATCGAGTCTCTAAACGAATAGACCTCCTATCTCATGACCATCTGATAGAGGAGATGCTTGCGTACGCGTTGATGAAATGCATGCTTATCGCAATCCATGTTGACAATCCAAGAGACAAATCTATTGAGCTCATCTCACGAGATCCGAGATCTTCTTCACAAGTGTAATGCGCCGAAGGAGACGCAGATCTACTAGTAGTCGAAGCGGCGACACAACAACATGGAGACATCGATAGTGATCTCTCTAGGGTTTAGAGTGGATGATCGCTTTACACAGAAGAGAGAGATGGGGCATATATGGATAATTAGAGAGAGAGATATCTTATTTTTCAACATCTTAGAAAGGCTAGAGTTGCCTCTCCTAATAGAATATTTTGGGAGTTTACGGATCTCAATCCATGGACAACACATAATAAATGGATGCGATTGATTCATTTCATTCGATGGCTGTGATTTTGTTGTTAAAAACACAAAAATAATTTAATTTAATTTATTGAATAATAATGAATATAAAATAATTTTAATTAAATCAATTATCCACGGAGACAACAGGAAGACCACTAACCTTCTTCCATAAAGAGGGGGAACAACCACCCATTCCTAATAGGAGTTGGTGGTGGTCCACCCTTCCTTTATGGTATGAGGAAATCTCCTCATTAATATATGAGATTGCATTATCACATGAAAATATCCAATATTTACAACAATATTTGTTGTAAATTATTTCACAAAAATAATTTATACTTATTTTATGAATATTAAATCTTGCCATTGGAAAATTGTCAATCAAATTCACAACACAAAATAAAATGTAAATTATATTTTCAACTAATTGTCCAATGTAAATCCAATCCACATTAACATTTAAATTGTAGTTGTTATTTAGAAATTGCTCTCTCTTACATATTATAAATCACATCACAAACACAAACCTTGTGAGAGACAACGAAGAGATCGATTGTTTAACCGACCTCTGATTCTCACTACACCTCCCACCCTGCTATAGATGTTATGAGGAAGTGATGTACATGAGCATATGAGGAATTGGACCACGTGTATGAGGATCATCACGATTAACTGAGTGATCTAATTTTCAGTCAGTAGTAATTTATGAAATACTTGTACCATACAAGGAGATACCTTTTCTTCTTGAAGAAACCTTTTATGTCACCAGCACTCATGGATATCAGAAGGTGACATCATCTTCCCTAGCCATCACCAACACTACCACCATAGACAAGCTAAATCCCCCGAAACATGTTACGACCCTACAAGAATGGGTCGATTTTTACGGTGGTTCATCTAACGAGGAATCCACAAACGCTACACTGGTTACTCATGGTAGGGAGAAGAACTCTGACCTTCCTCTTGATGCTTCGTATAGAAATAAACCGACCAAGAAAGTCATCTTTGACCATAGAAACCAGGTGATTTCTAAAGAATCCTCATTTGGTCCTGAAGTGGTTCATCAGGTAAGTGCAATCAATATGATGCTTGTCAAAGGACATTTACCTTTTGTTGACAATAATTAGAGATCCTATGTGTATGACTATTGTTCTTCTTGGGATGACTATGATCATTACTTGACGTCTACATCTTCAACCTCATCACTCCATCGTACATCAACATATTATATCCCACCGCACTCCTCCAAGAAGGTTCATCGAAAACCTACCCCCTTGAACATACATCTTAAATCTACTCGATCCCCCACGTGTAATTAGTTGACCACACTAAGATTGACCTACACCTAAGTATAGGGGAACTGATATCATTGTGTATACATCATTTCAATTCTTTCCTTCTTCACTACAACCACCCCATTTCTTTCTCTTCTGTTATGCTTAGGACTTTCAAATCCTAAGTATATGGGGGAGACTCAACTTTCTATTCGTTATGCTCAACTATGCTTGGTACGACCTATGTCTTCAGTTTACTTTGTGTCATGAGGACATAGCACAAGTTAAATATAGGGGTGTGTGTATATATTATATATAGCTTATCCATATCTCATATTTCAATTGTTTTCACATCAAAAATTGGGTTTGGATACAAGTTGTGTATATTATGTATATTATACAAAATTTCTTTGTGTTTATAATACCTATCTTCAAATATTAAGGGGTATAATAAGTAAAAAAACTTTTAGTGAATATTCTAACTACTAGATTTAAAAATGACTAGCTACTTATCAGTGAGGGAACAATAGTCTCCCTTAGTAGATTGGGTGTTTAAAGTACAACATGTAAGGCACCATCCTAAAGTAATACAGGTAAGCATTCTACGGTCCATAATTACACCACTAATGGCTAAAAGTAGATGCAACTAGCCACATGAATTCAGTCTAATCACTACGTCACTTTAAAAAAACACTCTCAAAAAAATAAAAAAAAAACACTCTAAAAACAAAAAAACCTAACTTTAGGTTCTACCCTTGTCATTTTCATTAAAGAAACTTGGGTTTTTAATAATCCATGCTTCCCCAAGTTCGGAAAATAGGAGCGCTATATTGCACCCTTAATATCTACCTTCTAAGAATATGATCAACAAATCACATACATAACTATATGATCGATGAACCTCGATTTCATCATACTAATTTCCATTTATTAATACCCTTGCTTAAAAATGTGTCAGTAAAAACCAGAGTAAATGTTGTATATATCGTGGTCTTAGAATACATTAAAAATACAAAAAATACAAAATAAAAAAGACAAGTGTTTTATACCTTTAAAATGCTCCCAAAAATATTTTTTCTCTTGTTTGCCTTATTTTGGGTTTTTAGTCAACATGAAACTTGTAGATCTAATCAAGATCTAAAACTTTCATGTTTTGAGTTTTTCCAAATCCGTCTTCCTTTTATATATTTTTTATTTTCATTTTATTTTGACTTTTTAATTGATCTCATTGTCCACGAGACTCTTTCTAGTTTAGCCACGCGGCCCGCTCCCATCGAGCCACCCACCTTCCTCCCAGGTCGTCTGATTTCCTCCACTGTGTCTCCGTCTTAGCGGCATGTCCGTGTTTCCTCTCCACCATTTGATAGGGCCTCGAGATCTCATTTGGAATGCCCGCCCCCACCCGCCCCATGACCATTGGATCACTAGATCCAACATCCATCTACGCCTCATTCAAAGCCACACGATGCGACCTGATCAATTGATCAGGAACGCTCCATCGCGCCATCATCGTGACCATTGGATCACAAGATCTAACGATCGATACATTATCTCTTGCCTCCAAACACCCCCTCTCTCCCACATTATCCACGTCAAACCCATAACCCCCTTCCTTTTTTCCTGATCACAATGGACACCTTTACCACTCTCTGAGGACGTTAAATCCTACCCTTAACCTCCAATAACCTCATGTAAAACCTGGCTAACCACACCCCTCACTCTCTCTCTCTCACTTCATATCTCAAATGCCAACCATGATCTCCATTGATTGCACTTCAGACCATTCCCCTTCAAATACGTTTCCTCAGTACGACGTCTACCTTTTCCACCTTTACGTAGGTTGAGTCCCATTGCTTCTCCTGTCTTTCGTGACAAAGAGGGGACCAATCGAGGTTGCGAAGATGATCATTGGCTCCAGTGATGACCCTTGCACACGGTAGGCCATGTTCTGTCTGTAACATGCCAGCGAGCTACTCCAAATGGTTGATGGAGTCCAGCAAAGATCGGAGATCTTCTTGGAGCTTAGCTCAGACCACCCTCCTCCGCCTCAATCACCAGGTAAGCTTTCTCCTCTTTTCTTTGGTGAATGTCATAATTAATTAGGTGTTCACATACTCGTTCTCTCGCAATTGATCACCCCATCTTCTCCACCATACCTCACTCTTGTCAGACCATTAATCCATGTCTTCTCTCTATCAAAACCTCAAGCCTTGTCACCTATTTTCTCCGTCGTTCACAGGGAAGGAATCCAACGAGCCTCCACCTTCTCTTCTCGTTAAGGCTCCCATCACCTCACTTCGCCTGCATTGACCACACCTGCTTGCTTTGGATATTTCCAACTAACAACTACAAGTAATCATTCAATGGTAGGAGCTTCATTGGAGCTAATTTATCAAGCTCTGCCTCCGCGTGCGGTCGTCACCAGCTTCCTCCAGGTTGTACAGAGTCTTCCCTGTGCCATGAACTTGATCGTCTTGCATCCATGACTCTTCTTGGATCTTCAACGAGCACGGGAGACGGTGATGGAGCTCGTGCAGGCCCACCGAATATCCAAAAGCACCGCAAGCCATCAATGGAGACGCTCTAGGAGTTACAAATATCGTTGGATGGCATCTCCCCAATGCCCATCCAATAGTCCTCAATCAGCCACGTTGATACCTCTAAAGCTTGGAGGTTTGGTGTGCTCGAGCTAAGCCAGAGCACCATGTGATGACACGTGGCCTGAGCCTCCAGCCAGCCTCTCGAGCCTCGCACCGAGCTTGAGCCATCTTCTGAGCCCAGCCTCACGTTCTCTAGTCACGTGAGGTCTGGGAAAATTATAGTGGTGCCCTTCTTATTTATCTAGTTTCCAATCATGTCAACAAAACTTGAATGTTAATTTGACACTATTGAGAGGGTTAGTCTCGGATTTGTGAATAGATTTAGGTTTTCCATTCATTAGGGAGTCTGACCCCCAAACCCACTTGTATTATTCCATTTTTTTAATTATTTCTCTGCTTATTTTTTCTCTTTCTGTCTCTTTGACATAAAATTCAATCTTTTTGTGGGAGGGTCTGGTGGACTTGGAGCGACTTTCTTGAAGTCAACGCATCTCGAAGTGCTACAGAGGTCGGTGATTCGTGGAGCGAACCAGCTGCTGAGATGCGAAGAAGAGTTTTGAAGAGAGATTTTTATTTTAATTAATTTGTCATAATTGCATATTTACAACAAACTCTATTTGGAATCTCTCGTGTGTAACTGGATCCTTGACAATGGACCCTTCATGGTCGTGTGGTTTGCTTGACATAGAATAGGACCTGCACTCACGGCTCTCAGAGCATTTCCTTATATTATTTTTTTGCTTGTACTAGTACTCTATAGGATCACACATAACACTTTACGAGACACACTTAAACAGTAGATCTATTAGTAAAAATTAATTTGTTCATCACTCACTATTAGAACTGCCTGTTTAGTAATGATTTTCTAGTGTGCATTTCATATATCATAGAAAATTCATTTCTACTTGTGTCTCGCATGTAGAGCATGAGGACAACTTTTAGTCTTCTGAACTGGGCATGCATCATTATTTTTCATTTCATTGGCTTTTCTCAACTCCCTTCCCCTTGGTTTTAAACATAGGATAAAAAGGAAAATGGTACTTATAGTTAGGCATGCCTTGTGTAGTGGATTTAATTCGGTGGTAATTTAACTTAAAATTGTGATTGCTAATAGAACTGACCCAAAAATTGACTAAAACTAACCATTGTCTTCGGGAGAGCAACCCTGTCATTGTATGATTTACTTGCAAGTGAGAGAATGACGGCCTTAGGATAGAGTCAATGCTACGATTTTCATATCAACTACTGGTTCAAAAAAATGATTAGCCACTTTTCAGTGAGGATCTACAGGTAGCCTCTAAATGGTCCTAATTTCCTTAGTAGAGTGGGAGGTTTAGATGAGACCTTATAAGGCTTTGTTCTTAATAAATGGGTAGTCGTATTTATACGGTCCACACTCACTTCAATACTAACTGAAAGTGGGTGCAACTATTCGTAAGAATCGGGACAGTCTGTAGGGAAGTACATGCACCTAACAACTCGTTAATCCGTCAAGACTTACATTTATCACCAACTAAAACCGATAAGATAATTCGGCCAAACCTTTATGGCCTGCACATATTGAGTTGGTGAATTTGGTGTTTGCTCTTGCATTTGTTTTGTGTTTGTCCTTGTGTGTTGTTTTGTGTACTTGCACATTTTCTACCTCGATCCAATTACATTCATCCACTTATCTTCAAGATGTCGGGATATTGGTCCCCATACCCAGACCTCCCAGGTCACTCGTCTTCGACCATAATCTGATCATCTTCACCTTCTTATTCCTCCTCATACTCCCATCTAGATTGTGAAGTCAGAACTTTTACTGAATTCCCCACTTTTTCGTATGTCTCACCTACCACTCCTTCTTACACCCCAGACACACTTCCAACTTGGGCTAATTCACCTTATAGTAAGTTGATTTCTGGAATCAATGAATCATTTAAAGAGAAAGACATTGCTGAGATTGGCAGAATTATGTGCCCCCATAGACCTTATTCTCATCTCAAGTTGGGACCGGACATCAATTCACATATACACATCTCGACTTGACCTTAGGTCAAAACATGGTCAATCGAAAAAACTAAAAGGAGAGGCATGCATCATATGATCTTCTTGACTTGACTAACCTTGAAATTAATCCCACCTTGATCAACCTTCATTCGGAGAGCCTACATATTCAAGGTCTTGGACTCATGAGGTAGACTTACAATCCCACCTTCCATTGACTCTATTATTCGAGGCTCCGACCAATATTTGCCATTCAGATGGTCGATACTCGACCCAAAATGTCATGCCAGAGTCTAGGCATGTTGAGTATGAGACTTCAAGATCTCACCAGTATCCTCTGCGAAGACAAACTACTTCAATGATTTGCTATGAGGACTCTTTTGAAGATAACATTTCTAGGGTTGTGAAGAGATACGAATTTATTGAAGATAAACATATAAATGTCAATGACAGAATCAATTCGATTTATTCTAGCTCAGGTATGGAAGTAAAGCATGGAATACGCGGATTCAATGTTGGAAATTATGAGGACACAAGAAAACACACACACTCTATGCAGTCGGAGTCCTTTCTATCTCCCTCTTCTACTAACCACTTACCTTCCCTTCCATCACCTATTCAAAATAATAAAAATAAAAATCCCAAAAAGATTAAAAATAATGAAAAATTAAAAAAATCATAAAATAGAAAATGAAAAGGACCTAAAAAAATTGGATCTACCCTAAGGGAAGAACTCGATGAAGAATTGATTTTTAACCTTCCCTTTTTAAAGGCCATTGATCACTTCACCGGTCTCAAAGTATTTGTGAGAATAAATTTATGCCTAAAAGGTAGGGCAATAAGAGGACAAAGACTGAAAGATACATAGTGTCTATGGACACCTCCTTGGTGATGGGGAGAAAGACCAAGAGTCGAAGAATGATGCGATGGCCTAGGGTTGAATGTGAAATCAAAGACATTACCTTTACCCATGCAAGAATCGATGATGAATCACCAAGAAATATCCTCCTGCCCTCTGTGTTTGACAAACTCAAACTCAATTCAATCACAAAGTCTAGAGCAATTGTTTAGTTGGTTGATCGATCTATAAAATGACCGAGAGAAACCATTTTAGTCATCATTTCTTTCTAAGGTGCTCTGCTACAGGTAGACTTCATGGTCATTGATATTGAGCACAGAGGAGAGTTTACCCAGTCTTCTATTATTCTTGGGAAGCTGTTCTTAGCCTCGGCTAAAGCGACTGTAGATTGTGAGAATGGGGAGATCAATTTCGTAGCATTGGGAGCACTTCGAACGCATCCATTCTTCGAAATGCTCTACTCTAAGGTAACCAACAAAGGTTTTGATAGTTATGATCATTGAGAGGTAAATGAGTCCCATCTCTCTGTTACACCTGAGATATTGGTTGTCGAGATGACCATTGGATCAGAAACTCCCCAGACATCATTGAGTCCCGTTGCGTGCACCACTCCTAATGCCAAGCATGCTGAGATCACTAGCACCTCCCTGAGATGTGTACTGACCCTTTTATGGAAGTTTACAATCTATATGGTGAATCGTCTGAAGAGGAATCCATAGTCAGCACTACAACACATCCCAGACCTTCAAAGCAGACAACCAGGACTGAATTGACCCCACCCAAAACATAGTTACTCCTTCCTCTAGTCAGTTATCCGGTGAGAAGAAGTCGAGAATTGACTCATTAAGGTGTTCCCCTTAACCCCTCAAGGCACGTCACTCTCCTCTCCCTCTCAATGATTCAGGTTCTAGAAAACTGACTATGAAAGTTTCCTTCAACATACCGGAGAACGAATTTTCGGAGGAATGCTCATTAGGTCCAGATGAGGTGGTTTATATGTGTGAGCTTAGTTTGGTTGTTCTTAAACCATATCTGAGCAAGCAATCGTGTGTCAACATTTGTTGGGCGATACCTTCACCAAACTATTACTCATCTGAGGATGATATTAACAGTGATACAAATATATATTTCCATCCACTTTGCTCCCGTAAGATGGTTCATCACAAACTTTCTTGATCCTTGCATATTTTTACTCCTTCTTGTATATATTTTTTCCCTCCCTCCCTAGTTACTCGAATCACTCGCCCGACTCCACATCGTTTCATTTTATGTCTACACATAGGATGACCAAATCCTAAGTATAAGATGGATAGTGATCCGAGTCTCTTCACCATTCTCTTTATATTCTCTAGATCTCATCGATTCTCACACTCACTTTTGTCATAGAGTTAGGTTGACCAAAGCCTAAGTATAGGGGGTGTCGATGCCCATCATGTATATATACTCATTCATTTTCCCTCTAGCCCTCACCCGTCCCATTTTTGATCTTCTTCTATACTTAGGCTGCCAGAGCCTAAGTATAGGGAGGCAAATTGACTTATATACTTATGTTATTTTATCTCTCCTATGCTTAAAACGAGCTATGTATTTTTCCTCATTTCTCGTGCTATGAGGACATAGCACACGCTAAGTACAGAGGGCATGTGTATATTATATATATACTTTACCCAAAGCTCGTACTTTCACGTAGTATCGTATATATTATCAAATAATTTCAGGGTGGGCAAAAAATGGAAAAAAATTGAAAAAATTGTAAAATACATGTATACTCGTATAACATGTATATTGTATAATTTGTAAAAGTTGTAATTCTTGTAAAAAACTTTTGTAAAAATTTGTTGTAAAATAGGAGGATACCAAAAAAACAAAAAAACATAAAAATAGGACTCTTATTTACTCTTGCATATCATTCTTGTATCTCAAAATAAATTATGTCTTGCACTTCATTCATCTATATAGAATGTTATATGCATCTCATCTGCATAATTAGCATATGCAAAGTGAAAAGTTAGCGGGTTCTAAATCGAGTTATGAATATAAGTTGAGGATGGATTTGATTTGACATTAATCTACCTAATTTCAGAGGGACCTTAAAGGAATTGGAGTTAAAATTTTTCAGGTCAAGTAACTTAATTCTTTAAGTCCAAAAGTCTTTGTTCACATGTTATATTGATTGTTCTAAGTGGAATAGTTCATACACACACATTATTTATTTAGGCAATGACCTAACTTGGACAAGTACCAAGTACATAGCTCTTCATTGATGAGGTGGTGAGGAGATAGATTCCTTTAGCTTGGAGTAGCACACGGGAGGAAACATATGTCCTCTGCTAGGGAGGGTAGTGCATCTCAACCAAGTTTAGTAGCCTTGACGTCTAACGATGGGAAGTTGTGGGTTGCAATAATACTTCAAAAGAGGTATAGTCTATTGGTTCAATAAGAAAGGCTCCTGATGTACATGTTGCACCTTATATATAGTTGAAAAAAAGAAAAGAAGAAAAAAGCAAAAAAGAGAGAACTCCAAAAAAGAGGACAGGCATGATTGAAAATAAAATGCCTGCCGAAGTATGAATAAGAAAGGCATACGCTTCAAAATCTCACACCATGGAAGCATGTAGCTGGAGACATGTCTACACGGGTCAAGCTCCATGGTTATGTGACTACACTGGTCATAGTCCATTCTCTTTTCTCCCTCTCATAAACTTGGTTCACATTCACTTCACTACAGTAGTCACATTCTCCATGGATATGTGACTACACTTGTATAATATGTATATTGTATAATTTGATGAAAGAGTTGGTTAAATCCCTGACACTTCCACATTCATACTAGAGTAGTGAAGTTCAAGAACACTTTGTTTATGAGGTCTTTAGATTTTAACTTAACCAGCATTAATAATTATAGTCTTTTGACTTAATTATCCACATTTCCATAATTTGAAAGATTTGTGGCTATATTGCTTGCTTAGTCTCTACCTTAAGAATATGATCAACACCTCACATACACGATTGCAGTTATATTGAGAAGAGTTGAAATTTCACTTGAGGAACTGGGATGAGGGGATTGAGTTTGGACTTGATTTTATGATGCTCGAGGATGGGACAAAATCATTGAAGGCTTCATGAAACTTGAGTGTCAACACCTTTAGCAAGTATGAGAACATGGTTCTTGTACTATCTCTTGACATTTACCTATGTGTCAGGGTGTGCTAAATTATAAAACAATTGTTGATCAGTGTATGCCAACTCTTTATAAAAGCAGTGGAGCTAGACAAAATTCAAAAGCAAATAAAGATATAAATATTGAAAGAAAAGCTCTCTCCCCTTCAAAGTTAAATATCAAAGAGCTCCCACCAAAGACGAGCGCTCCCAACCATTTAAAAAGTTTCCACTTGACCACCGCTAGTACGACTAAGTGTCGGGCTAGCAGCAAAAAAGGGCCCTGGATCGTAAATGCTACAAGTCTGGATATAGAAAGTATATTAGATACTCAAAAAAGGCACATCCTAGGGTACTCCAAGGAAAAAAATTACAACGACTCCAACTTCCTTGACGGACACACTGATCAACAACAAAAATATGTCTTAAGTTAATAAGGCACTCTAGAGGATCCTTGTTCCAATGAGCGGGAGAGAAGAAATGACATTGTCCTATGTTCTCCATCAACTAGCCTTCCATCTACGTTTTTGAGTTTGAAAACTAAAGAGATGGTGTACTGGATGTAGTATTTGACTTATTCCCTAGTGTTGAGTATTGAGTTATAAGGAGAGTCACTTGGACAGGAACCTCGGATGATGTTGCAACTCTGCTCTTGTAACTATGGTCAACACTTAATTTCAAATCCTTATTATGTGTATACAAAGAGAGAATGATTATTAGAGAAATTGGATGCCTCTTGATTAGAGCTCGGTTCAGCTTTGAAATTTTGGATCTCTAAAATTGGGAGTTCTTGAACGATCAGGACTTGTACTTACAAGCACGATCAGGGGTTAATTCAACTCATTCATTCTCTAGATGCTCGAGGACAAGCATAGTTTAAGTATAGGAGGATGATGAACCTCGGTTTCATCATGTTAATTTCCATTTATTAATCCCCTTGCTTAAAAATGTGTCAATGAAAACCATAGTAAATGTTGTATATATCGTGGTCTTAAAATACATTAAAAATGCAAAAAAATACAAAATCATAAAGATACAGTGTTTTATACTTCGAAATACTCCCAAATAAATTCCTCTCTTGTTAGACTTATTTTGGATTTTTGGTTAACATGGCACTTCTAGCTCTCATTAAGATCAAAAAATTTCATGTTTGAGTTTTTTCCAAATTCGTCCTCCTTCTATTGCTTTTTTATTTTATTTATTTTCACTTTTTAATAAATCTCATTGGGCCATGTGGCTCTTTCTGGTTGAGCCATGCGGTCAGCTCCCATCACGCCACTTGCCTTCCTTACAAGCATTCCGTTCTCCTCCTATGCATCTCCATCTCAGCCGCAGGTACGTGTTTCATCTCCACCCTTCGATCGAGCCTCCAGATCTCATCTGGAACGCCGGCCCCCACCCGCTCCACAACCATTGTACCACTAGATCCAACGACTATCTATGCCTCGTTCACAACCACATATGCAACCTGATCAAGTGATCAGGACCGCTCCATCGTGCCATCATCCTGACCGATGGATTGGAAGATCCAATGGTCGATTCTCCATCTCCTACCTCTAGCCACCCCCTCTCTCTCTCCCACATTCTCCATGTCGACCATAATGGCCACCTTCACCACTCTCCAAGCATGCCAAGTCCTAGCCCTAACCTCCGAGATCCTTGCAGGCAACCTGTCTAACCATGCCCCTCTCTCTCTCTCCATATGCCAACCGCCAACCATGACCTCCTCCATCTACACTTCGGACCTTTCCCCTTCAAATACGTCGCCTCTAGCCGACGTCTACCACGTCCATCTTTATGCAGGTGGATGCCCAACACCTCTCCTCCCCTCTATGACAGACATGGGGCCAATCGAGTCACAAAGACGAACATCGACCCCAGTAATGACCCTTGGACACGGTAGGCCCTGTTCCGGCCATAACACGTCGGCTAGTTGCTCCAAATGGTCGTCGGAGTCCAGCAAAGACCCAAACTCTTCTTAGAGCTCTTCTCAGACCAACCTCCTCCTTCTCTATCGCCAGCTAAGCTTTCTCCTCTTTTCTTTGGTTATTCTCATAATTAGTTAGCCACCCACATGCTCGTTCTTCGTAATTAATCACCCAATCATCTCTGCTTTACCTCATACATCTTTGTCAGACCCTTAAATTATGTCTTCTCTCCATCAGAACCTCAAGCCATGTCACCGATTTTCTCCACCATTTATGGTGGAGGAATCCGACGAGCCTCCACCTTCTCCGCCTGCAAAGGTTCCAGCTTAACCTCACGTCGCCCGCACTCACCACATCTGCACGCTTTGGCTACTTCCAACTAACAACTGCATGTACTCCTTTAATGGTAAGAGCTTCATCGGAGCAGACTTGTCAAGATCTGCTTCTGGCATGGGGTCATTGCCAGCTTCCTCTAGGAAGTCCAGAGTCTTCCCCAAGCCATGAACTTGATGCCCATGTGTTCTGGTCTCTTCCTAGATGTTCAACAAGTGTGGGAGATAGTTGTGGAGCACGTGTAGGCCCATTGGAGATCCAAAAGAATCGCCAACCGTCGACGGAGGAGATGCTCCAGGAGTTACAGATGTCCTTAGATGGCAACTCCACAGTATTGGACATGCGAGCCCCACGACAAGCCATTATGCAATAAATGTTATTACAAATATCATTCCTTGATCTGAAATGAAGAATAAATAATTTGCATAATAGGTCCCTTAGTACAATTAGGGTTTTGTACCATGGCCATCTTGATGATGATACAACTGTTGATTCAACTATTGAATCATAGAGGCTGGTGCTTGGATGAATATCTAAAGAGTTATATTGAGGACTCATCAAGCACCGTCAAATGATCATTAAGAGATGATCTTCAGCCTGAGTAGGAGATGGCAATCCTTATCTCTAAAGGTTGATATCTGACCGACCTCTTGAGGCAGGTCCTCTACATAGGAATAGAGATTCATAGGTGTTAGATTAGTTAGGTCAAAGAGTTGACTTAATGAGATCGAGATAACCAAAGTCCTATATCGTATGCTGTCACGATACGGGCATGCATCCTCTGACCGGAGACAGATGTGTTACTATATGTTTGAGTACGTACATTTGGCAGACCAATAGGTTGATGACCTAACCAAGGTCTATACACTGGCATGTTGGTGTGCATATTAGGGCATATGAGTAATACAATCTTTTAAAGGGATCATACATGTTCAGTTACGGAAGTAGAAGACATGAACTCACTCATAAGATATTGGGAAGAATCAAATTCCGTGTGCACGGTTGTCTCGCTTTGGAAGCTTGACTGAATTTGTAGGTTTGATATATACTTTTGGAAAGTATATGATCAAGACCTAGGTATGATATATGCTTTTCGAAAGTATATGATCGATACTGACTCCCAATGATCGAATGAGAAACTTACTGATAAAACCATGAAGTAGACAACATAAAGTTGATCCAATACTTCGGGTTTATTCCGAGTCTTCCAGTATGCAGGATGTACAAGTATTGGGAATACCTGAGGGTGATGTGATCATAAACAATTGTATAACCATGACGCTTCCATTCCTAGGGAGTGATGAAACAGGTCTGGATTTTAGTGACTCCTCTTAGTAGAGAAGTAATCTGATCTTGGTCCAAATGTTGGACATTGATATGAATGTGATTCAGATGCAATGAGAAGATTAGATTTGCGGTCTTGATTTAATCAAGCATCTATGGGAGGCCCAAGATCTGGATTTGAGATGTGTTCTCAATATCCAAGTCACTATACGTGGAACAATACAATCGCCCTGTTGATGAAGCCAGATTTCATCATCTTTATTCTATCATTTTGGCTTCAAAAACCCTAGCAAATGCGTGTAAATAGCATTAAATCCATCATCTTAGCATTCTTAAATAAAAAATATTTATTATTTTATGTAGTATTTTATTATGAATTTTAATTATTTTACGAGATATATTTTTACAAGTTTACTAATATACCCTTTGTAGGTATAATATCTATATATTTTAACATATAGATATGTTAAAATATATATAAGCAGGAGCACTTCCACCGACCACCTATTAATTTTTGTTACGTTAATTCTGATTTTGCCTTTGCCAATTTTTATCATCTACCGTGATGTCATTCCATTTTTATCTCCGGAAGAGGACAACAGACGTCCACCCCCTGCTTTCTATTGTCCATCTGTAATTTCCAATGTCCAACAGCCGTTCTCTCGATAGAAGTTAATTACGGCTGTTTTAAACGCTAATATTCGTAAAATTGGGACCCATTTACATAGATCTGGAGTTGGGCCAATTGTAAATATGGATTATCGTCACTTGAATTGATCAAGCTTAGAAAATTTTAAATAAATCTAAGCAAACACATCTCGAAGACTCGAACTGCTATTTCTCTACAAGAAATATATATAAGGCAACATCAGTAACAATGGCAAGCATGCCCTCGATTTCCTCTTCCATTATCCCCATCTCCCTCTCTCTCTCCTTCCCCTCCTTGCTCCGTTGGTGAGCGTGTGGTCACTGGCAACGAAGCTTGAGTCTGTCGTAGGCAAAACCCCATCGTCGTTGTGGCGGTAACAATTTCCCTGACCTCTCGATCCTCCTTAGAAGCCTGAAGCTTTCGTGGTCAGTGCCCGAGGCCGCGTTTATGAAAAGGAACAAAAGGAAGATGGCTTTAATGATGCCACGGGAACATATCACTGATCAATATGAAGAGCTTCTTGCTGCCACTGCTTGCTAAGTATGTAGCAATCAGGAAATAGGTGATCAATTTTATGTGAAATTCTTTCTTTATAATAATTATTATCCTTTGAGGGAAGGAGAGGCGTCAACTATTTGTTTCGAAAATTTTTAGGACATATTTGCAGCAGATATACACCTTCGTTAGTAGACCACACCTTGCGGACTTCTAAATTGTTTGTGCTACTCTATATGCGTATTTCTTGCTAACGTTTATTACTTCTATGTAATACCTAAAGGTATCATCTCATTAGAAAAAACTCCAATTACCTTATCTATCTGCATAGCCGACATGGTAAACTTGACGATTGTTGCTTCTATATCTTGTCTCCAGATACCGTCGTAGGGGCAAAACTCAAGTTATAATCTCTGCAAAGTTGCCATGTTGAGCACATCTTAATGCTAAAGAGCTCCCTTTATCTATTCATAATTCAACGTGCTTGTTGTTTCCTCTCCCCGCATCTGCTATACTGATGTAGTTGTCTTCCAACATCTGTTCAGAATATCTAACTCTAAAACTCGAATGGCAATTGTTGTAACATTTGTTGTTTGTGTTTCCTACTCGATGTCATTATAATGGAAACATGTTTAGATTGTCCCGCCTTTGTCGTCATTAGATGTACACATTATACAACCATATATTTAGAGTTTTAGATCATATATAAACTTATAGAATAGATATAGAAAACAGAATCTACCATAAGTATGCGAATTATATTTATTAAGATATGTATATATGAAGTTATTATGCATTCATCAGACCAGCCTGAGAGATGGCATAACACAAATGAGGCATACATCTTTGTTCACTACAGAGGTGATGGTGTATCCATCTATTTTTACACTATATATCTTAATTACATGTCCATGTTCAACAGTAATTATGTCTATGAAACATAAGAATTTTTGAAGATATGTATGGTGCTTTAACATATATGACAAGTTAATATATGTGGCATGTGCACATATCTATGGACAATAATCGATTAATCAATTAACCCCTTTAATTGAAAAGTATGTCTTCAAAAAAATATCTATGTGCATATGGGCGCGCTGAGTCTCAGATCGGAACTGCACCCTCTTTTCTCTAAAAAAAATTTAAAAGCATATCTTTATAGGCATATTTTACAGTTTTACTTGCATATATGATTTTGCATTCCCTTCGGGTCAAGCGACATATATGCATTCCCTGACTTGCGATTTGAATTCGAGTCCCTTCGGTCCACCCCTCCTCGCCCCTTGCATGCTCCGCGAAGACCTGGAGGTGACAGCTCCATCTTCGGGTCATCAGCCAAGGCGAAGGAGGTTGGAGGCGTCTCCACAATCTCCTCCAACTCCGGCGGTCGAGGTAACTTCCCTCCGGTCTTGACCGTTGAGGAAGCCACCTTCCCCTCTAATTTTTGTTGCATTTCACTCGCCGTAGCCGTAGGTTTAAAAGCCCTTAACAATCGCTACCTTCCATCGATCAAATCGACTTATAGACGCTCCCACACCCTTGGTTAACTCGGTGAGATTAATGTCCAAATTAATTAGAAGTGTTCGTTGCAGTCGGATAACGAGAGCGAATATCAAAAACCACTTTAATTAGATTTGAGTTAATTTCAAGCGGTAGATTTCTTTTTACTTGTTGAAGTCCATGGTCGAACTTAGGGAGGCATCTGTCTCCTAAGATGAATTTGAAGCAAATTCTAAGTGTGAGATTTTCGGGGAATATATTTTTGGTCTTTTTCTAATTTCTATGCAGGACACATGCAAAAATCAGGCTAATTTAAAGTTAAATCAATTAAGGTATCAAGTGAAGTCCAAAAAGTACAAAAATTGGCCAAATGATGAACTATGGTGAAATTAGGCTACATTAATTTTTTTGGAATTTTTCGACACTAAATGAATTTATTGTGAATTTAAAATGAATGAAGGGTAATTTTCACTAATTTAATTTTAATAAATATCAAATCACAAAAATTTAGGGAAATAAAATTATCCTAGATAGATCAAATGATGAGGAATCTAGGAAAATTGTCAAACCTTAATTTTAATGTGAAATGGACCTATTAAAAATAAACTAAGGAAATCACCAATTAATTTATTTAGTTCTCGATATGCGTGCAAATGACTTGAATTTTTTATGCAAGGTTAAGTTAACTATTCTAGAGCTACTGTGATTTTTTGAGAATTTTTGGAGCTACAGAGAATTAATTATCAATTAAAAGGTCCAACTGGGCAAAATAACACAGAAATCAACCAATTAATCAATTTAAAAATCTACTGATACCACAAAAATATGACAAGTGTCACAACCGCTAGAGGACAAGTTACTCAACAACACTGGCGACGTGGTTGAATAGGAACCGTCCGATCGAGATGATCGAACGGCCACTGGGGCTTCTTCTTCAACGGGCCTCCGCCACCTGCGGAGGAGTTGGCGGGGCTCTGGCGAGGAGGCCTTGGCTCCGCCCGTCCCTCCAGGTGTCGGTGAAGCTCTCCGGGGACTCGGAGATACCCCAGAAGAAGCGTGGTGGTGCGGCGAGGGTCCCGTGGTCCCAGGAGCTGGAGAGGGGCGTCGGAGCTCCGTGGCGGCGAAGCTCAAAAGGAGCTCCGGTGAACTTCCGATCAATGAACAACAGGTACCTGCAGGTGTTAGGAGTGTAGCCGAAGCAAGTGGTGCACTCGTGGAGATGTGGGGATGTGAGTGGCGAGGACTAGTCGGAGTGAAAGTGGTCTGGCGATGGTGCTCCGCCCAGGTGGCGGAGCTGGAGCTGATGAAAGATGGGTTGAGTCGTCGGAGGCTGTGAAGTGTATCGCGAGGATGAGAGCTCTGTCGCGGAGCTCGGCGAGGTGAGAGCGGAGCGAGAAGATGCGGGTGGAGCGTGAATAAAGTCAGAGAAAATCAAAAGAAAAATCAAACGAAGATCGAAGGAAGATGGAGGGAATTACCTGGGGTTTGGAGCTCGAAGTCGAGATCCAGGTCGTCGCTTGAAGGGGCGGTAAGACCCTGAGCTCAAGCAGCTGCTCAGAGGAGGGCTGCGACACGGCGGTGGCGCCGAGGATCTCGCCAGAGAAGAACCTGGTCTTCGCTCGAAGTTACTCACGATTGATGTCACCAATTAGTCTAGCTGAGCTCGATGAACCTCTCGGGGTTGGCGGATGGTCGTGACGATGGCTGGAGGTGGAGAATTTATAGGATGGAGAAGGAGGTAGTGCTGGTGAAGAGGCGAGGTTCATGGGAGTCATGGAGCGACTCTAGTGGACGACGTGGTGAGTGGGGTAGCTGGAGAGGATAAGGGGTGAATGGGAATGATCGTGGAGGCGATGGTGGTCGGAGAGGGTGGATGGAGTGCAACCAAGAATAGGAAGGGGCAACCCCTCCCGCAAGGCGGAGATCGTGGGAGAGAGAGCTGCCAGAGGTAGTAGACGAAGTCCCCACCGCTGGATTTCGTGATCCAACGGCGAAGAAGAAGGCGGATGGGAGCGGGAAGGATTAGATCTGGGGCAAGGTGATCGGAGGTGTGCGATTGCGCCACGTGGCACGTCGAAGGTGAGGCACCAGCGGACGGTCCAGATCAGAGATTGGCGATCGATCGGTCAGTTGAGATCAATTGGGAAGCTAACGGCTTAGATGGGAGGGCTAAGAGCACGATCGATGGGCTCAAGATGTGACGTGTGGCGCTCTGTAGGATAGGCGCGAACGGGCGGTTGAGATGAGGTCAAGGGCTTAGATCGAATGGTTGGAATTAAGGCGCTAGTGGACGGTGCAGATCAAAGGTGGGATCAGATCAAACGGTGGTGGATAAGGGTGTACGTGGAGCGCTGCTGGCCATTGGATCTAGAGAGAAATCCAACGGCTAGAGGCGCAGGAGGCTTGGGCTAGGGGAGCGGGCCGCGTGGCGCAACCAGAGGGAGCCACGTGGCCAGTTGTGATTGGCCGAAATAAGAAATTAATTTAGGGAGAGAAGGAGGCCGAATTTGGAAAAACTCAAAACAGGAAAGTTGTAGATCTTGATGAGATCTACAAGTTTCATATTGACCAAAGACGGAGATGAGGTCAAATATGATACAAAAATACAAGGATACAAATATACATATATGTAGTATACAAAGAGGCCCAAAAACCCAACTTTTTCATACGAGCTCCAAATCAGATGAAATCAGTCTCTTTTTAAAGGTCTTTGATTATGTATTATTCTAAAGGTGAGTAGACCTATTTTGGAGTTGGTATGAGGGATCTATGGGCGTTTTATGGTCCAAGGGCTTCAAGGTTTTATTGGTGCTTTTACGAAGGGGATTCCTGGCTCTTTTCCTTATATTATTAACTAAGGTGTACATAGTATAAGGGAGAGCTTATTTTTATGAGTGGACATTTTACAAATGATGTTGGCTTCTTATTTAATGCAATTGGAGTGCTAAAATGCATGTTTTATGTACGCATGAATGAATGCGATTTATGCATTATAAAGGGAAATATGCCTCTATTTACTCGGGAACAAGGCTCTATTTTTAACTTTTAGAGCGATGAATCATAGATTCATCAACCCCCTATACTTAAACCTTGCTCGTCCCCTAGCAACTAAATGAAATGCAAGTGTGAAATGATTTTGGGTTCTATACCAAGGTCATGAACAAAAGTTAAAAATGGAGCTTGACTCGACCTTTGGATTAATTGTGTGGCGGAACCTTATTTGGACCTGAACTTAAGACCTAACAGACTTCAAGTTCCACAAGTCTTCTATTCGAGACGTCTCAATAGTCAGGTCAGAACAAATCCTCAAACGCAAATTCCTGATGACTATTATTCTTACTTGTACTGTGTAAGTGTAATGTAACTCTCCACATCAGAAATGGCTCGGAACCAGCCTCCTCTAACAAGGTAACTAAATAACCCGGTCCAGTAACTCTTTCCTCGAGGAGCGGGGTATTCCCTTCTATGTTCAAGTGCAACCAACTCAAGAGGAGGGGGTGGAGAAAGAATGGACGATAGCCAGTGTAGCTACCTACCCCGGGATGCCTGACCAGTGTAGCCAAGTCATCCAGCTGCAGACTTCTTGCTAATATACATACTCCGACAGGCAATATTTTTTTGGCCTGTCTATTTTTTTGGAGTTCTTGCTTTTTTTCTTTTTTTCTTTTTTTGGAACTTTATACAAGGTGCAGCATGTACATCAGGAGTTTTTCCTCTTGAGCCAGTAGACTATCCCTCTTTTGAAGCATTATTGCAACCCACAGCGTCCTGTCCTTAGACTTCAACACCACCAGACTAGGTTGAGATGCACTACCCTCCCTAGAGGAGGACGGATGTTTCCACCCGTGTGCTACTCCAAGCTAAAGGATTCTACCTCCTCACCACCTCATCAATGAAGAGCAACGTGCATTGTGCTTGTCCAAGTTAGGTCACTGTCTAAAAGAATCATGCGTGTGCACGAGATATTCTACTTAGACTAATCAAGATGACATGTGAACATAGTCTTGCGGACTCAAAGAATTAAGTCACTTGACCTGAAAATTCTAAACTCCAGTTCCTATAAGATTCCTCTGAAATTAGGTAGATTAAGGTCAAATCAAGTCCATCCTCAATATCTACTCATAACTTGGTTCAGAACCCACTAGCTTTTCACCTTGCATATGCAAGATATGCAGATGAGGTGTAGATGACATGCTATGAATGAAATACAAGATTTTTTTTGAAATGCAAGGATGATATGCAAGAGTAAATAAGAAGCCTTTATTTTCAACATTTTTGTTTTTATTTTCTAGTAAACAACAATTTTTATTATTTACAACACTTTTTAATTTCACAATTTGTACATAATATACATAGTATACAGTTTTTTTTGGTACACCTCCTATTTTACAACAATTTTACAAAAGTATGTTTTACAAGAATTTTACAACTTTTTATACAAGTATTATACATATAGTACAAAATTATACAAGTAATTTTTTTTAATTTTTACTCACCCCGTAATTATTGCATAATATATACAAAAATACGCGAAAGTACGAGCTATGGGTAAAGTATATATGTAATATATACACGCCCCCCTATACTTAGCGTGTGCTATGTCCTCAGAGCACGAAAAGCGTCGAAAAAGACATAGCTCGGACTAAGCGTAGGAGAGCTGAAATTACAAAAATGTATAGAAGTCTCCCCGCCCCCCTATACTTAAGCTCTGGCAGCTTAAGTGTAGAAGAAGATAAAAAATGGGGCAGACGAGGGCAAGAGGGGAAATGGATGAGTATATACAAGGTGGGCATCGGTTCCCCCTATACTTAGGCTTTGGTTAGCCTGAGTATATGACAGGAATGAGTATGAGAACCGATGTGATCTAGAGGATTTACAGAGAACAGACTTAAGTGGCTCATTCCCCCTATACTTAGGATCTGATCATCCTAAGTATAGTCCAAGATAGAGATAGATGATGTTGGGATGAGTTACTAAAGTCTCGGGAGGGAGAGGACAGAATGTACAGAAATAATGGTATATAGAAGTGAGTCGGTCTGAATCTTTCAAGATGCTGCTGATGGCTGGAGCTCACTGCTGCAAGGTCTTCTGCGCGGCTCGAGGTGTACCTGTTGAATCTGTCTCGTGCATAAACACAATCTCCTAAACATGGACTAACTGCTCATTGGATTCGACGAAATGTTTTAGCAGTTGTCCATTCACAAGGGATGTCGGTGCGTCATCTGCGAGATCTGAGATCTCGACACATCCACTATCATGCACCGCTCGGACAATGAATGGTCCCATCCACTTGGATTTCAATTTGCCTTGGAAGGTCTTCAGCCTTGCATTAAACAACCATACCTTCTGTCCAGGAACAAAGGTCTTTCGTCTGATATATCCATCATGCCAACGCTTTACGTTGTCCTTGTCCACCAAACTGTTGTCATATGCACGATTTCTGACTTCCACAAGCTCATTGAGATCCATCTCTCTCTGCTTCTGCACAAGGTGTGTGTTCCAGTTGACCTTCTTAATTGCCCATTATGATTTATGCACTAGTTCTGCGGGCAAATGGCACGGCTTTCCGAATACCATTCGGAAAGGGGAGGTTCCTAGCGGTGTCCTGTAAGCTGTCCTATATGCCCATAGGACCTGATCCAAGATCTGAGACCAGTCCTTCCTGTCTGGGCGGACAAGCTTTTGTAATATGGTCTTTACCTACCGATTCGATACCCCAGCCATACCATTAGTCTGTGGGTGGTAAGGGCTAGCGACATGGTGCTCGATGCCGTAGTCCTTCAGGAGTTTCTTCACCTCCTGGTTCACAAAGTGGCTACCCCCATCTGATATCATCATTTTGGGAATCCCAAACCTAGAGATGATATTATCTCTGATGAATTTACAGACAGTTCTGCTGTCTGCACCTCGGGTTGGGATAGCCTCCACCCACCTGGATAAATAATCTACCACAAGAAGGATGTATTCAAACCCGCGGCTAACAGGGAATGGGCCCATGAAGTCAATGCCCCAGGCGTCAAAGACATCACAAATGATGACAGGTTGCATTGGCATCTCGTCTTTGGGACCAACGGTTCCTCCCATTCTCTGGCATACTGGGCACGACTTCGTAGAGGTGATGGCATCGCGAAATACAGTCGGCCAGTAAAAACCACACTGAAGTACCTTCCATGCGGTCCACTTCTCGGAGTGGTGTCCTCCTGTCTCCAAGCTATGGCATAAAGAAAGGACACTCTGTTATTCCTCCTGACGAATACACCGTCTCCAGACACAATCCGGTCCTTCGAAGAAAAGGATCGGATCCTCCCAATGGTATGTCTAGCGTCCGACTTCAGTCGGTCAATTTGGCTCTTGGGCCAATCTTTGGGAACTTTCTTGGAGACAAGATAATTCACGATATTGGCGTACCATGGGAGTGAGTCGACAACAAAAATCGACTCGTCAGGGAAGGAGTCTCGAATTGGTGAATCCTCGGAAGTACTAAGATCTTCGAGACGAGAGAGATGATCGGCTACTATATTCTTCTTTCCAGGTTTATCACGGATGTCCAAATCAAACTCTTGGATAAGCAAAATCCACTGAAGAAGACGCGCCTTCGCGTCCTTCTTCTCCATCAAATATAGTAGAGCCGTGTGGTCAGTGAACACGATTACCTTGGATCCAATTAAATGAGATCTGAACTTGTCCAAGGCAAACACTACTGCAAGAATTTCCTTTTCCGTAACTGTATAGTTACGCTGAGCGGGGTCAAGCACTTTGCTTGCATAGTGAATTGCAAATGGGACGCCATCTCTTCTCTGTCCTAATACAGCCCCAATAGCATGGTTTGAGGCATCCGTCATGATCTCAAAAGGTAGAGACCAATCTGGGGCTTGTAGGATGGGTGTGTCCATGATCATTCCTTGTAATAACTTAAAGGCCTCAAGACATTTGTGATAAACAATAAACTCCATGTCTTTGACTAAAAGCTCAGTTAGCGGTCGGGCAATCTTAGAAAAATCCTTAATGAATCTCCGATAAAATCCGACATGCCCGAGGAATGACCGCAACTGCTTGATGTTTGTTGGTGGCTGGAGTCGCCTGATCACATCCACCTTGGCAGGGTCAACCTCAATTCCTCTCTTGGAGATGACATGCCCCAACACTATGCCCTCCCTCACCATGAAGTGACTTTTCTCCTAGGAGAGCACCAGATTAACCTCACAACATATTTTGAGGACTCGGTCCAGATTCCTAAGATAGGAATCGAAGGAATCACCGTGGACCGAGAAGTCATCCATGAAGACTTCAAGGAATTCACTGACCATTTCGGCGAATACAGCAATCATGCACCTTTGGAAAGTACCTGGAGCATTGCATAACCCGAAGGGCATGCGCCTGAAAGCATAGGTACCAAAGGGGCATGTGAATGTGGTCTTTTCCTGGTCCTCCGGAGCTATGGCTACTTGGTTGTAGCCCGAGAACCCATCTAAGAAGCAGAAGAACTCTTTCCCCGCCAGTCTCTCTAAGATCTGATCAATGAACGGCAGGGGGAAATGATCCTTCTTCGTCGCGGCATTCAGGCGTCTGTAATCTACACAGACGTGCCACGACGTGGGCACTCGCGTCACGATCTCCTCTCCGTCCTCATTGGTGATCGTCTGAATTCCCGACTTCTTTGGGACCACATGTATCGGGGCCACCCACTTAGAGTCGGAGATGGGATAAATAAAACCCGCGTTGCACCATTTCTCTATCTCCTTCTTCACGGCCTCTCGTAAATTTGGATTCAACCAACATTGGAATTCATGAGAGGGTTTGGCTTCCTTTTCCATGTAGATATGGTGCGAACACAGAGCGGGATTTATCCCATGGAGATCGGAAATGCTCCAACCTATCGCCTTGTGGTTTTTCTCCAGGATCTCTAGCAAGCGAGATTCCTGCTCCTCGGTCAATCGCGAACTGATGATGACCGGATATTTCTTGGCCTGACCCGCAAGAAAGGCGTATTTTAATGTTGAGGGTAAAGGTTTGAGCTAAGGAATAATGTGATCGTCTAAGAAGTCCGGCTCAATCGAATCTGGCTGAGTGTTGGAAGTGGCTAGATCTTCCTCTGTAATAGCTGCCACCAAATTATTTGGCTCTGGAGTCGGATGGTCAAAAGTCTCCATGAAATCGGCGAAAGCCACGTCCGACTCTTCATCCTCATCTTCTGATTGTCCTAAAGAGGGAAGGACTGACAAGCCCAGCTGGGCTTCTAAGTCATTGAAGATGTAGGGGATGCATGTTCTGGGTTGTACTCGTTTCTGAGGATCTCGCAAACTGACTTACGTAGTGGATCATCTCCAGAAGGGAGGGACTCATCTATGGTGTCTGGGTTCTGTCTCCATGGCCCAACTATGTCTACATAATCGCAATCTACTTCGGACGAAGAGTACTCGGTGCAGGATTCGGAATCCGATCTCTGCCATCTGGTTTGCTTCATCTCAAGTTCCTCATCTCCGTCTGGAGTTTGGAACTGGATTTTGCCGATCTTGTAATCGAACAAGGCCCCTGTTGTCCTGAGGAAGGGCCTTCATAAGATGATCTGGGAATCTCTCCAATTACGAGGGGTTTCCATATCTAAGACAGTAAAGTCCACCATGTATTCTTGCCCCTCGACTTTGATCACAACATTCCTAAATTCTCCTTGGGACCTCTTGGTTGATTTATCAGCGAACTGCAGGAAGGCTGTAGATTTCCTAAGAGTCTGAGATTAAGCCGCTCATAAATGGTTGTAGGCATTAGGTTAATTGAGGAACCATGAACTTACTACACAGTGTGCACCCATGTCTCTTCGTTTCCTTGGAAACGAGTTCTTTATTGCACAAGTCGTTTCTACTGACAGAACGTGTTTCTCAACACGGCTTTTGGTCTTCCTGCTAACCCTAGTAGGTGGTGGTGGTGGTTGCTCCTCTTCCTCCATGTTCTCCTCAAGTAGAGACTCGGAGGTTCCATCCTTCTGTGCCCGTGCCTGATCAGGTATGGTCACGGTCCTTCCGCTCCTGAGGGACATATGATTTACATTATCGTATGAAAGGATCTCATGTTTAGATATATAATTATCTGAATAATATACCTGATCACGAGGTCGGTTGTGGCCATGGAGTAAGCTGTTCGGGTTGGCCTGAACCTATGCGGGAATTGGGATCTTTGGCGCCATCTGTTGGTCCTGGGTACGAGAGACATGATTGATATCGGTTCTCATATCCAGATAATCATTCTGCATTTGTTGGACCCTATCAGACAGGGTCTGGATTGTAGGTGAGGGTCTCCCATTCAGTGGGCTGGGCTGGCTGATGTGCAGACGAGATTCTGTATTGGCCCTGCTGGCCATGCCGATATTGCTGTTGCTGGTGGGACGGTGCTGGCCCCTGCTGATATGTGCGCTGCTGCTGCTGGTACTGTTGAGGCTGGTACCCTTGTTCTGGCCTAGACTGAAAGCGCGGTGCGGGGATGGACCTGGTTTCTTGGTAGGCTGGGGATGATCGGTGAGGCTGACCCTTCCCCATTTCTTCCTATTTGACAATCGGGTCCCCACTATACCAAAGCCCGTTGATCTCGTACACTTGCGGAGGCTCCTCGTATCCGGTCTCCACTTGTGGGGGTGCATGCTGGTCCTGCTGGGTGTAAGTCTAATCCCAGCCACTCTGAGGCCCCAATGCCTGTTCCTGTACAAGATGGACTCGATGTATAGGTACAGGTGGTGCAGAAGGGACAGGTAGCTTTATCTTATCTACCTTCTCATAAAGTTCCTCCACTTGCTTCGGAAGACGTGAAAGAGACTCAAGGTCCGCGGACCCTCTTGTGGATCTGCTCGACCATGGTTAGCTTGTCGGCAATCATCCCCATGCTGGGGATGTGGTCCTCGGTCAGATCTGCTACAGTCCTTCGGGTTGTCTCGTTGGATAAGATTGAGGGAGATAACTGATAAGCCCTGGTGGCTTGCGACATGTCGGTTTCCGCCATCTGCTCCAGGATCTTCCATACAGCATTCTCATTTTTGTTCAGATAGCTTCTTCACAGGCGGCACTTACTAACCCTTGCACTCCGGGGTTAGACCACAGAACAAGGTCTGGACTAAGATCGCCTTAGAAATGCCATGGCAGGGGCATTTCAGTACTAAGTCATTGAACCTATCCCCAGGCATCATGGAAAGGTTCACTGGGTCCTTGGGAGAAGCTAGCGATATTAGTCATTGAACCTATCCCAGGCATCATGGAAAGGTTCACTGGGTCCTTGGGAGAAGCTAGCGATATTCATTCACATTTGGTTAGTTCTACTGGAGGGTAGAACTTTTTCAGAAAGAGGTCCTTGAACTGCATCCAGGTAGTACTATCACCCCTAGGTTCTTCATCTAATGTGCTGCCTTATCTCCTAAGGCAAATGGGGCGGCCTTCAATCTAATGTAATCTTGGCCAACACTGGGATGGCTAAGATTGTTGCAAACCAGCTCGAAGTCTCGAAGGAAAGTGTACGGTTCTTCGTTGATATATCCTTTGAACTTCGGTGGCAGGCTAAGGAAGTGGGGCTTCAGCTCAAATGCTTCAGCGGGAACCGCTGGTGCCAACCAATTTTGTATCTCGTTCTCCGCTGGGTTGTAGGCATCAACCATTGGTCGGTCGATACCTCCAGCGACAATGATTTGTCCCATCCTAGTTGTGAGATCTGCTTTTCTTTGTTCGGCGTCAGCAAGGCGATTAAGAATCTGTTGTAGTTGCTCCTCATCCAGTGGTGGCTGCTTAGGCGGCATCTTGTTCTCTATTCCTGTGTGTGGAATAAGGTCGGTGTTAGAGGACAAATCAAGGAAGGGATTACCGAGGCAATGGTCTTTCTCGGTAAGCTCGGAGGAGAGGAAAGGGTTGGTTTGAGAGTAACCACCCTGGGTGTGAGGGATCCAGAACTCAAGAGGGTCATGAGTCCTGGGTGGCCCGAGGTGTGCTTGGGCCTGTGAAGATGATTTTCATGGGGGGCTCAGAGAAAGATTGGCAAATAATGTGTCGATATCCCCCCAGTCATTCATCTTGAAGTGGCGAGAAGAAGTGGGAGATTTAAGTGAAGATAGGATTCGACTCCTACTTGAAGCAAACAATTCAATCCAAGACCCTGGGTTCACACTCAACACAGTGAAGGACTCGAAACCGAGTCCAATTAATCTTGTCAAATTTAAGTGTGATTTTTCAAGCAAGATAGCAAGGATTACGCAGCCTATAGGGAAGTCGGCGCAGAGTCGGATGCATCTTCCCTGTTTAACCTGTCGCCTAAGATACCGCCGATCCTCCCTTTCTTCGCTCCTATCCGGAGTTGGGGACTCAAAGACGTGCCCCTATCTACCTGCAAGCAGGCGGAGGCTAACAAAGCTAGGCCTTGTCGCGAAGTACCACTAGTTCGCCCCTATCTACCCGAGAACAGGCGGAGGCTACTTGGTACTGGTCAATGAATCTGAAAGTATCCAACTCGTGATATTTGCTAGGATCAGTTGGCCCGTGGTATGGAAGGCGGGGATTTGGGCTCTGCCTTAAAATGTTCACACACACTCAAGTATCCTCACCCAGTCTGAAAACAAGGTCAGGGATTAGTCTCCCGCAAACAATTTTTTCCAATTTTATTGAATTTTTTTGGTCAATAATGTTAGCAGTCCCGATTTTAAGTTAAGTTCTCACTTGTTAGTCCAACCACACAGTACGCCTATCATCCAGTCCCAATTTCCATTTAATTAAGTGTGAAAAACAAAGCGGGAAATCGAGAAAAGACGATGCACGAAAAACGATGATGTGTATGCTGAGTTAAGAAGACTTACAGTGATCCCTTCGCTTTTATGCAGGATGCAAAACAGTATTGAAATTTTACACTACATGCAAATGCAGACGACAAAATCCGCTCCTAGACAGGCAGTTCTATTAGCGAGTGAAGAACATGTTTGTTTGACTAGATCTGCGGTCTAGGTGCGTCTTTTAAGTGTATGTGTGGTCCTAAAAATTACAAGCACAAGCAATTCCTAAAGTGGCTCGAGGAGCCGCTAGTGCAAGCCTAAATTACAATTCAAACCACATAGCACACGGGGACACAGTTCCACTATTTTTACACACGCGAGAATTCAAACGGGAACCGCTGGAAATGATGCGAAAAAAATGTGGAAAACATTAACAGTACAAGTTCTCTCAAATCACTCAAAGAGTTAAAATGTCAATTCCTCGAAGCGTCTTCGACTCCTCGCGTTCCTCGCACAAAAATAATTTCGAAGTCGGAGAGAGAACGACTCGAAAACAATGCAAAATTTAAAAGACAGAGAAATATTCACAAGAAAAATCGGGGGTCAGACTACTCGGCGATAGAAAATCAAACACTCAGAAATAAATGCAAATTAACCTAAGCCATGCCTCCCCGGCAACGGCGCCATTTTGATAGACACTCCTGCACCCTTGGTTAATTCGGTCAGATTAATGTCCAAATTAATTAGAAGTGTTCGTTGCAGTCGGACAATGAGAGCGAATATCAAAAACCACTTTAACTAGATTTGAGTTAATTTCAAGCGGTAGATTTTTTTACTTGGTTAAGTCCAAGGTCGAACTCAGGGAGGCATCTGTCTCCTTATGTCAATTTGAAGCAAAGTCCAAGTGTGAGATTTTCGGGGAATATATTTTTGGTCTTTTTCTAATTTCTATGAAGGACACATGCAAAAATCAGGCCAATTTAAAGTTAAATCAATTAAAAAGTATGAAAATTGGCCAAATGATGAACTATGGTAAAATTAGGCTACCCTATTTTTTTGGAATTTTTCGACACTAAATGAATTTATTGTGAATTTAAAATGAATGCAGGGTGAATTTCACTAATTTAATTTTAATAAATATCAAATCACAAAATTTTAGGGAAATAAAATTATCCTAGAAATGATGAGGAATCTAGGAAAATTGTCAAACCTAAATTTTAATGTGAAATGGACCTATTAAAAATAAACTAAGGAAATCATCAATTAATTTATTTAGGCCTCGATATGCGTGCAAATAACATGAAATTTTTATGCAAGGTTAAATTGACTATCCTAGAGCTACTGTGATTTTTTGAGAATTTTTGGAGCTACAGAGAATTAATTATCAATTAAAAGGTCCAACTGGGCAAAATAACACCGAAATCAACCAATTAATCAATTTAAAAATCTACTGATACCAAAAAAATATGACAAGTGTCACAACCGCTAGAGGACAAGTTACTCAACAACATGCGATTTTTAGAATTCAAAAATGATGCAAATTGACACCTAGGGATGCGTGCAAAGATATGGGTGTATTTGCAATACAGGAAATAAAAATTACATAAAAATAAACATGCTGACAGGGACTCAAATGCAATTACCTATAATACTGGGGGGTGGCATGCAATTTTCTCCACTGGGCACGTGCTTCTCACGTGAGGGCGCTTCGTAGGGACCTTTTTGCAATTTTAGAAAGATCCCAGGGCCTCCGTGTAAATTACCCAGGCCGCACGTGCTCCTCACGTAGGGTGTCCTAGGCTCGGGCGGCTTCGGAGGCTCGGGTCTTGGCTCGGGTGCTCCTGGAGGTCTGGAGTAAGGCTCGGAGTAGCCTCGGGTGGTCCGAGCCTAGGGTCGGGGAAGAGGCTCGGACACGATGTCATGGCTTGTTGCGGACCTTTGGATCAAGATCGATCCAAAGGATGTCGGTGCTGACGCATGGCGAGATCAGAGGCCGTCAGATTTGGATAGATCCGACGGCTCCTGGCCGCTCCAGGTGTTGGACACGTGGCGCGCTAAGGTCCGTGGGATCACAGATGATCCTACGGCTGTCTGCAGCTCCGGTGGACTGGCGACGTGGCTGACTAGGAACCGTCCGATTGAGATGATCGAACGGCCACTGGGGCTTCTTCTTCAACAGGCCTCCGCCACCTGCGTAGGAGTCGGCGGGGCTCCGGCGAGGAGGCCTTGGCTCCGCCCGTCCCTCCAGGTGTCGGTGAAGCTTTCCGGGGACTCGGTGATACCCCAGAAGAAGCGCGGTGGTGCGGCGAGGGTCTGGTGGTCCCAGGAGCCGGAGAGGGGCATCGAAGCTCCGTGGCGGTGAAGCTCAAAAGGAGCTCCGGTGAACTTCCGATCAATGAACAACAGGTACCTGCAGGTGTTAGGAGTGTAGCCGAAGCAAGTGGTGCACTCGTGGAGATGTGGAGATGTGAGTGGCAAGGCCTAGTCGGAGTGAAAGTGGTCCGGCGATGGTGCTCCGCCCAGGTGGCGGAGCTGGAGCTAATGAAAGATGGATTGAGTTGTCGGAGGCTGTGAAGTGTATCGCGAGGATGAGAGCTCTGTCGCGGAGCTCGACGAGGTGAGAGCGGAGCGAGAAGATGCAGGTGGAGCGTAAATAAAGTCGGGGAAAATCAAAAGAAAAATCAAACGAAGATCAGAGGAAGATGGAGGGAATTACCTGGGGTTTGGAGCTCGAAGTCGAGATCCAGGTCGTCGCTCGAAAGGGCGGTAAGACCCTGAGCTCAAGCAGCTGCTCAAAGGAGGGCTACGACACGGCGGTGGCGTCGAGGATCTCGCCTGAGAGGAACCTGGTCTTCGCTCGAAGTTACTCACGATTGCTGTCACCAATCAGTCTGGCTGAGCTCAAGGAATCTCTCGGGGGTGGCGAATGGCTGTGACGATGGCTGGAGGTGGAGAATTTATAGGATGGAGAAGGCGGCAGTGCTGGTGAAGAGGCGAGGTTCATGGGTGTCAAGGAGCGACTCTAGTGGACGACGTGGTGAGTGGGGTAGCTGGAGAGAATAAGGGGTGATTGGGAATGATCGTGGGGGCGATGGCGATCGGAGAGGGTGGCTGGAGTGTGGCCAAGAATAGGAAGGGGCAACCCCTCCTGCAAGGTGGAGATCGTGGGAGAGAGAGGTGCCAGAGGTAGGAGACGAAGTCCCCACCGTTGGATTTCGTGATACAACGACGGAGAAGAGGGCGGAAGGGAGCGGTTAGGATTAGATTTGGGGCGAGGTGATCGGAGGTGTGCGATTGCGCCACATGGCACGTCGAAGGCGAGGAGCCAGCGGACGGTCCAGATCAGAGATTGGCGATCGATCGGTCGGTTGAGATCATTGGGAAGCTAACGGCTTAGATGGGAGAGCTGAGAGCGCGATCGAAGGGCTCAAGATGTGACGTGTGGCGCTCTGTAGGAGAGGCGCGAACGGGCGGTTGAGATGAGGTCAAGGGCTTAGATCGATTGGTTGGAATTAAGGCGCTAGTGGACGGTGCAGATCGAAGGCGGGATCGGATCAAACGATGGTGGATAAGGGTGTACGTGGAGCGCTGCTGGCCGTTGGATCTAGAGAGAAATCCAACAGCTAGAGGCGCAGGCGGCTTGGGCAAGGGGAGCGGGCCGCGTGGCGCAACCAAAGGGCGCCACGTGGCCAGTTGTGATTGGCCGAAATAAGAAATGAATTTAGGGAGAGAAGGAGGCCGAATTTGGAAAAACTCAAAACGTGAAAGTTGTAGATCTTGATGAGATCTACAAGTTTCTTGTTGACCAAAGACGGAGGTGAGGTCAAATATGATACAAAAATAGAAGGATACAAATATACATATATATAGTATACAAAGAGGCCCAAAAACCCAACTTTTTCATACGAGCTCCAAATTGGATGAAATCAGTCTCATTTTAAAGGTCTTTGATTGTGTATTATTTTAAAAGTGAGTAGACCTATTTTGGAGTTGGTATGAGGGATCTATGGGCATTTTATGGTCCAAGGGCTTCAGGGTTTTATTGGTGCGTTTACGAAGGGGATTCCTAGCTTTCTTCCTTATATTATTAACTACGGTGTACATAGTATAAGGGAGAGCTTATTTTTATGAGTGGACATTTTACAAATGATGTTGGCTTCTTATTTAATGCAATTGGAGTGCTAAAATGCATGTTTTATGTATGCATGAATGAATGCTATTAATGCATTATAAAGGGAAATATGCCTCTATTTACTCGGGAACAAGGCTCTATTTTTAACTTTTAGAGCGATGAATCACAGATTCATCAACCCCCTATACTTAAACCTTGCTCGTCCAAGAGAAACTAAATGAAATGCAAGAGTGAAATGATTTTGGGTTCTATACCAAGGTCATGAACAAAAGTTAAAAATGGTGCTTGACTCGACCTTTGGATTAATTGTGTGGCGGAACCTTATTTGGACCTGAACTTAAGACCTAACAGACTTCAAGATCCACAAGTCTTCTATTCAATTCGCCTCAATAGTCAGGTCAGAACAAATCCTCAAACGCAAATTTCTGATGACTATGATTCTTACCTGTACTGTGTAAGTGTAATGTAACTCTCCACATCAGAAATGACTCGGAACCAGCCTCCTCTAACAAGGTAACTCAATAACCCGGTTCAGTAACTCTTTCCTCGAGGAGCGGGGTATTCCCTTCTAAGTTCAAGTGCAACCAACTCAAGAGGAGGGGGTGGAGAAAGAATGGACGGTAGCCAGTGTAGCTACCTATCCCGGGATGCCTGACCAGTGTAGCCAAGTCATCCAGCTGCAGACTTCTTGCTAATATACATACTCCGACAGGCAATATTTTTTTTGGCCTGTCTATTTTTTTTTGGAGTTCTTGCTTTTTTTCTTTTTTTTCTTTTTTTTTCTTTTTTTGGAACTATATACAAGGTGCAGCATGTACATCAGGAGTTTTTCCTCTTGAGCCAGTAGACTATCCCTCTTTTGAAGCATTATTGCAACCCACAGCATCATGTCCTTAGACTTCAACACCACCAGACTAGGTTGAGATGCACTACCCTCCCTAGAGCAGGATAGATGTTTCCACCCGTGTGCTAGTCCAAGCTAAAGGATTCTACCGCCTCACCACCTCATCAATGAATAGCTACGTGCATTGCGCTTGTCCAAGTTAGGTCACTGTCTAAAAGAATCATGTGTGTGCACGAGATATTCTACTTAGACTAATCAAGATGACATGTGAGCATAGACTTGCGGACTCAAAGAATTAAGTCACTTGACCTGAAAAATCTTAACTACAGTTCCTATAAGATTCCTCTGAAATTAGGTGGATTAAGGTCAAATCAAGTCCATCCTCAATATCTGTTCATAACTTGGTTAAGAACCCACTAGCTTTTCACCTTGCATATGCAAGATATGCAGATGAGGTGTAGATGACATGCTATGAATGAAATGCAAGATTTTTTTTTGAAATGCAAGGCTGATATGCAAGAGTAAATAAGAAGCCTTTATTTTCAACATTTTTTTTATTTTCTAGTATACAACAATTATTATTATTTACTACACTTTTTAATTTACACAATTTGTACATAATATACATAGTATACACTTTTTTTGGTATACCTCCTATTTTACAACAATTTTTACAAAAGTATGTTTTACAAGAATTTTACAACATTTTATACAAGTATTATACATATAGTACAAAATTATACAAGTAATTTTTTTTAATTTTTACCTACCCTGTAATTATTGCATAATATATACAAAAATACGCGAAAGTACGAGCTATGGGTAAAGTACATATGTAATATATACATGCCCCCCTATACTTAGCGTGTGCTATGTCCTCAGAGCACGAAAAGCGTCGAAAAAGACATAGCTCGGACTAAGCGTAGGAGAGCTAAAATTACAAAAATGTACAGAAGTCGCTCCGCCCACCTATACTTAAGCTCTGGCAGCTTAAGTGTAGAAGAAGATAAAAAATAGGGCAGACGAGGGCAAGAGGGGAAATGGATGAGTATATACAAGGTGGGCATCGGTTCCCCCTGTACTTAAGCTTTGGTTAGCCTGAGTATAGGACAGGAATGAGTATGAGAACCGATGTGATCTAGAGGATTTACAGAGAACAAACTTAAGTGGCTCATTCCCCCTATACATAGGATCTGATCATCCTAAGTATAGTCCAAGATAGAGATAGATGATGATGGGATGAGTTACTAAAGTCGCGGGAGGGAGAAGACAAAATGTACAGAAATAATGGTATATACAAGTGAGTCGGTCTGAATCTTTCAAGATGTTGCTGATGGCTGGAGCTCACTGCTGCAAGGTCTTATGCGCGGCTCGAGGTGTATCTGCTGAATCTGTCTCGTGCATAAACACAATCTCCTCTACATGGACTAACTGCTCATTGGATTCGACGAAATGTTTTAGCAGTTGTCCATTCGCAAGGGATGTTGGTGCATCATCTGCGAGATCTGAGATCTCGACACATCCACTATCATGCACCACTCGGACAATGAATGGTCCCGTCCACATGGATTTCAATTTGCCTTGGAAGGTCTTCAGCCTTGCAATAAACAACCATACCTTCTGTCTAGGAACAAAGGTCTTTCGTCTGATATATCTATCATGCCAACGCTTTACCTTGTCCTTGTACACCAAATTGTTGTCATATGCACGATTTCTGACTTCCACAAGCTCATTCAGATCCATCTCTCTATGCTTCTGCCCAAGGTGTGTGTTGCAGTTGACCTTCTTAATTGCCCATTCTAATTTATGCACTAGTTCTGCGGGCAAATGGCACAGCTTTCCGAATACCATTCGGAAAGGGGAGGTTCCTAGCAGTGTCTTGTAAGCTGTCCTATACGCCCATAGGACCAGATCCAAGATCAGAGACCAGTCCTTCCTGTCTGGGCGGACAAGCTTTTGCGATATGGTCTTTACCTCCCAATTCGACAACTCAGCCATACCATTAGTCTGTGGATGGTAAGGGCTAGCGACATGGTGTTCGATGTCGTAGTGCTTCAGGAGTTTCTTCACCTCCCAGTTCACAAAGTGGCTACCCCCATCTGATATTATCATTTTGGGAATCCCAAACCTAGAGATGATATTATCTCTGATGAATTTACAGACAGTTCTGCTGTTTGTGGCTCGGGTTGGGATAGCCTCCACCCACCTGGATAAATAATCTACCGCAAGAAGGATGTATTCAAACCCGTGGCTAATAGGGAATGGGCCCATGAAGTCGATGCCCCAGGTGTCAAAGACATCACAAATGATGACAGACTGCATTGGCATCTCGTGTTTGGGACCAACGGTTCCTCCCATTCTCTGGCATACTGGGCACGACTTCGCAAAGGTGATGGCATCGCGAAACAGAGTCGGCCAGTAAAAACCATACTGAAGTACCTTCCATGCGGTCCTCTTCCCGTAGTGGTGTCCTCCTGCCTCCAAGCTGTGGCATAATGAAAGGACACTCTGGTATTGCTCCTGAGGAATACACCGTCTCCAGACACAATCCGGTCCTTCGAAGAAAAGGATCGGATCCTCCCAATGGTAGTGTCTAGCGTCCGACTTCAGTCGGTCAATTTGGCTCTTGGGCCAATCTTCGGGAACTTTCTTGGAGACAAGATAATTCACGATATTGGCGTACCATGGGAGTGAGTCGACAACAAAAATCGACTCGTCAGGGAAGGAGTCTCGAATTGGTGAATTCTCAGAAAGATTAAGATCTTCGAGACGAGAGAGATGATCGGCTACTAGGTTCTTCTTTTCAGGTTTATCACGGATGTCCAAATCAAACTCCTGGATAAGCAAAATCCACCGAAGAAGACGCGCCTTCGCGTCCTTCTTCTCCATCAAATATCGTAGAGCCGTGTGGTCAGTGAACACGATTACCTTGGATCCAATTAAATGAGATCTGAACTTGTCCAAGGCAAACACTACTGCGAGCATTTCCTTTTCCGTAATTGTATAGTTACGCTGAGCGGGGTCAAGCACTTTGCTTGCGTAGTGAATTGCAAACGGGACGCCATCTCTTCTTTGTCCTAACACAGCCCCAACAGCATGGTCTGAGGCATCCATCATGATCTCAAAAGGTAGAGACCAATCTGGGGCTTGTAGGATGGGTGCGTCCATGATCATTCCTTTTAATAACTTAAAGGCCTCAAGACATTTATGATCAATAATAAACTCCATGTCTTTGCCTAAATGCTCAGTTAGCGGTCGGGCAATCTTAGAAAAATCCTTAATGAATCTCCGATAAAATACGACATGCCCAAGGAATGACCGCAACTGCTTGATGTTGGTTGTTGGCTGGAGTCTCCTGATCACATCCACCTTGGCAGGGTCAACCTCCATTCCTCTCGTGGAGATGACATGCCCCAACACTATGCCCTCCCTCACCATGAAGTGACTTTTCTCCTAGGAGAGCACCAGATTAACCTCACAACATCTTTTGAGGACTCGGTCCAGATTCCTAAGACAGGAATCGAAGGAATCGCCGTGGACCGAGAAGTCATCCATGAAGACTTCCAGGAATTCGCCGACCATTTCGGCGAATACAACAGTCATGCACCTTTGGAAATTATGTGGAGCATTGCATAACCCGAAGGGCATGCGCCTGCAAGCATAGGTACCAAAGGGGCATGTGAATGTGGTCTTTTCCTAGTCCTCTGGAGCTATGGCTACTTGGTTGTAGACCGAGAATCCATCTAAGAAGCAGAAGAACTCTTTCCCTGCCAGTCTCTCTAAGATCTGATCAATGAACGGTTGGGGGAAGTGATCCTTCTTCGTCGCGGCATTCAGGCGTCTGTAATCCACACAGATGTGCCACGACGTGGGCACTCACATCACGATATCCTCTCCATCCTCATTGGTGGTCATGTGAATTCCCGACTTCTTCGGGACCACATGTATCGGGGCCACCCACTTAGAGTCGGAGATCGGATAAATAAAACCCGCGTTGCACCATTTCTCTATCTCCTTCTTCATGACCTCTCGTAAATTTGGATTCAACTGACGTTGGAATTCACGAGAGGGTTTGGCTTCCTTTTCCATGTAGATATGGTGCGAACACAGAGCGGTATTTATCCCATGGAGATCGGAAATGCTCCAACCTATCGCCTTGCGGTTTTTCTCCAGGATCTCTAGCAAGCGAGATTCCTGCTCCTTGGTCAATCGCGAACTGATGATGACCGGATATTTCTTGGCCTGACCTGCAAGGAAGGCGTATTTTAATGTTGAGGGTAAAGGTTTGAGCTCAGGAATAATGTGATCATCTAAGAAGTCTGGCTCAATCGAATATGGCTGAGTGTTGGAAGTGGCTGGATCTTCCTCTGTAATAGCTGCCACCAAATTATTTGGCTCTGGAGTTGGATCGTCAAAAGTCTCCATGAAATCGGCGAAAGCCACGTCTGACTCTTCATCCTCATCTTCTGATTGTCCTAAAGAGGGAAGGACTGACAAGCCCAGCTGGGCTTCTAAGTCATCGAAGATGTAGGGGGATGCATGTTCTGGGTTGTACTCATTTCTGAGGATCTCGCAAACTGACTTATGCATTGGATCATCTCCGGAAGGGAGGGACTCATCTATGATGTCTTGGTTCTGTCTCCATGGCCCAACTATGTCTACATAATCGCAGTCTGCTTCGGACGAAGAGTACTCGGTGCTGGATTCGGAATCTGGTCTCTGCCATCTGGTTTGCTTCATCTCAAGTTCCTCATCTCCGCCTGGAGTTTGGAACTGGATCTTCCCGATCTTGTAATCGAACAAGGCCCCTGCTGTCCTGAGGAAGGGCCTGCCTAAGATGATCTGGGAATCTCTCCAATTACGAGGGGTTTCCATATCTAGGACAGTGAAGTCCACCATGTATTCTTGCCCCTCGACTTTGATCACAACATTCCTAAATTCTCCTTGGGACCTCTTGGTTGATTTATAAGCGAACTGCAGGAGGGCTCTAGATTTCCTAAAAGGTCTGAGATTAATCCGCTCATAGAGGGCTGTAGGCATTAGGTTAATTGAGGAACCATTGTCCAGGAGAGTGCGTGCAAACGCGATGTCATCAACATGACTTACTACATAGTGTGCACCCATGTCTCTTCGTTTCCTTGAAAACGAGTTCTTTATTGCACAAGTCGTGGCTACTGACAGAACGTGTTTCTCAACACGGCTTTTGGTCTTCCTGCTAACCCTAGTAGGTGTGCATCTCACCTTAAGGTATTTCTGAAATGCAAGAGTCATTTCCTCGTATTTGTCAAATGGGATTGTGACCTTGATATATTTGTTGCAGAATTCAGCCATCTCAGGGTCATCTTTTTAGATTTTTTTTGATTTTCTTCTTTCCACCCGTAAGAGCTCAGGGGAAAGGGATTATTGACTCTAACTCATGTTCTAAAACTGAAATCTTTTCATTGAAAGCTGGAACTGAGTTATGTACACGACTCGGACTCTGAAACAGACTCGGACTCTGACTCGGACTAAAAGAAACATGCTGGGGTGAAACCGATGATGTGTCTTCCGCTTCTTCTAGATGGTCCTCCTCAGATGGAGGTGCGGGCTCTTCATCAGTTTCGTCAGACTCTATGCCGATGCGAGAATGCTGCTTCGAGGACACTGATGTCCTCTTCTTCTGCTGGTGATGGTGGTGGTGGTGGTGCTCCTCTTCCTCCAAGTTCTCCTCAGGTAGAGACTCGGAGGTTCCTTCCTTCTGTGCCCGTGCCCGATCAGGTATGGTCATGGTCCTTCCGCTCCTGAGGGACATATGATTTACATTATCGTACGAAAGGATCTCATGTTCAGATAAATAATTATCTGAATAATATACCTGATCACGAGGTCGGTTCAGGCCACGGAGTATGCTATTCGGGTTGGCCTGAACCTTTGCGGGAATTGGGGTCTTTGGCGCCATCTGTTGGTCCTGGGTACGAGAGACACGATTGATATCGGTTCTCATATCCAGATAATCGTTCTGCATCTGTTGGACCCTATCAGACAGGGTCTGGATTGCCAAGGTGAGGGTCTCCCATTCAGTGGGCTGGGCTGGCTGATGTGCAGATGAGATTTTGTATTGGCCCTGCTGGCCATGCCGATATTGCTGCTTCTGGTGGGATGGTGCTGGTCCCTGCTGATATGTGCGCTGATGCTGCTGGTACTGTTGAGGCTGGTACCCTTGTTCTGGCCTGGACTGAAAGCGCGGTGCGGGGACGTACCTGGTTTCTTGGTAGGCTGGGGATGGGCGGTGAGGCTGACCCTTCCCCATTTCTGCCTGTCTGACAATCAGGTCACGGCTATACCAAAGCCCGTTGATCTCGTACACCTGCGGAGTCTCCTCGTATCCGGTCTCCACTTGTGGGGGTGCATGCTGGTCCTGCTGCGTGTAAGTCTGATCTGAGCCACTCTGAGGCCTCGATGCATGTTCCTGTACAAGATGGACTCGATGTACAGGTACATGTGGTGCAGAAGGGACAAGTAGCATTATCTTAGCTACCTTCTCAGAAAGTTCCTCCACTTGCTTTGGTAGACGTGAAAGAGACTCAAGGTCCGCGACCCTCTTGTGGATCTGCTCGACCATGGTTCGCTTGTCGGCAATCATCCCCATGCTGGGGATGAGGTCCTCGGTCAGATCCGCTACAGTCCTTCGGGTTGTCTCGTTGGATAAGATTGAGGGAGACAACTGATAGGCCCTGGTGGCCTGCAACCTGCCGGTTTCCGCCATCTGCTCCAGGATCTTCCATACAGCATTCTCATTTTTGTTCAGATAGCTTCCTCCACAGGCGGCACTTACTAACCCCTGCATCTCCGGGGTTAGACAACAGAACAAGGTCTAGACTAAGATCGCCATAGAAATGCCATGGTAGGGGCATTTCTGTACTAAGTGTACTAAGTCATTGAACCTATCCCAGGCATCATGGAAAGGTTCACTGGGTCCTTGGGAGAAGCTAGCGATCTTCGTTCTCATTTTCTTAGTTCTACTGAGAGGGTAGAACTTTTTCTGAAAGAGTTTGAACTGCGTCCAGGTAGTACATATCACCCCTAGGTTCTTCAGCCAATGTGTTTCCTTATCTCCTAAGTCAAATGGGGTGGCCTTCAATCTAATGTAATCTTGGCCAACATTGGGATGGCTAAGATTGTTGCAAACCAGCTCGAAGTCTCGAAGGAAAGTGTACGGTTCTTCGTTGATATTTCCATTGAACTTCGGTAGCAGGCTTAGGAAGTGGGGCTTCAGCTCAAATGCTTCGGCGGGAACCGCTGGTGCCAACCAATTCTGTAGCTCGTTCTATGCTGGGTTGTAGGGATCAGCCATTGGTCGGTCGATACCTCCAGCGACAATGATTAGTCCCATCCTGGCTGTGAGATCTGCATTTCTTTGTTCGGCGTCAGCAAGGCGATTAAGAATCTGTTGTAGTTGCTACTCATCCGGTGGTGGCTGCTTAGGCGGCATCTTGTTCTCTATTCCTGTGTGTGAAATAAGGTCAGTGTCAGAGGACAAATCAAGGAAGGGATTATCGAGGCGATGTTCTTCCTCGGTAAGATCAGAGGAGAGGAAAGGGTTGGTTGGAGAGTAACCACCCTGGGTGTGAGGGATCCAGAACTCAAGAGATGCATGAGTCCTGGGTGGCCCGAGGTGCGCTTGGGCCTATGAAGATGATTTTCGTGGGGGCTAGAGAAAGATTGGCAAATAAAGTGTCGATATCCCCCAGTCATTCATATTGAAGTGGCGAGAAGAAGTGTGAGATTTAAGTGAACATAGGATTTGACTCCTACCTGAAGCAAACAATTTAATCCAAGACCCTGGGTTCACACTCAACACAGTGAAGGACTCGAAACCGAGTCCAATTAATCTTGTCAAATTTAAGTGTGATTTTTCAAGCAAGATAGCAAGGATTACGCGGCCTATAGGGAAGTCGGCGCAGAGCCTGATGCGTCTTCCCTGTTTAACATGTCGCCTAAGATACCACCGATCCTACCTTTCTTTGCTCCTATCAGGAGTTGGGGACTCAAAGACGTGCCCCTATCAACCTGCAAGCAGGCGGAGGCTGATAAAGCTAGGCCTTATCGCGAAGTACCGCTGGTTCGCCCCTATCTACCCGTGAACAGGCGGAGGCTACTTGGTACTGGTCAATGAATCTGAAAGTATCCAACTCGTGATATTTGCAAGGATCAGTTGGCCCGTGATATGGAAGGCGAGGATTTGGGCTCTGCCTTAAGGTGTTCACACACACTCAAGTACCCTCACTCAGCCTGAAAATAAGGTCGGGGATTAGTCTCCCGCAAACAATTTTTTCCAATTTTATTGAATTTTTTTGGTCAATAATGTTAGCAGTCCTGGTTTTAAGTTACGTTCTCACTTGTTAGTCCAACCACACAGCACGCCTATCGTCCAGTCCTAATTTCCGTTTAATTAAGAGTGAAAAATAGAGGTGGAAATCGAGAAAAGCTGATGCACGAAAAACGATGATGCATATGCTGAGTTAAGAAGACTTACAGTGATCCCTTCGCTTTTATGCTGGATGCAAAACAGTATTGAAATTTTACACTACATGCAAATGCAGACGACAAAATCCGCTCCTAGAAAGGCAGTTCTATTAGCGAGTGAAGAACATGTTCATTTGAGTAGATATGCGGTCTAGGTGTGTCTTTTAAGTGTATGTGTGGTCCTAAAAATTACGAGCACAAGCAATTCCTAAAGTGGCTCGAGGAGCCGCTAGTGCAAGCCTAAATTACAATTCAAACCACACAGCACACGGGGACACAGTTCCACTATTTTTACACATGCGAGAACCCAAACGGGAACCGCTGGAAATGATGCAAAAAAAAATGTGGAAAAAATTAACAGTACAAGTTCTCTCAAATCACTCAAAGAGTTAAAATGTCGATTCCTCGAAGCGTCTTCGACTCCTCGCGTTCCTCGCACAAAAATAATTTCGAGTTCAGAGAGAGAATGACTCGAAAACAATGCAATATTTAAAAGACAGCGAAATATTCACAAGAAAAACCGGGGGTCAGACTACCCGGGGATAGAAAATCAAACACTCAAAAATAAATGCAAATTAACCTAAGCCATGCCTCCCCGGCAACGGAGCCATTTTGATAGACGCTCCCGCACCCTTGGTTAATTCGGTCAGATTAATGTCCAAATTAGTTAGAAGTGTTTGTTGCAGTCGGATAACGAGAGCGAATATCAAAAACCACTTTAATTAGATTTGAGTTAATTTCAAGCGGCAGATTTTTTTTACTTGGTGAAGTCCAAGGTCGAACTCAGGGAGGCATCTGTCTCCTTAGATGAATTGGAAGCAAAGTCCAAGTGTGAGATTTTCGGGGAATATATTTTTGTTCTTTTTCTAATTTCTATGCAGGACATATGCAAAAATCAGGCCAATTTAAAGTTAAATCATTTAAGGTACCAAGTGAAGTCCAAAAAGTATGAAAATTGGCCAAATGATGAACTATGGTGAAATTAGGCTACCCTATTTTTTTTTTGGAATTTTTCGACACTAAATGAATTTATTGTGAATTTAAAATGAATGCAAGGTGAATTTCACTAATTTAATTTTAATAAATATCAAATCACAAAATTTTAGGGAAATAAAATTTTCCTAGATAGATCAAATGATGAAGAATACAGGAGATTTGTCAAACCTTAATTTTAATGTGAAATGGACCTATTAAAAGTAAACTAAGGAAATCACCAATTAATTTATTTAGGCCTCGATATGTGTGCAAATGACATGAAATTTTTATGCGAGGTTAAGTTAACTATCCTAGAGCTACTGTGATTTTTTGAGAATTTTTGGAGCTATAGAGAATTAATTATTAATTAAAAGGTCCAACTGGGCAAAATAACACAGAAATCAACCAATTAATCAATTTCAAAATCTACTGATACATCAAAAATATGACAAGTGTCACAACCGCTAGAGGACAAGTTACTCAACAACATGCAATTTTTAGAATTCAAAAATGATGCAAAATGACACCTATGGATGCGTGCAAAGACAGGGGTGTATTTGCAATACAGGAAATAAAAATTACATAAAAATAAACATGTTGACAGGGACTCAAATGCAATTACCTATAATGTTGGGGGTGGCATGCAATTTTCTCCACTGGGCACGTGCTTCTCACATGAGGGCGCTTTGCAGGGACCTTTTTGCAATTTTGGAAAGGACCCAGGGCCTCCGTGCAAATTACCCAGGTCGCACGTGCTCCTCACGTGGGGCGGCCTAGGCTCGGGTGGCTTCGGAGGATCGGGTCGTGGTTCGGGTGCTCCTGGAGGTCTGGAGTAAGGCTCGGAGTAGCCTCGGGTGGTCCGAGCCTAGGGTCAAGGAAGAGGCTCAGACCCGATGTCATGGCTGGTTGCGGACCTTTGGATCAAGATCGATCCAAAGGATGTCGGTGCTGACGCGTGGCGAGATCAGAGGCCGTCAGATCTGGATAGATCCAACGGTTGCTGGCTACTCCAGCTGTTGGACACGTGGCGCGCTAAGGTCCGTGGGATCACGGATGATCATACGGCTGTCTGCAGCTCCGGTGGACTGGCGACGTGGCTGACTAGGAACCGTCCGATCGAGATGATCGAACAGCCACTGGGGCTTCTTCTTCAACGGGCCTCCGCCACCTGCGGAGGAGTTGGCGGGGCTCCAGTGAGGAGGCCTTGGCTCCGCCTGTCCCTCCAGGTGTCGGTGAAGCTCTCCGGGGACTCGGAGATACCCCAGAAGAAGCGCGGTGGTGCGTCGAGGGTCCGGTGGTCCCAGGAGCTGGAGAGGGGCGTCGGAGCTCCGTGGCGGCGAATCTCAAAAGGATCTCCAGTGAACTTCCGATCAATGAAGAGCAGGTACCTGCAGGTGTTAGGAGTGTAGCCGAAGCAAGTGGTGCACTCGTGGAGATGTGGGGATGTGAGTGGCGACGCCTAGTCGGAGTGAAAGTGGTCCAGCGATTGTGCTCTGCCCATGTGGCGGAGTTGGAGCTGATGAAAGATGGGTTGAGTCATCGGAGGCTGTGAAGTGTATCGCGAGGATGAGAGCTCCGTTGCGGAGCTCGGCGAGGTGAGAGCAGAGAGAGAAGATGCGGGTGGAGCGTGAATAAAGTCGGAGAAAATCAAAAGAAAAATCAAACGAAGATCGGAGGAAGATGGAGGGAATTACCTGGGGTTTGGAGCTCGAAGTCGGGATCCATGTCGTCGCTCGAAGGGACGGTAAGACCCTGAGCTCAAGCAGCTGCTCAGAGGAGGGCTGCGACACGGCGGTGGTGCCGAGGATCTCGCCAGAGAAGAACCTGGTCTTCGCTCGAAGTTACTTACGATTGCTGTCACCAATCAGTCTAGCTGAGCTCGAGGAACCTCTCGGGGGTGGCGAATGGCCGTGACGATGGATGGAGGTGGAGAATTTATAGGATGGAGAAGGCGACAGTGCTGGTGAAGAGGCGAGGTTCATGGGTGTCATGGAGCGACTCTAGTGGACTACGTGGTGAGTGGGGTAGCTGGCGAGGATAAGGGGTGAATGAGAATGATCGTGGAGGCGATGGTGGTCGGAGAGGGTGGCTGGAGTGCGGCCAAGAATAGGAAGGGGTAACCCCTCCCGCAAGGCGGAGATCGTGGGAGAGAGAGGTGCTAGAGGTAGGAGACGAAGTCCCCACCATTTGATTTCGTGATCCAACGGCGGAGAAGAAGGCGGAAGGGAGCGGGTAGGATTAGATCTGGGGCGAGGTGATCGGAGGTGTGCGATTGCGCCACGTGGAGCGTCGAAGGCGAGGCGCCGGCGGACGGTCCAGATCAGAGATTGGCTATCAATCGGTCGGTTGAGATCATTGGGAAGCTAACGACTTAGATGTGAGGGCTGAGAGCACGATCGAAGGACTCAAGATGTGACGCGGGGCGCTCTGTAGGAGAGGCGCGAACGGGCGGTTGAGATGAGGTCAAGGGCTTAGATCGAATGGTTGGAATTAAGGCGCTAGTGGATGGTGCAGATCGAAGGTGGGATCGGATCAAACGGTGGTGGATAAGGGTGTACGTGGAGCGTTGCTGGCCATTGGATCTATAGAGAAATCCAACGGCTAGAGGCGCAAGCGGCTTGGGCAAGGGGAGCGGGCCGCGTGGCGCAACCAGAGGGCGCCACGTGGCCAGCTGTGATTGGTCGAAATAAGAAATGAATTTAGGGAGAGAAGGAGGCTGATTTTGGAAAAACTCAAAACATGAAAGTTGTAGATCTTGATGAGATCTACAAGTTTCATGTTGAACAAAGACAGAGATGAGGTCAAATATGATATAAAAATACAAGGATACAAATATACATATATGTAGTATACAAAGAGGCCCAAAAACCCAACTTTTTCATACGAGCTCCAAATTGGATGAAATCAGTCTCATTTTAAAGGTCTTTCATTGTGTATTATACTAAAAGTGAGTAGACCTATTTTGGTGTTGGTATGAGGGATCTATGGGCATTTTATAGTCCAAGAGCTTCAGGGTTTTATTGGTGCTTTTACGAAGGGGATTCCTGTCTCTCTTCCTTATATTATTAACTAATGTGTACATAGTATAAGGGAGAGCTTATTTTTATGAGTGGACATTTTACAAATGATGTTGGCTTCTTATTTAATGCAATTGGAGTGCTAAAATGCATGTTTTATGTATGCATGAATGAATGCTATTTATGCATGTTAAGGGAAATATGCCTCTATTTACTCGGGAACAAGGCTCTATTTTTAACTTTTAGAGTGATGAATCACAGATTCTTCATCGACCAATCCGATTCACCTTGCTGGAGCGAACCTCCGGCGAGTACCCACATCGTCGTTCACCCCTTTCTTGAGAGCCACAGGAGGTCGAGGAATTTCGCCCTCGACCTCTTTAACGTTTCCTGCAGGCATTTGGAGTGCGACGAGCACCTGAGGTCGATTTTGACCTCGGCGGAGATACCTGGGCCCCTCCTCCTTCTCCGACGTCGCAGAGGAGCCCTGGTATCCCTCGCTGCATTTTGAGACCCCCAGCGTAGAAAGGAATCTCGTAGGAGCAGCTGAAGCCATTTTGGAGCGTAAAAGCACGTCAGAGAGAGGAGCTACCACCGGAGGAGGGTCGCCACGACGGACCTTCTTCCCTGTTCTTTCACCACCCGCCTATGCCGTCCGATCAGGAACAAAGGCCCAGATGCAGCAGCAACCGTTCGATCCCCTACGCCATCAGCCGTCGATCTAGCTTTGATGATCTGATCTCAGCCGCTGCTGTTGAACCGTTATCGTGCGTCGAGGGCGCGCCACGCGTCAAGTGGACGGTTCACAACCGTCCGATCCTGCCCAGGCATGGGTAATTTTGCTTCACACCCCGCCGAGTTTTGTATTTTTTATTGAGCACTTAAACTTTCGTCAGCTGTTTAATATTTTGGTGACATTTGCATCTACAACCTCGCCCCTTTTGTAGTATTGCGTTCCAGTCCTCGCCACGTCACCTCTCGTGACCAGTTCACGTGAGGTGCGGGCATTTTGCAGGGACACCCCCCAGCATTAGGGTACTTTGTTTTGACCCAAGAAATTCCAGAGACAGTGTAATATTTTTATGTATTTTGCATATAAGCCTTCGGGTATTTTGACAATTGCACATAGGTCCTTCCCAGGCGCATGCTAGTCACGCGCCCTGGTGGACGTTTTGCAGGCGTACCCCCGCGGGTGCTTAAATTTGTAGTTGGTCCTTTAAAGTGAATATTCAGTATAATATTTTGTTGGAAAATTGCATGCGTGTCCCTGGATGTTATGATATTTGCATATACACCCCTGTCAGGCTGATTATTTTTGTGTGCTTGTCTTATTTATTTCACGCATCATTTTAACTCGAAAAATTCTCAAAAAATAGCATAGGCTCCTGTGTACTTGCTCTTTCATGCCATATTTTTGCATTGCATTTTCGTTTCATTTTAACATTTATTAAAAATCAAAAACATGCATTTGAGCTACTGTATAACTTAGAAAATCCATAAAAATTATAAAAACGTCTTGAAAAATTCCAAAAAAATTATATTTTGTGTGTTTTATCATCTATTAGTGTCAGTCTAAAAACCACAAAAAATTTCAAAGTAAAAACCTTAAAAATAGAAAACCCTAAAAATATTCATAAAAATCTAAAAAATCATAGAAAATTCAGAAAAATGAAAACTCGGGACCTATAGGTTCCCTTTTATTATCTTTATTTTAAAATTAATTTGGGAAAATTTTGTTACTGTTCGATATTTTTCATTCCCATTTTAATTTCGACCAGCACTTTTATTCCCTGTTTGCTTGTATTGTGACTTTTAAAAATACCAAAAACAATTAGAAAAATCCCGAAATATTTTATTTCCTGATTTTTGAGCATTTTGACCTATTTTTATAAATATCTTCTCACTTCCTTTCCTTATATTGTATATATATCATATTATTGAAATAGAAAATACAAAAATATAAAACATAAAATGAAAATATAAAATCAGAAAATCAAAAACCAAAATACAAAACTAAAAATCAAAAATTAAAAAAAATATAAAACTAAAAACCCACAAAAACATTTGCATTGGATAAGTGTAGACAATACAACACATTCACACACACACACACACACACTTGTTGATCTATCCTGCCTTGCTCCCTGTGTTCGAACTCTCTACGTACTTGCATCTATACATCTTTTATGTAGAGTTAAAAATAAATTTTAACTTTACATCTGCTTATCATTGTTTGATTGATTGATTGTGGATTAATTGTTGATTTTAGTCCAGGATTCATTGTGGGTCGCAGCAGCGACACTGTTGTCTTCGCTTTGTGTGAGACACTATTTAGACCCCGTAAATTTTGGTTAAATCAAATGGCGCTGTTGCCGGGGAGCAACAGCGAATAGATCACATTTTTGTCTGATTGTGTTTGTTTGTCCATTATTGCTTCATTTTATCTCTCTTCTATTTTTGATACATATTGTTGATCTTTCTGACCGTCTCTTTTCTTGTCTTATTGCGAGGGACCGCGGAGCGAGGCGGATCGCCTAGGGGATCCGGTGCAACCTTGACAAGCAGAGTCGGCTTTCTTAGCCTAGCTGACAAGAGAGAGCAGGAGGAGTTAGAGAGAGAGTGTTAGATAGTTTTGCTTTATTTTTTAGAGAGAAAGACTATTTAATTTGTAATAATACAGGTACTTGGACACTCAGGACACTCGGGGCCAATTTCCAAGTGTTTGTTCACTTGGGGGCTCACCGCGGTTTTTGTCGTGTTTTCACCGTTGTCATTTTCTGGTTTTATTTTATTTTCCCTTTCTTCTGTGGAATGAGCCCTTAGATTTTAGGCTTTTGCTTGATCGATTAGATTAGGTCCAAACACCCTAATAATCATTGCATGTACCTATAGTACATATTTGAACTTAGTTTAATTAAACAGTTGAATCATCATTTTTCGATCCGCCGCGTCGCGAGCCCACCCCACCAAGCGCTACTCCTGAACTCGATTTGTAGAGAAGAGGAGGGGTGAGTCTAGACCGGACTCTTTGGATTGAGGATTGGTGAATCAACTTGTGGTTCTTCACATTAGCAATTGCCTGCTTAGGACGATTTCCGTGTGCATATCAACTTGTAGTATAGGTTTATAAAATCCTGCTTTGCATCCCGCATGGAGAGAGCTGGGAGTCACTGTAAGTCTTCTATCTTTGCATTCATCATTTAGGCACTAAGGTGAGATTTCCATCTCAGTGCCACTTGCATTGGCTTTTCCGACTCTATTCTCCCTCTATTTTTGGATCAAATAGGAATCAAGAAAAAACAAAAATGTTAGGCGCTTGTTTGAATTGACTAAAAAGAAGCGATAACACCAAAAAAATTAAAAAAGGGGCTGCTAAGAAAACTTGACCTAAATAAAATTTGTAATCGAATTCATTGCTTGGGGAGAGTAACACCCTCACTTGTATTCGGTTGCATGGGAAGGTCTCCTTCCAAGTGAGAGAGCGGTTTCGTAAGGATTAGAGCCCAAAACCCAGTCTGTGGCTGCCTTGTGTATCGCCTGGATTTCCGAAGTATTGGCGCTTCTATCGTACGTAGACGAGTAGGGCTTGGTAAAAATTGGTGACTCTCTATTGTGTAGAGCATCGACCTTGTCCGAAGTATCGAGCCTAGGCCACGCCTTCACGGGGGTGTCTGACTCATCCTCTTGCGTCCGAGTAGGTTCTTGCACGCTCACAAAAGATTCCATTGCGAGTGAGTTCCGAAGTATTGCTTTCGCCTATTGGCTTCCTTTCTCTATTTCTTTGGCTGAGTTGGGATCCACGAAGGGTTACAAGGACCTTAAAAAGTGCAAACTACAGGTTACACAGGAGGAGGACAAGTACGGGATACTCTTCTGGCGGTACTCTCTCTCCTTTAGGCGTAGCGCTCTAAGGACTCGTTGAAAGATAACTTCCTGAATTCAAGCTAAAAACTACAAAGTTAAAAGCCGAACCCTTACGGATTCACGTGTTGAGTTGGTGAATCCCCTTAGTTTGTGTTTGATTGCTAGTCTATTTTAGGTCAAGATCAAAAACACCGCACAATCGTGCGTAATTTTGCCACCTTCTTCTTCATTTCTCAACCTTCATCTTCTCAAATAATCAAGATGATGGGATGGAGATCTCTTAGGCCGACTCTGTCGGTACTGCTATCTGGCACTCCTCCTTATTCATCTAGAACAATCTCGGAGAGTTCGCTCTCCGAGCCTGAGTTCACTTCCACCCTGTTCCCCCTCGACCACCCTCCTCATTCTCCTTCCATCAGTCCTTGAGTTTCAGAGTTTAGTGCATCACAGAGCTCAGATCATTTGACGGCACCTGAGATGGTTCTTTTGCCTTTTCAGAGAACCCAACCATGGCAGACGGAAGAGATCATCCAGATGAGCAGGAGCAACCTCATTTCCTATGTGATCAAGCTGCTATCAACAATTCACTCCTAGCCTCCTTGGAGACCATGAAGAGACAAATCAGAGACCAAGGAGCATTCATGGGTGACATGATGCGAGAGCTGGCACAGATGAGAGTAGATCGAGAGAACAGAGCCGCAGGTGGTGGAGAAGATATACAAGTCGCAGAAGGAGGAGATCCCTGAAGCTGAGAGACCACAACAGCCGATTATGAGGGAATTGCACAATCCCGCAGCATCCCTCACACACCGATGGATCCGACTTCCTCCTATCCATGGAGACTTCGAGCTTCGGCCCCATACTATTAAGCTTCTGCCCATATTCCATGGGTTGTCGATCGAAGAGCCGCACCTCCACTTGAAAAGAGAATTTGAAATGATCTGTAGTACCATCCAACGACATGATGACCGAGGATACTATCAAGATGATAGCCTTCCCATTCTCCTTGGTTGATAGAGCCGCTTACTGGCTGAAACACCTGGGGAGGTTCGTCGAAACTTGGGCAGATCTCCGGACCACATACTTGAAGAAGTACTACCCTCTCGGCCGGACTAATGCAGCACGAGCTATGATCAGTAACTTCACAATGATCCCTAATGAACAGTTCCATGAAGCTTGGGATCGATTCAGAGAGCTCATCGACCGGTGTCCACACCATGACATATCCAAGCCCCAATCTGGTGCAGAGTTTCTTCTGTGGGTTGACACCGAAGCTACAACGGCTTGTAAATGCCTCTTGTGGTGGATCATACTTTTCCAAGGGTGAAGCGACGCCTGGTCCATCTATGAAGGCATGGCAGAAAACTCAACTGTGATGACCCAAGCAGAGTCTACACACAACAAAAGCCGCCCCAGGAGGAGGATCATTTCAGAGGATCACCTGCATCGATGCCGGTCCCAACACTCTGTCGGTAGCCACAGCCCAAGTAGAATCCGCCGCAGCCGACATGGGAATCATAAATGAGAGGTTGGACCGCATGGATATCCTTGAGAAGAAGCAGAACCAAGGTCTTGCCCAGATGGACCTTCTCACCAAAACCATGAGTGACCTAAAGACACAGATTCTATGCATTCAGGAGGCACAGACATATACTCAGCAGCCTCCCAGGTCACGGGCCGATCCGAGTAGTAGCAGCTCTACCCAACCCTCTTCCTTACACGACCAGGTCAACCACATCCAGGAAGAGTCGGTGCCGCAGCTACCATACTACCCATCGCAGCCACCATCTCAGGACACTCAAATGGTGGGTCTATCAGCCGGATTAGCCACTGGGAGTTCTCCTACCAGCATCCTTTGAGCAGGACCCATTGATGGAAGTTAATGGGATTTGGTACGACCGGTACCCGCAGCCCGAGATTCGTCATGATCACCCGGATTCCGTTGTGGTAATGGTGGATCCTCATCCCAACAGTAGTCTCCCGCTCAAGGATATCAGAACAGCCAGCCACAACAGCAGCAGCAGCCCCAGTACGCCAAGCAACAATACCAGCATTGTCCTCGTCCCCGCCTATCAGGGACAACACATGGAGGCAGCGTCCGCAGCCTCAACAGTCATATCCCCAGCCTCGTGAGCATTTCCCTCTCAACATCAGCCTCATTTCCAACAGGGGAATACATCCGGTTCTCAGGCATTTGCCTTTGAGAACCCAGCATTAGATGACCCTCACCCGACTACTCTCTGAACATCGGGAATCCTACCAGCGAGACATGGATGAGTTCCGACAGGAGGTGAGGGATTTGATCAAGGGAAAAGCCACCATATCAGCTCAGATTGAACCAAATCTGAACAGTCTGAAAAGAAAGTCTGAGCAGGTACAGTTCACAGAGGATACTTCTCCTAGTGATTATTTCGGTGACATGTCTTCTTCTTTGTATTATGCTGATTTTGTGACTACTAGGAGCAGTAGGATGCCTGCCGACGGTGCCTCATCTGAACGACAACAACATGAAGAATCCAGAGTGCCAGATGAGCAGAGTAGCGGTGCTGATGCCGCTGATGATGATGTTGATGACGGTGGTGCTGAAGCCACCAAGGATGGAGAACCCGATGACGGTATTGAGGCCGGCGTGATACCTGATGCAGACGATGGTGCTGAAGCCACCATTTTTGATGCAGAGCCAGAGCACGGTGTTGATGCCGTGAAGACAGGTGCCGGTGGTGGTACTGAGGCCACCACTTCTACTTCTGTTGAGCTTCCTTCTGTGGCGTTACCACCTTTTGTATCTCGGGATTGTGGTAACAAGAAAAAGAACAAAAATATGAATAAAGGAAAGGCTTCTGTGTATACTCCAGATCCATATGTGTTGCATGATGATGATTGTATGGATTCCATTCCTTCACATGCACAGGAACCTACTCCTAGTCGTCCATTTGAGGAGGCCCCTACCATCCCCTTCCCTGAAGCACTCTGCTTGACGAAGGGGAATAAAAAGAAAATCCAAAAAAGACCCAGCAGGTAGAGATCAGCAACCAGATGATTGATAGATTCCACATTCAGCTGACTCTACGAGAAGCTCTTGAGCACATCCCCTTCCTCAAAAAGAACTTGAAAGAGGAAACTATAGTCCGCAGGAAGAGGAGGTACTGAGATCAGATCCATGTGCTCACCCATCACACTTGCTGCACCATTCAGAACACATTGCCGGCCAAGAGACCTGATACAGGAGCTTCCTATGTCATAGTGCGAGATTCAGGAGCAGCGATTCGATCGTACTCTATTAGACAACGGCTCTTCTATCAACCTCCTTCCGGCAGCCTTACCCGTCTGATTCGAGTTTGGTCCTCTTCTTCGGAGCAGGACGGTCCTTCAGTTGCTGATAGGTCGATTAAGAGGCTGAAGGGTTTGTTGAGAGATGTGGTCGTTACCATTCAGGGTCTGAATTCCCCGTGGACTTTTTTGTGCTGGACATGGAGATCCCTAAGTCGGTAACTGATGCCCCTATTATACTTGGACGCCCATTCTTGGCCACAGCCAAGGCAGCGACCGATCATGATAATGGGACGGTATGCTTCCGCGTAGAGGGCGAGAGCATACAAATAGAAACGATCGATGAGACCGGAGTGAGAGAATTAGCATGCTCAGAGCAGTCCAGCGAAGGCACGCAGATGACAGAGGACGAGCTAGACATCCACCAGGAGTGCGATTTTGTGATGACAGATGATGATTCCATTTGGACAGATCCCGTAGCACAGACCCTCACCTTGCCTAAAGATTCATTGTATTTAAAACTTATGGCAGTTGAGAGCCTGGAGAGCACACCCCTGGATGAGGATACATTTGAGGCTGAACAGTGCTGGGACAAGTGGTGGTGATGATTTTCAATCTTGTTCTTTGAATTCAGATCCTTCGGATTCATACATTGATTGGGATGACTTCGATGACTATTTGCCGTGCCTGTATCCTGATAAGCCGACAGCTAGGATGGACTGCGAGCCAGTACAAGTCCATAGATGATTCAGTAGGCTTCCCTTCGTCAAAAATTCATGCAGAGCGAGAGTTCTCCCATGCAGACCTGGTAGCTTTTACACAGACTTATCAGAAGCCAGATCTGCCATCTCCCACTTGTCCAGAACTGAAACCCTTGCCGCAGTCGCTGATGTATAGATTCATTGGGGGTTAGCCAGATATGCACGCAATTATTATCTCAGCAGGTTTGACTGGAGAACATCTCGTCTGATGGAGGTTCTTGAAAGAAACCGCAAGGCGATAGGATGGAGTATAGCTGATCTCCAGGGGATAAGTCCCGGCTCTGTGCTCACACCACATATATCTTGAGGGGGACGCTAGGCCATCGTGTAAGTTCCAACGACGGCTGAACCAGAACCTTCGAGATGTTGTCATGAAGGAAATATCAAGGTGGTGGAGTGCCAATTTTATCTACCCCATCTCTGACTCCAAGTGGGTTAGTCCATTACATGTGGTGCCCAAGAAGACGGGCATCACTACAGTTGTGAATGAGTCTGGAGTGGAGATAGCTACCCGGGTACCAACTTCTTGGAGGGTCTGTGTGGACCTACAGACGATTGAATCAGGCCACCAAGAAGGATCATTTCCCATTTCCATTCATTGATCAGATTATCGAGAGGCTAGCTGGCAAGAGTCATTACTGCTTTCTTGACGGGTACTCTGGTTATAATCAAGTGGCCATTGCGCCCGAAGACCAGGAGAAAATAACATTCACCTGTACGTTTGGAACTTATGTTTTCAGACGGATGCCCTTTGGTCTATGTAACGCTCCAGCGACATTCCAAAGGAGCATGTTGTCCATTTTCTCGGACATGGTGGGTGACTGTTTAGAGGTCTTCATGGATGACTTCTCGGTCTATGGCGATGGTTTGAAGCTTGATTGTCTAGACCGTGTGCTTCAGCGCTGCATTGAGGTCAATCTTGTCTTGTCTTGGGAGAAGAGTCACTACATGGTGACTCAAGGGGCAGTCCTTGGTCATATCATCTCCGATAGGGGCATGAAGGTTGATCCGGCCAAGGTGGATATCATCAGAAAACTCAATCCACCGTCCAATCTGCGACAATTGCGGTCTTTTCTGGGGCATGTCGGTTTCTACCGACGGTTCATTCATGACTTCAGTCGAATTGACTGACCGCTTACTGATCTGCTGACGAAAGACACCGAGTACATTGTAGATGATAAGTGTATTGCGTCCTTTGAGACTCTCAAGAGTATGGTTGTTTTGGCTCCTGTCCTTCAGCCACCCGATTGGTCTCTCCCATTCGAGATCATGACGGATGCTTCTAATTTTGCCGTAGGGACTGTGCTTGGATAGAGGAGGGATGGATTGTCGTTTGCCATTCACTACGCCAGCCGGACTTTAGATGTCGCTCAGCGGAATTATACTGTGACTGAGAAAGAGATGCTGGCCGTAGTCTTTGCTTTCGATAAGCACATATCATATATGCCCGGATGAAGAGTGACCATTTACACAGATCACACCGCCATCCGGTACTTAATGGCCAAGAAGGATGCCAAAGCTCGCCTTACCAGATGGATCCTTCTGCTCCAGGAATTTGATATTGAGATTAAGGATAAGCCTGGAGTTAAAAATGTGGTGGCGGATCATCTTTCCTGCTTGGAGAACCTTGAGGAATCTGAGCCCAGTGCACCTATTACAGAGACATTCCCAGACGAGGCGATCTTGGCGATCTCCTCACTCCCATGGTATGCCGACTTTGTAAACTATCTTATTGCCGAGACGGTCCCTCAGGGTTGGCCCAGGAAGAAACTTGAGACCTTCCTAGCTAAGGCCAAGTTTTACCATTGGGAGGATCCCGTCCTTTATCATGAAGGAGGGGATAGCATCTGGAGGAGGTGCATTCCTCAAGAAGAGCAGCATAGCGTCCTCACTTATTGCCACAAGCTTGAGGCAGGAGGACATCATTCTGGGAAAAAGGACAACACAGAAGGTGCTTCAATCCGGCCTTTGGTGGCCTACTCTCTTCAAGGATTCAGATGAGTTCGTGAAGAGATGTACTGACTGTCAGAAGATGAGAACCTGCGGACAGAGAGATATGATGCCCATGCAGCCCATTCACTTTTGTGAGGTTTTTGATGCATGGGTGATTGATTTCATGGGCCCATTTCATAAGAGTCAGGGATTCGAACACATTTTGCTTGCTGTAGATTATGTCAACCGTTGGGTTGAGGCCATCCCCGCCCGAGCCGCAGATGCTAAAACCGTGTGTAAATTTTTGAGGAAAAATATCATTTCACGGTTCGGGGTACCTAGAGTTCTGATTTCAGACGGGGGGTCTCATTTCATCAATGATAAAGTCAGGGCCCTTGCAGACGAGTTCGACATTGACCATCGTGTTTCCATGCCATACCACCCTCAGACTAATGGTCTTGCCGAGGTTTCGAACAGGGAGATCAAGACGATCTTACAGAAGGTTGTCCGCCCAGACCGAAAGGATTGGTCACATCTTTTGGACTCGGTCTTGTGGGCCTATCGGACCTCCTTCAAGAATCCATTAGGGACATCTCCCTTTGGTTTCATCTATGGCAAACCATGCCATTTGCCAGTGGAAATCAAGCATAAATCATTTTGGGCAGTCACTGAGTTACTGTTAGATCCCCAGAGTATAGGAGAACAGAGAAGAGCAGAGTTCGCAGCCCTGGAGGAGTTGAGAGATACAACCTTTTCTAGCAGCCTACAATACAAGGAGAAAGTGAAGACATGGCACGATTCTCATATCAGCCATAAATAGTTTGAGCCCGATCAGCACGTATGGTTGTTCGATTCCAGGCTGAAATTATTTCCAGGGAAATTACAGAGCAAGTGGAAAGGTCCTTATGTGGTCAGGAAGGTACATGACAATGGCAGTATTGACATATCCGAACCGTTATCTTCCTCTACCTTCCATGTCAACGTTCAGTGCCTGAAGCTATATCTAGATCATGATCCGCCGACCATTGACGTTGCCCCCATTCTTCTGGTATGAGATGTGTTCCTCGACTCCGATCATTTGCATCTCGTACATGGTTATCACTTCCATCTTCCACTGTATAGATCCATCTGTTGATATCTTTTCTTCTTTTCTTCTTTTCCTCTTCTATCTTCTGTATCTATCAGAAAGGTGTCGCCCTTGTAGACAGTTTTCCATAGTTAGGATGTACTTTGTCCTAAGTATAGGGGGATGTGCACCCTGAGTGATTCTATTCTTTTCGATCCTCTCCATTGTCTCCTCTTCTTGTCTATACTTAGGGATATCTTACCCTAAGTATAGGGGGAGACAATCTGAGTACGATCTATTCATTCCCACCCTTGACCCTCCCTGCTTTGTGTACAGTCTGCTATACATAGGATTATTTGATTGTAAGTATAGGGGGGATGGTCAATTTCTCATTGGCTTATTCATTCATTTCTTATTCATTTATTCGTTAGACTTTTCTATACTTAGTACGAGATATGTCTTCTCTTTTCTCTCCGATCTATGAGGACATAGCTCAAGCTAAGCATAGGGGGGTCGTATATACTGTGTATATACTTCAGCCATAACTCGTACTTTCGTATTTTCTTAATAAATAGGGCTAATTAGACTTATAAAATTCATTAAAAACCTTAATAACAAGATGTTTCATTCCTCAAACTCTTTTTATACTTACTGATTAATAAATCAGGTAAAAATGTTTTTTGCAAAATGTTTGAAAAATAGTTTGAAAATCCTTGTGAAAAATCTTTTGAAAACTATTTGGAAAACGTTTTGTTACATGTTTTCAACCTTTGTAAAAATGTGTGGTCTGAAAAACTTATTTTCTTTGTGTGAAATAAAATGTTTGAAAAATGATTTGCAAATGGTTTGAAAAATGGTTGCAGAAATATTTGAAAAATCTATATATATTGTTTGGAAAACCTTTGCAAAATGATTTTCAAATGTGTGTACATGTTTGTAAAAATTGTTTGTAAAAACTATTTTGGACTATAGTTTTCGAAATTGTTTCAAAAAACATGTGTCAAATAAGTTTGAGGAATATGTGCATCACACCAAAATCCATTGTATATATACTTATAAAATCGACCACTTACCCTTGTAAATTCTTAAAATCCACTTCCTGTATATATAAGAAGCACTCCCGTGTAAATATTTTAACCTTGTGTAGCCAAGAATATTTTTGTTTTCAAAAATTCCCAAAAACATTTGCAAAATTAAAATCCAAAAACATTTGAAAAATCATTTTGAAAAATCTAAAAATTGCATATGCATCGTCATCATCATCATCATCTTTTCAAGAACCCATAAAAAGTTCAAAATCTTTGAAAATTGCATCACAAAAATATTTTCTGCATCGCATTGCATGGCATTTGCATTTTTTCGGATTGAGTTTGATAGTTGAACAAAGTCTAAGTAAAATCCAAAGATTGGACATGGTTAGACCTTAAACCCACTTAATTAACAGGAACCTTATAGGAACTGGGATTGAGGTACTTCAGGTCTAGTTGACTTAATTCCTTGAGGATCACGAGACTTAGTTCAATGGATTCTTGACGGCCTAAGTAGAGTATTTCGGAGCATACGCACGACTCTTGTTGATAATGACCTAACTTGGACACTTGCACCTTTCACATGGCTCAACTCAGTTGGAGTGGTGAGGGGGTTGGATTTGCCGGTATGAGATGCACACGGGTGGAAACATTTGTCCTCCTCTAGGGAGGGAAGTGCGCCTCAACCCATCCAGTAATGATGAGTTTCGAGGATAGGAGATCGTGGGTTGCAATAAAGCTTCAAAAGAGGGATAGTCTACTGGTTGAAGAGGAAAAACTCCCTATGTAAATGATGTTGTATAGTATTCAAAAAAATTTGCAAAAGCAAAAACTCCAAAAAAGTGGACAGGCCTGTACAAAAATAAAAATGCCTGCCGGAGTGTACGTATATGTAAAGTCAAATAAGCAAGCTTGAGCTTCAATGTCAAATCATGTGAGCCTGTAGCTGGATGACTTGACTACACTGGTCTTGCATCCTAGGATAGGTAGCTACACTGGCTACCATCCATTCTTCTCATCACCACCTCCTCTTGGGCTGGTTGCCACTTGAACTTAGAAGGGAATACCCTGCTCCTTGAGGGATGAGTTGTTGGATTGGGGAATCATTGGGTTGTCATATTGGAGAAGTCAGTCTCTTTGTCTTTTCAGTTGGGGAGAGCCACTATCACTTACATTGTACGAGTCAGATTCATAGTCGTAAGGGTTTGCGTATGAGTTGAAATATTCCTGACGTGACTATTGAGGAGACTTGGATAGAGTTTCGGGATTCTCAAGGACTGTTGGATTTCAAATCTGGTTCTCATTAAGGTTCCGCCCGCACTAAATTTCCAAAGGTCCGACATAAGCTCTAAACTTTGATTTTGTGAAGATAAGTTTGATAATTAAATTTATTCCACTTTCTTCTTTTTCTTTTCTTTCTTTTTCTTTCTACACTTATTGCATAAGTGTTTGCTAGGGACTAGCAAAGGTAAAGTATAGGGGGATGATGAAGCCACATTTCATCATCTTTATTCTATCATTTTGGCATCAAAAACCCTAACAAATGCGTTTAAATAGCATTAAATCCATCATCTTAGCATTCATGCATGTGCATCCAAATAGTGTATAAAATAGTGTAAATAAAGCCAAATTATAGAATAAATAAAAGAAAAGAAAAAGAATAAAATATTGCTAATATTTTATGACCTAAAATCCTGAGACCTATCCATCTTGATGAATAGGTCGACAAGGAATAAAGTAGGGGGAGATAAGGGTCAAATACAATCAAAATTCTTTCATTCTTTATTCATTTTGGGACCTATTTTTGGTTCCACTTTTTATACACCAAATAAATAAACTTTGTATATGAAAGTTGTAGACAATTAAATAAATAAAAATACAAAATTGATTTCACTGAAAAATAACGTACAGATAAAAAGTTACGGTCTGAACAAAAATCTAGAATCCCAACTTCCCAGACCTGTATCTCACAGATGAAAACTCCAAATGCAGCAAATTCACCTTTAATTGTGTATAGAATAAAATAAGCTATGTAATGGCGGTGGTTTCGCATTTGGCGGAGCTACGGTTTGAATTTAAATTATTCAATTTATTATTTATTCATTATTTCTTTAATTTTATATTTTTATAATTTTGTAAATATTACTTATAATATATTTGTAAATTAAAATCAGAATAAAAACCTAAATAAAACTCAAAGTAAAAATACTTGTATATTTGATACATAGGTATACTACCTATACTTATACATGTAGAAACTATACTTATATTTTATTTAATATACAAAACACATCAGAAAAACAAAATAAAAATATATTTATGTATATAAAAGCATTTCATAATTTTATAAAATAATAAACAAAATTAAATACATTAAAATTACAAAATAAAAAAAAGAATAAAATATATAGATATTATACCTACAAAGGGTATAAAAGTAAACTTGTAAAAATATACCTCATAAAAATAATTAAAATTCATAATAAAATACTACATAAAATAATAAAAATTTTTTATTTAATAATAAAAATTTAATTCGGCCATTTATTATATCAAAATGAATTAATAAAACTATTTTCCAGGGTTTTTCCTAGTTGGTCCACGTGGACCAACCAGGTGCAAACCCTAGTTGACCCTGGTCAACTAGGTGTCCTAGACCCCTGTAGCTTCTGACAGTCTGCGTTTTGACCCTTGTTCACCCATTTATCGAGGTCGAATCTTCCACTCTTTCGCATCGATCTCTTAGGCATTTTTGCTCCTCGATTTCCAGTGTGCACGCCCAAGGGAAACCTAGGGTTTTGGATCGTTGCGCGAGGCGTTCTTCCTTGGTCTTTGGACCACCTCAGTCATCGGGTCAAACGACATATATGCAATCCCTGACTTGCGATTTTAATTTGATTCCCTTCGGTCCACCCCTCTTCGCCCCTTGCGTGCTCCACGAAGACCTGGAGGTGACAGCTCCATCTTCGGGCCATCAGCCAAGGTGAAGGAGGTTGGAGGCGTCTCCACAACCTCCCCCAACTCCAGCGGTCGAGGTAACTTCCCTCCGGTCTTGACCGTTGAGGCAGCCACCTTCCCCTCTAATTTTTATTGCATTTCACTCGTCGTAGCCGTAGGTTTAAAAGCCCTCAACAATCTCCACCTTCCATCGATCAAATCGACCAATCCGATTCACCTCGCCGGAGCGCATCTCCGGCGACTACCCGCATCGTCGTTCACCCCTTTCTTGAGATCCACAGGAGGTCGAGGCATTTTGCCCTCGACGTCTTTAACGTTTCCTGCAGGCATTTGGAGCGCGACGAGCACCTGGGGTCGATTTTGACCTCGACGGAGATACCTGGGCCCCTCCTCCTTCTCCGATGTCGCGGAGGAGCCCTGGTGTCCCTCCCTGCGTTTTGAGACCCTCGGCGTAGAAAGGAACCTCGCAGGAGCAGCTGTAGCCATTTTGGAGCGTAAAAGCACGTCGGAGAGAGGAGCTACGACTGGAGGAGAGTCGCCACGGCGGACCTTCTTCCCTGTTCTTTCACCACCCGCCTCTACCGTCCGATCAGGAACCAAGGCCCAGATGCAGCTGCTGCCGTTGGATCCCCTACGCCATCAGCCGTCGATCTAACTTTGATGATCTGATCTCAGCTGCTACAGCCGAACCGTCATCGTGCGTCGAGGGCGCGCCACGCGTCAAGTGGACGGTTCACAACCTTCCGATCCTGCCCAGGCGTGGGTAATTTTGCTTCACACCCTGCTGAGTTTTGTATTTTATATTGAGTACTTAAATTTTCGTCAGTTGTTTAATATTTTGGTGACATTTGCATTTACAACCTCGTCCCTTTTGTAGTATTGTGTTCCAGTCCTCGCCACGTCACCTCACGTGACCAGTTCACGTGAGGTGCGGGCATTTTGCAGGGACACCCCCCAGGGTTAGGGTATTTCGTTTTGACCCAAGAAATTCCAGAGACAGTGTAATATTTTTGTGTATTTTGCATATAAGCCCTCGGGCATCTTGACAATTGCACATAGGTCCTTCCCAGGCGCGTGCTAGTCACGCGCCCTGGTGGACGTTTTGCAGGCGTACCCCCGCGGGTGCTTAAATTTGTAGTTGCTCCTTTGAAGTGAATATTCAGTATAATATTTTGTTGGAAAATTGCATGCGTGTCCCTGGATGTTTTGATATTTGCATATACACCCCTATCAGGCTGATCATTTTTGTGTGCATGTCTTATTTATTTCACGCATCATTTTAACTCGCAAAATTCTTAAAAAAATAGCATAGGTTCCTATGTGCTTGCTCTTTGTTGCCATATTTTTGCATTGCATTTTCGTTGCATTTTAACATTTATTAAAAATAAAAAATATGCATTTGAGCTACTGTCTAACTTAGAAAATCCATAAAAATTATAAAAACGTTTTGAAAATTTCCAAAATATTTATATTTTGTGTGTTTTATCATCTATTAGCGTCAATCTAAAAATCACTAAAAATTTCAAAGTAAAAACCTTAAAAAATTAGAAAATCCTAAAAATCTTCATAAAATCTAAGCAATCATAGAAAATTCAGAAAAATGAAAACTCGGGTCCTGTAGGTTCTCCATTTTATTATCTTTATTTTAAAATTAATTTGGGAAAATTTTGTTACTGTTTGATATTTTCATTCCCATTTTAATTTCGGCCAGCACTTTTATTCCCTGTTTGTTTGTATTGTGACTTTTAAAAATACCAAAAACATTTAGAAAAATCCCCAAAAATCACAAAAACATCTTAAAAATATAAAAAGACCAAAAAGATTTTATTCCCTGATTTTTGAGCATTTTGACCTATTTTTATAAATATCTTCTCACCTCCTTTCCTTATATTGTATATATATCCTATTATTGAAAAAGAAAATACAAAAATATAAAACATAAAAAGAAAATATAAAATCAGAAAATCATAAACCAAAATACAAAATTAAAAATAAAAAAAATATAAAACTAAAAACCCACAAAAACATTTGCATTGCATAAGTGTAGTCAATACATCAAATTCACACACACACACACACACTTGTTGATCTATCCTGCCTTGCTCCCTGTGTTCGAACTCTCTACGAACTTGAATCTATACATCTTTTATGTAGAGTTAAAAATAAATTTTAACTTCACATCTGCTTATCATTGTTTGATTGATTGATTGTGGGTTAATTGTTGATTTTAGTCCAGGATTCATTGTGGGTCGCAGCAGCGACACTGTTGTCTCCGCTTTGTGTGAGACACTATTTAGACCCCGTGAATTTTGGCTAAATCACCTGTCCTTATCTCCAAGTATTCGCGGAGAAAGCGCATTATCCTTGAAACGGTTCAGGATAATTTCATTGTTGATATGAGTATCCGAGTATTAAGAAAATGGATAATTAAATGTGATTTAATTATCAGGACTATTATGAATTTGATTCATATTATAAAGAGAGTTATCTGAGATAATTGAATGTGATTATCAAAGATGTGAATAATGTGAATGTGATTCATATTATTTGAGAACAAGAGAATAGAGATCCAATATGATTAAATGTGATTTATTTATCATGGATATGAATAATGTGGATAGCAATATCCATATTAGTCATATATATTATAAATGTGATTTATAATATATAAGAGAGAGCTATTTGTAATTTACATTTGTTAATTAAATGTTTATGTGAATTGGATTCACATTGGACATTAAATTGAAAATGTAATTTATATTTTATTTTGGATTGTGAATGTGATTCACAAATTTCCATTGGAAAGATTGCAATATTCACAAAATAATTATGAATTATTTTTGTAGAATAATTTACAATAATTGATGTTGTAATAAATTGAAGATACATAGAATAATGTAATCAAGGGAGATTACATTGAGATGCTCCTTCCATATTTATAGGAGGGACAACCACCTATTCCTAATAGGAAAGGGTGGTCGTCCACTCCATGTATATGGAAGGAGGCACTCTCGTTTCCATTATCTCCATATGTTGTTGATTTAATTTTGGATTTGGTTTATATTGATTTATCAATATATGTTTAATCTAAATTAAATTAATTGTTGTTGGTTTTTACCAACATAAATCTTAAGCCATTGAAAAAAACACAATCAATGAGAACCATTGGATTTGTGTTGTCCATGGATTGAGATCCATGGATCCCAAAATATTATATAAGGAGAGGAATCCCTTTGCTCTTCTTTACACACAACACATAAGAGAACATAAGTCTCTCTCTCTCTCTCTCTCTCTTTCTCTCTACATGTCTATTCTCTCTCTCCCTCTCATGTGGCCATCCACCATGGATGCCCTAGAGAGGTTCTCCATCGCCGCAGTGTCGTCGTTATGCTGCCCGATCGTTTACTCGTGGAGCTCCATCTCCTTCGATGTGCCTCGCTCGTGAAGAAGATGTCGGATCTCGTGTGTCGAGATCAGGAGATCCGCTGCTTGGATCATCAACATGGATTGCGAGAAGCATGCGATTCATCACCGCGCTCGCAAGCGTCTCCTCTGTCGGATCGGACTTGAGACAGGAGGTCTCTTCGTTTAGAGACTCGATCGCAATAACGTTTCAAGAGGTAATCCTATTACCTGTTTGTGGTTTAAACAAAATGATCTGAGAAGTGTTCTTGGATCATGTGGTTTCGTCGCATAAAAAAATTTTAATTTCCGCTGCGTAGAACAACTAGTGCGACAAGTCATTTTTCGTCGTATTCGATACGATGCTCATGCTTCCGTGATGCGCTCGAGGATCTAACCATATCCTTCAAGTCGTATCAGAGCCTTAGGTCGGAAGGTTTGGGATACGATCCGTAAACCTAAGACGACTTGGGTTCATTAGGGTTTGCGAAAGTTTTCTTGCATTTTATTTTCGCATCTCTGTTTTGATATTATTTTTGGCACTGTTTAAATTGTTAATTTAAATACGATAATAATAATTGGATTTTTTTCCCCATTAAATAAGGAAATCGTAGGATCTGAGTTTACATGATTTCGATTCTCTTTGCTCAAGTTATGCTCATTTTAGTGAACATGTATCCACAGTCTCGGGGACTGCGAATCTCAACGTAATTAAGATGTTAATTGCGGATTTTAAATGCCTTGAAATGCATACAAATCACTTAGGTTCTATTGTAAATCAAATTTGCAAACTTTAGGAACTTACTTTGCTTAATTTGGATTTAAATTGATTGAGATATGGTACTTTTAGTAAGTGAGGGTCACTGCTGGAAATACTTTCCTAATCAATAACCTAGTTATTGTCATTTAATCAATTAGTGAAATTAAATTATTTAATTTCCAGGAATAATTGTACATAAATATTTGTGAAATATTTGATGATAATTATTTCCTTAAATGACATTGCCTTAACAAATAATTGATTAGATGTGATCTAGATCACTAATTGGTTACATGATCTACATTCCAACAAACATGTTGCTTGAATAGGATTTGAGATTTATTTAGTAAATCTCATTATAATGTTAATCAAAATTGTTTTAATTATTATTATATGGTATAATTTTGGTTCAAGAACCGATGATCATCTCAAGTACAAAGTGATCTATTTTGCATTATCCTTTCCCGAGGTGGATATGGTGTCTAGTCGAATAGCATTAGGGTAGCGGGTTGCAGCGTATGTGGTCCGTCCCACTCTCGTCGGTACTGGCAATGACATCGGGTATGGTTAGTATAATGCTTAAGAAATCATGATGTACTTATAATTGTTAAAATTTGAAATAATACGTATTTGAGATAATACCATGATTCAAGTAACAATAAAGAGTGTTTGTTGGATATTATTGGATCATTAATTTAATATGATTAGATTAATTGGAATCCAATTAAAATTAAAACACTCTATTATGAATAGAGATGTTATTTCCCTTGGAATAATTAATCATAATGAATATGATTCATAATGATTAATTGGAATTTAAATATGAGGTGGAGGATCACATAAGTGACATCTATGGTCTCCCGTCAAGGCAGAGGGTTCCGTCGCGAGGGATTATATGTAGGAGACACTTGTCCGAAGTGACAGCTCCTGTATGCAAGCGCATCTGGATCGGGCTTTTCTCTTCTCAAAAGAGTAAGGGCGTATGCATAGTGACCCCAATATCGGGTCCTCATATTATTGGGGCGATATAGGATTGCGCATAGCGAGTTGTATTCCTGTTGACGGTTGGTTCAATTAATGATGAGTCAACATCGCCTTAGGGGTGGTGGGCCCGGGTGTTAAAGACCGAATTGGGAGATGCAATTGGACTTGCAAGGCGGAATGTGTTCCCGCTTCTTTTTATCCGAGTTGTAGGTTCTCATATTATTGGGATGCAACAAAGATAAGGAAGAAGATCCCAGATCTTGCTAGAGATATAATGGTAAGTATATCTCTTACATTGACAGTGATTAAGGGAATGAACTTTCAATGTTGACATGGCAAGACAACTTTCATATAAAAATTCCTAAATTAAAGTAAAATATGTATATATATACACTTATACAACTTTCTTATTTCTGATAATCCTTCATTAAACCAACTCAATGTTATACTCAATAATAACCAGTAAAATATCATGGATTGGAACTCATAATCCAGATATTGTACTTGCAGTTAGACACATAATGTATGTGGTTGCAATATGCAAGCTTCCACATAATAATGAGGAATGACAATTAAATAGACAATAGATCTACAACCCTAGGGATTCTATGTCTCTATAGTCTTGATAACATCAAATATACATTGGAAGTGACATGTCGATGATGATCATAATTGTCAATTAATCCTTATAAAAATCTAAGAAGATATTCTGGCATACAGATCTGCTCTTGACATTTATCATGAATCACATGGTTCACTGCATCATGCAGAATGGTAGCTCTATAAGAGATAATGTATTTAAAAATGTTTGAATACCTACCTAAACCAATGTTTCAAGAGTTTAGATGGATGTAGATACAATGAGTCTCATCATTCTACTGTCTATACTCTAGTCATTCATGAAGCTTCATAATATTCATATTGTATGAATTTAATGAAGCATATATAAATGTTGAAATGCTCTTACATTGAATTCTTTTGAATTTAACGTAAGAGATCCTTAGTCTTAAGCAATGGTTGTTTATAGATGAAGGAAGCGCAGTGGAAGCATGGGTCAGACCCGAGTAAGAAGGAAAGTCAAAGAGTTGACCTACATCTGTGACTTCCATATGGCATCCAAATAGTTGGATGAATGCCAATACTGCAATGAGTCGATGTATTGATAGTATGACTATCTGGACTATCTAGGATCCTTAGTGAAGCACTCGGATAGAGCATCAGAATAATCTACATATAATCATTGACTTTGACTTACTTATTTGATAAGATAAAGTCTAATAATTGTATCTCAATCTTCTAACAACACTTGCAATAGGTTGCATATGTTTTACAAGACTGGAAAATTTGATCTTAAGGTTTATAGCTATCCACATGGATATTGATGCAATTGTTGCAACAATCTCTGTTAGATTGATAGACTTGTTAATTTCAGTGGGAGATCCCTTAATCTTAGAGAATGTCTCTATGACCAAGATATAAGAATACACTCATTGTTTGTTTTTAAATGTTAGAAATAAACATGAATTCTGAGATAGAACTGTCATGATGAGTTATGATGGATATATTTCAGATAGTAATATAACATCTAGTGGACTCCATAAAATTAGAAAATTAATGAATGGTTCATTAAGATTTCTAATATTGAAAATTAAAACCTTTATAAGATTGATTGGAGGATGAAGATCATTTGACAATGATCTGGCATCAAGTTTTGGATATATGTCTGTTGATGAGATCAATGGACTAGTGAGAGATAAAACTTTAGATTGTCTAAAGGTTCTACATACTTGTGAATATTGTATTCAAAAGTAAAAATGTCCAATACACCCTTCCTTGGGAAAGGTGTAAGATGTCAAGGTATTCAGGATCTCATACATATTAATGTATGCTGACCATATATATCATAGTAAACATTATGGATATGTGATATCTATTGATGATTATGTATGATATGAGATTTCTTCTCTTCACCTAAGAAACCTTTGAAATGTTCAAAGATTTCATTATTTTTTGTTTAGAACCAAAGCTTGAAGGAAGATAAAATGAATTTGATCTAATCTGGGTAGCAAGTACCTGCTTGATAAATTCAATGAATAGCTTATGGAGATATGAATATCATTTCTATCGTAATCCTCCTGATACACCTTGACTCAATAGAGTTATAGGTAGATACAATTGGATCATGTGTGACATGATTTGATAAATGATGAATTTTAGCATAATTTCCTATTAGTTTCCAGGTATATATGTAGTAGAGACTACATTATATATCATTAATGAGTTTTCATGCAAGTAAGCTGGAATTGAGCACTAGAGAATGCTGCTTCATTAGAAAAATAAAGGATGGCATTGGATACCTACTTTATGACCTGGAGATTCCTAAAAATCTCATCTCTGAGAATGTGATTCTTAGAGGTTGAGATCTTGAGAATCGAGATGAAAATGAAGTGTAGGAACTCATTTAATATTGAGAAGATAATGAGGCTCCTAAAATTGGAAACTAAAAGGACAATTAAAGATGAAACACTTATACCTCTTCAAATGAGTTTGAGGATGTATTCCATGTGTCAGTTGAGTCTGACAATGATCGGATTTCATGTGATGAAGTCTCCTAAGGATCATATCATCGATAGATGGATGTTAGCAATAAAAGTCTAAAGTAGACTTCATATACAAGTGTTGTATATGGACCCTCGAGGATCCACCTATATGGGTAAGACCCATAAAGGTGTAAATGGATCTTCAAGAGATGTAAGTCAAGATTGCATTCCTCTATGAATACCTCTCTGAGGATATTCACATGAAGTAGCCCCAGGGCTTCATGGTTGAGGAAAGCAAGGTGTGCAAGCTAAAGAAATCCATCTATGAACTCAAAATAAGCTTCTTGAAGTTGGACCATAAGATTTGATGAAATTATAAATGTTATGATTTCAGGTAAAATCTTGATGAGCCATGTGAAGCTTAGTGGGAGTGCCTTTGTGTTCATCGTGCTAAATGTAGATGATATCCTAAACATTTAAAATGATATAAGAATAATAATAAGTATTTTATAATATGTTTATTCCATATCTTGAGATATGATCTCAAAGATACTTCTCGGACCTTGGTTCTGAAGGTGTTCAGAAGCATAGAGAAGAGGGTATTAGGACTGTCACATTATTGGTACACCTTGGACATATTCCATTTTCTGGAAAAATCCAAGAAAGGCTTCCATCCCTTAAGATATTGTACTGACCTATCTAAAGGGATAGCACCTCAAAGAGTTGAGGAAGTAAATGTTAAAACTACTTGCACTTGTGCATTAATTACGAGAAGCTGAGTGTATGCTAGATGTGTACAAAAGCCAGATATCTGCCTTGCAGTGGGAGTAGTAAAGTGTTGCTAATCCTACTATGGAGAGAAAACACATGGTTGCAGTAATAACAAAATCTTCATAGATGACAAGATTTTTTAGATAATGATCCCAAAGTCTTAACTTCAAAAACTTAAGACTTTATAGATAGAGATCTAGAAGGTCTTAACTATAGATACCTTTGGAGATAGAGATCTTCAGTAATAAGGGTATTCTGATAAGGATTATGGAAATATTGGTTATGATAATTATTAAGCTGTAGTGTCAAGGACAATGTAACTAACAAGATTGAGTATTGGTTGCATAAGATACAACATTCGCATTAGATGCGAGCATTGTTACTGGGGTTATGCAATTGGAGTAAAAGGACTAGGCATAGTCTCGCGGGAACAGAATGACTGATTAAATTACCAAGCCATTTTCTAAATAGCCTATGATTGTCACATGAGTATGGGTTTAAATAATTAGCCCATTAATGGCTCTTTGGGCTAGTGGGAGATTGTTGGACATGCGAGCCCACGATGAGACATTATGCAATAAATGTTATTGGAAATATCATTCCTGGTCTGAAATGAAGAATAAATAATTTGCATAATAGGTCCCTTAGTACAATTAGGGTTATGTACCATGGCCATCTTTATGATCATACAGCTGTTGATTCAACTGTTGAATCATAGAGGCTGGTGCTTGGATGAATATCTAAAGAGTTAGATTGAGGACTCATCAAGCACCGTCAAATGATCGTTAAGAGATGATCTCAAGCCTGAGTAGGAGATGGCAATCCTTATCTCTAAAGGCAGATTTCTGACCGACCTCTTGATGCAGGTCCTCTGCATAGGAATAGAGATTCGAAGGTGTCAGATTAGTTAGGTCAAAGAGTTGACTTAATGAGATTGAGATAACCAAAGTCCTATATTGTATGTTGTCACGATACAGGCATGCATCCTCGTACCGGAGACAGATGTGTTACTATATGTTTGAGTATGTACATTTGGCAGACTAGTAGGTTGATGACCTAACCAAGGTCTATACACCAGTGCGCTGGTGTGCATATAAGGCCATATGAGTAATACGATCTCACAAAGGGATCATACAGGTTCAGTTACGGAACCGGAAGACATAATCTCACTCATAAAATATTGGGAAGAATCAAATTTCGTGCGCACGATCGTCTCGCTTTGGAACCTTGACTGAATTTGTAGGTTTGATATAAACTTTTGGAAAGTATATGATGAAGACCTAGGTATGATATATGCTTTTGGATAGTATATGATCGATACCGACTCCCAATGATCGAATGAGAAACTTACTGATAGAACTCTGAAGTAGACAATATAAAGTTGATCTAATACTTCGGGTTTATTCTGAGTCTTCCAGTATGCAGGATGTACAGGTATTGGGAATACCGGAGGGTGATGTGATCATAAATGATTGTATAACCATAACGCTTCCATTCCTAGGGAGTGATGAAATGGGTCTGGATTTTAGTGACTCCTCTCAGGAGAGAAGTAATCTGATCTTGGTCCAAATGTTGGACATTGATATGAATGTGATTCAGATGCAATAAGAAGATTAGATTTGCGGTTTTGATTTAATTAAGCATCTATGGGAGGCCCAAGATCTGGATTTGAGATATGTTCTCAATATCCAAGTCACTATACGTGGAACAATACAATTGCCTTGTCCTTATCTCCAAGTATTAGCAGAGAAAGCGCATTATCCTTGAAAGGGTTCAGGATAATTTCATTCTTGATATGAGTATCCGAGCATTGAGAAAATGGATAATTAAATGTGATTTAATTATCCCAAGTAATATGAATTTGATTCATATTATAAAGAGAGTTATCTGAGATAACTGAATGTGATTTAATTATCAAAGATGTGAATAATGTGAATGTGATTCATATAATTTGAGAACAAGAGAATAGAGATCCAATATGATTAAATGTGATTTAATTATCATGGATATGAATAATGTGGATAGCAATATCCATATTAGTCATATATATTATAAATGTGATATATAATACATAAGAGAGAGCTATTTGTAATTTACATTTGTTAATTAAATGTTAATGTGAATTGGATTCATATTGGACATTAAATTGAAAATGTAATTTACAGTTTATTTTGGGTTGTGAATGTAATTCACAAATTTCCAATGGCAAGATTGCAATATTCACAAAATAATTATGAATTATTTTTGTAGAATAATTTACAATAATTATTGTTGTAATAAATTTAAGATACATGGAATAATGTAATCAAGGGAGATTACATTGAGATGCTCCTTCCATATTTACGGGAGGGACGGCCACCTATTCCTAATAGGAAAGGGTGGCCGTCCACTCCATGTTACTCTCCTTTCCATTATCTCCATATGTTGTTGATTTAATTTTGGATTTGATATATTGATTTATAAATATATGTTTAATATAAATTAAATTAATTGTTGTTGGTTTTTACCAACATAAATCTTAGCCATTGAGAGAAACACAATCAATGAGAACCATTGGATTTGTGTTGCCCATGGATTGATATCCATGGATCCCAAAATATGATATAAGGAGAGGCATCCCTTTGCTCTTCTTTACACACAACACATAAGAGAACATAAGGCTCTCTCTCTCTCTCTCTCTCTCTCTCTCTCTCTCTTTCTCTCTACACGTCTAGTCTCTCTCTCTCTCATGTGGTTGTCCACCATGGATGCCCTAGAGAGGTTTTCCATCGCCGCAGCGTCGTCGTTATGATGCCCGATCATTTTCTCGTGGATATCCGTCTCCTTCGGTGCGCCTCGCTCGTGAAGAAGACGTCGGATCTCGTGTGTCAAGATCAGGAGATCCGCCACTTGGATCATCAACATGGATTGCGAGAAGCATGCGATTCATTCCCGCGCTCGCAAGCGTCTCCTTCATCGGATCGGACTTGAGACGGGAGGTCTCTTCGTTTAGAGACTCGATCGCAACCACGCTTCAAGAGGTAATCCTATTACTTGTTTGTGGGTTGAACGAAACGATCCGAGAATGGGTCTCGGATCATGTGGTTTCGTCGCATAAAAAATTTTTAATTTCCGCTGCGTAGAACAACTAGTGCGACTAGTCGTTCTTCGTCGTATTAGATACGATGCTTACTCTTCCGTGATGCGCTTGAGGATCTAACCATATCCTTCACCTGGTGCCCATCCAACGGTCCTCAATCAGCCACGTTGATTCCTCCTAAGCTTGGAGGTTCGGTGGGGCCGAGACAAGCCAGTGCACCACATGATGATATGTGGCCTTAGCCTCCAGCCATCCTCCCGAGCCTCGCACCGAGCCCGAGCCTTCTTCTGAGCCTAGCCTCACGTGCGCTGGTTACGTGAGGTATGGGTAAATTGCAATGGTGCCCGACCTATTTTTCCAATTTGCAATCAGGTCCTTCAAGCACGTGCACATCATGTGCGCCTAGGGTTATTTGCATTTTAGCCCCTCGAGGTTTTAATAATAGCAATATAATGCCCACATGTATGGAAAAAGTATAGGGAAGGCCTTGAACTTTATTTTAATTGCATTTATGCCTTCTAGGGGCCCGTTTTATTTCATGTTTTCTTTACTTTTATGCTCCTGGACTCTTTTGTGAATATCTCCGTTTTAGTTGATTTTATTTTTGTTTCGAAGTTTGTTTCCACATCTATCTATTAGCATGATTTGTTTCTTGATTATATGCTTAAAATTTGGATGATTGATTCTAGTAATATAGTGTCATTTGTTTAATGAGTTCTCATGCCTTTTATTAGCTCATCAATTAAATTTGTTTCATTAATCGAACTTGAACCTGACTACATTTTTATTACTTAATGATTTTGTCTAGGTAGGGAAAATTTGCATATTTATGTGCTTGTATCTCATTTCATTATAAAAAACAAATAAAAAGTTTCTTCATATGTTGGCATAATGCGTTATTGTGTGTTGGCCTATGAGTTCTTTATTCATCACTTAATCTGAGTATTGGGAGTCTAAATAATCACTTAAGATGGTTGTGTCCCTGAGTTCAACCTTGAGACTTACCAAGTAAATAAATAAATCTGACCGTTGTTTTACTAAAAAAATTGATTAAGAGGTTTTTGATCGATCTGATTTTTCCTAACTGTAACAAGACTCGAATGTTAATTCTACGTTATTAAGAGGGTTAATTTTGGGTTCATCAATTGTTCATGAGATGAGTTGAGATTTCACTTGAGGGACCAGGACTGGAGATTTGAGTCTAGACCTAATTTAATGATCCTCGAGGATGGGATAAAATTGATAAAGGCTTTATGAAACCTAAGTGTCAGCAAACCCTGGCCAGTATATGAACATGTTCATATGCTATCTTTTGATATTTACATATGTGTCAAGGTGTGATGAAATTAAATAATTGTTGATCGTTTTTTGCCCACTTGGTAAAAGAAGTGAAGCTAGCCTTCAAAAAAATTGTTTTTTGAAAAAGAGCTCTCAATTACAAAGTGATATTCAAAGAGCTTCATTCTAAGATGAGTTCTCCTAACCATTTCAAAGTTTCCACTTGGACCAATGCTAATTAGGCCAAATGACTCATGTTAGTACCTCAAAAAGGGCTCGGTGTCATAAGCAATACAAATCTTGGTGTAAGTATGTTAGATACTTAAAGAAGGCACACCCCAATATACTCACGGGAAAACAAGCACAGATAACTCAACAACTTTTTATTGGACACACTGGTTAACAACCAAAAATACATCTATTGAGTAAAAAGGTACTCAAGAGGATTTTTGTTCCAATGTAAGGGAGAGAGAAAATATAGAAACATATACCCTCCATCAACTGGCCTTTCATCTACTTTTTCAAGTATGACAAACTACTAAGATAGTAGATTGAATGCAAGAATTGATTTGTTCTCTAGTGTTGACAATTGTCTCTTGAGGAGATTCTCTTGGATCAGCACTTTGGGTGATGTTTCAACTCAACTCTCATGATTATAGTACAAACTATGATACACATCTCATATGTCATATGTTTAAATAGAGAGACTGATAATTAGAGAAGTTGGATTTCTTTTTACTAGAGCTTGGTTCAACTTAGAATTATAGGACCACTGAAACCAAGGTTTCTTAATGAGACATGTCTTGAAATTCGCACTTACACAATCAAGAATTCAATCTTCTAACTTACAAAAAATTGCTTAGGGACATGTAAAGATATAGGCGTTAGCGTATTATGAATCCATGATTCCTCTACTTTATATGGAAATCTTAGCAAAATCACTAATTAAATCCCCTGAAATTAGTTCCTTAACATTCACTAGTCGTGCTAAAATAAATGTTAAATTATGTAATTAAAAAACCTTGTTTTTAATTTGAAATGAGCTAATCATTTTATGCACAAAAATAAAGTATTTTGACCTAATTCTTTCTAGAATATATTTTTTGTGCACATAATTAACTAACTTTTCATGAAGAATTAAAACTCTTAAAAATAGAATATTAGAAAAATATGATAATGTACATTTTATTTTAGGTTTTTCTAACCTATAAAAAGTCCATAAAAACTATACTATGTATATACAATAACAACAAAGACTTTTCCCACAATTAAGTAGGGTCGACGATGACGCGCCTGACGACTCGGGTTAAGTACGTAAATAAACAATGGTCGTTGTGACCCAAATCACCAAGCGCGTTCAATCGAGAAAAAAATATTTGTTTGAAACCACTTAAGAAAATATAATCAATCAAAGCAGACGTAAATGTAAGCGGTTTTCGCTATTCTTTTTACCTGGTATAGCGACCAGGGTTGAACATAAGGAGCACAATTTAAAAACTAAGTAGTCAAATTTCGAAAATGATTTTTGTGGTTTTTGAATTTTTATTTTTTTCAAAACAAGCTCAAAAGATAAAAGCACACAAAACCACACTCTTTTTATATTTTCCAGAATAATAAAAAAATTCTTAGAAAATTACAGAAAAATATTTTTCTATTTTATATATTTTAAAATGTTTTTGTTATTTTTTTTAGATTTTTCTGATGTTTTTGTGATTTTCTAAAAATAAACACTAAAAAATAGATCAAATAGTGCACAGTTAGGAGTATTTCACAACTTAAAAATACATCAATTATCCAATAATCTTGGAAATTATTTTTATTGTAAACTACAAAACAATATCTACAATCATAAACTGAAATCACAATTTTTGAATTTTTCTAGAATTCTATACATTTTTTTAAATGTTTAGGTTTTTACAATTTTTTGGAGTTTTATAAAAAGTTAATGCATGAAAATTAGATAGAAACTAAAGGACACCGGAATGCACCTACAGTAATTGTTTTCGAATTTTTATGCAACTTTTCGAATTTTTATGAATTTTCGAAGTTTGGGCAGGCAAAAGACACTGTTTTTTATTTTTTATAAAATAACAAATTTCAATAAAATTCTATGAAAAATTAAGACAATATTCAAACACATAGCAGGAGTATACATACATTTTTTCAGAATTTATTGACCATGAAAAGCATTTATTTCATCAAAGAGATTATGCAATTGACGTTCTGGAAGCATAAGGACTAAAGAGTAAATAGTTAAAGTTTTTGTGATGAATATAAAAACAGTGAATTAACAACGTGCTTGTACGTGTCTTGAATTTGGAGTAGGGGCTTATTCACGTTTTTTCAAACTTCTGGAGGCCTTGATGTAATTTATCCAAAGAATATTTTTTATTCAAAACCCCCACTAGGGTTTCCTGTTCATGTTCTTCTTTTATTCTCACAATAGCAAACGGGAGAGAGGAGGGCTAAGGGTGGCCGGCACCGCGCGGCGCGACGAGGAGGTGCTGACTATGGCGGCCAGGATAGACAGCGGGCTGTGGGCATCTTAGTCAGCGAGGAGGCGAGCTGTGGCATGGCCTAGAGTCGAGGGTAGGGGGATGGAGACGGCGAGGTTGGAGACGTGCGGAGCTGGGCGGATCGGGCTGCAGGGCTGGCAGCTGGGGTGGGTGCACGATGACGGCGCCGCTGGAGGTGAGGAGTTGCTGGGAGCGAACAACGGCACCACCGCCGTTGGGCTTCGCAGGCGGAGGGGAGATTCAGCGCAGGTGCAGCTCCATGGCTGGGTCTAATGGCAGAGCAGGTGGCGTCGTGGTGGTTGTGTCGGGTCCGCAGCACTGCGGCGGAGGTGGAAGCGCGGTTGTGAGGGTGCGGTGGCGCCGTGGAGGCGCGGGCAATGGGGGTGGCAGCTCGTCGTCTGCTGCAATAATTTTTTTATTTTTAAACTTCAGGAAAAGATTAGAAAAAAATTATATTTTATATTTTGTTTTTTTAACAGCAACTGTAAACAGAGGAAAAAGGATAAAAAATTTATTTTATTTTTATTGTATATCTTTATAATTTTCCTGCAACACAAAGGTAGATGCAAAGACATAATTTTTTTATTCTTCCTGTAAAAATAAATGTGAGATGAACAAGAAAAGCAATTATATGTTTTCTTATTTATACACAAAATTGGAGGGATGAATGGATGGATCTTGCGATATGATGGAAGATAGATCCGTGTCTCCGACCACCATGTGGTTGCGAGAGAGAGAAATGTGAAGTGGATAGGAAGAGAACGTGATATGAAAAATCGATGTCGGATCGAAAAGTGGTGATGGAGATTTTTTATGATTTTTGAATATCTAAGAACTTGATAAAAATAAAATATTACACTACGGTTCTACTAAAGAAATGACAAAAAAATTGGATATCTTCTTGAGGTCGGATACGCCATGATGGCCTCGACGAGGGCTGACTTGCTGTCATCGGACGGCTCGAAGGCTGGGCATCCTTCTTTGACAAGTCGGGCTCCTCTCTACCAAAGATTGATCAAAGAATGAAAGACGGAGGAGGAGCCCATTAAAAAGAGCAGGAAAATGAAAAAGGAAGGTAAGTATAAAAGGAGAAGGTTTTTAGTGGTTAATTAATAAAATAATTAAATAAATAAAATAAGTATTTAATTAAAAATGAATTTCAGAATTAATTAAAATAAATAAATTAAATAATTTCCAAAAATCAATTAGCCACCTTAATGTTGGCTATTAAAGGTATAAATTCAAATCTTATATAAATGTTAGGTTATTAAATCAAATAATTCAAATAAATACAATAAATCAAATAATTGAATATGAATTTCGTAATTAAATTAAATTAATTAACTAATGTGAGATATTTTATTTTTTGGTGATTTATTTATAAGGAAGTTAGTTGTATACACATATTATATACATATAATACACTATACATAGGTACAAATAAGGAAATAAATTTTAAAACATATTTTTTTAATTTTTATTATTTATATGTTTTTATTTTATTTTTAATGGAAACAATATTTACAATAATATTTACAATATGTATAAAAATAAATATGAATAAATAATATACAACAAATAATGGTGAAACTGCACAAAACACCTCAGAAAGCCGACTTCTTATCCGTAACCCCAAAAATATGAAACCATAGGCATTTGAAAGATAATTTAAAGTAGAGTATAATGGAAGTGAGTTTAATTCAATTCTAGTTCGTATGGAGCCGGAATTGGTATTTCAATGATCGCATTGTGGCTTTTTCTGAGGGTGATTAATTGTAATGTATACATTATTTTTTTCACAATTATTTTTATTATTTACAACACATTTTTATTTATAACGTTTACAAAAATATTAATTTGAGGTCAGATTATGTACAAATAAAATAGTACACATTTTATACAAATATACAAGGAATTTATGTACAAATTATTTTTTGGATTTTTGACAGAAGACCCTATCACCCCCTACTTTATTCTTGGTCGATCAGCTCAAGTCTTGACCTTCTCTCGAGGTTGGGATCAGTCTGTATTTATTGCATAAACACATCCTTAATTTTTTTCTTTTCTTTTTGTTTGCTTCTTTATTCTTTTATTAAAGCACAAAAAGTGTTAAAAATTCATATTTAACAAATGCATGCAAAATGGTAAAATTATTGAATTAGTGGGTCTCTACAGGTGTTTAACTAAGAAAATGAAGCTAAAATAAAATAATAAAAGCGATGAATCGTGGATTCATCATTCCCCTATACTTTACCTTTGCTAGTCCCTTAGTAAACACTTATTTGGAAAATAAGTGAAAGCAAAAATAAAGAAAAGAAAAAGGAAAGAAGTTAGAACAATGTTGACTTTTAAACTTATCTTCATAAAAATGTAGTCTGGAGCTCTGTCGAAACTTTAGATTATTAGTGTGTCGGAACCTTAATGGGAAATGGATTAAAAACCTAACAGCCTCTAAGTTCCACAAGACTCCTATTCAGGTCTCCTCAACAGTCAGATCAGAACAAGTCTACATACACAAATTCTTATGACTATGAATTCTTACGTGTACGGTGTAAGTGAAATATAGCTCCTCATCTCATAAGCAGCAAAGAAACAACCTCTCTCAATAAGGTAACTCTAATCCCCCAGTCTAGCAACTCTTTCCTCGAGCAGCGGGATATTCCCTTCTAAGTTCAAGTACAACCAACTCAAGAATAGGGGATGTACAAGAGAATGGACGGTAACTAGTGTAGTTACCTATACTTGGATGCATGACCAGTGTAGCCATGTCACCCGCTGCAAGATCACAAATATTTGACTTTGAAGCTCTTATTCCTTTTTTTTCACTTGAATATACACTTGGACATTCATTTTACTTTTCAATCAGGCCTGCCCACTTTTAGAGATTTTGTATTTTTTTCGATTTTTTTTGTAAATATATACAAGGCAACATGTACATAAGGAGTTTTTCCTCTTGAGACAATAGACTATCCCTCTTTTGAAGTATTATTGCAATCCACAACTTTTGTCTTTAGACTTTAACATCACCAAACCATGTTGAGACGCACTTCCCTCCCTAGAGGAGGAGGAGAGGTTCCGCCTAGATGTACTACCCTTGTATGTAAGGAATCTGTGATTCATCACTCTAGAAGTTGAAATAGAGCTTTATTCTCGAGTCATTAGATGCATATTTCTACTTATATTGCATAATTAGCATTCATGCATACATAAATAATATATGCATTTTGGCATTCATATTTGCATTAAATAAGAAGCCAAAATCATTTGTAAATATTCACTGTATATTAGCTAAAATACCCTATATGTATATATTTTATACTAACTTCGATTCCAATAAAATCAACTCTATTTTATATATATTACTAACTAATAATATAAGGAAAAGGCTAAAAATTCCTAGCTTGTAAAATTACCCAATAAAACCCCGAACCTAGTTGGAGACCTCAGACCTTAGAATGCAAATTTCTACCTCATACAACCTCAGATCTAGGTCTACTCAATTTTAGAATAATACATGTTCAGAGACCTCCAAAATGAAACCAATTTCATTTAAAACGGAGCTCGTATGCAATACTTGGGTTTTGGAGCCCCTTTGTACATTATATGTATGCATATTTGTACCCTTGTATTTTATTATTTTATTTGACCTCATTTCCCTTTGTTGTCAACATGAAACTTGTAGAGCTCATCAAGATCTACAACTTTCATGTTTTGAGTTTTTCCAAATTCGTCCATCTTCTCTCCCTAATTCCATATTCTCTTTCGACCATTCAGATCAGGCCACGTGGCGCCCTCTAATTGTGCCACGCGGCCCGCTCACATCACACCATGCACCCTTCGTTTTCCACCGTCCAATCCCTTCCCCTCTCACCTGATCTGGGCCATCCAGTGTCACATCTCATTTCAACCGTCCGATCTTCTCCAGATCGCATCACCTCCATCCATTAGCGCTTTGTCCTCAGCACGCCACGTGTTGTGTTGTGTGCCCTCCGATCTTCGCCAGAAGCCTTCATCTTATCCACTCATCTCACGCTACATCTGGACCCTTCGATTAGATCCTCAAAACCTCATCCCAACCGTCCCTCTGTGCCTTCATCTGCGCCCTCCACGTGTCGTCATCTAAGCCCTTCGATCTAACGCGGCTAATCTAATCATTGTCCTTCCCTCACGCCCATCTCCTGGCCGTTGGATTGCGAGATCCAACGACCACGACGTGGTCGTCTACCTTCCACAGGACCCTCGCCCATGTCGTCCACCTCGCTCGCTCACCGCCCCCTTTCTATTTTTGGCACCACCCCGACCATCCTCTCCGCGCCCTGCCACCTCCACTTCGTAGCCCATTACCCCCTCATCTTCATTGACCTCCTCAATCGCCATGAACCTCACCCATATGGACCCACGACCTCCACCAACTTTTTCATCCCGTCACCTACACCCTCACCTCCAACCTATAAAGACTCCACCACTGGTGGCCGTCGATCCTATCTCGCCATAGCAGAAGGTTCCCCCGAGCACTTAGCTCTTGATTGGTGACAGAGAATTTGAGCGAAATCGAGCGAAGATGGGTGTATTCCTTCGGCGAGATTCACGGCTCCTTCGCGTCGTGCCGCAGCTCCTTCAAAGAGCTGCTTCAGCTCAGGACCTCTACCGACTTTCGAGCGAAGACCGGTAGCTCACCTCCAAGCTTCTATCCCCAGGTAGCATAATCCATCCCCTTCCGATCTTCTTATTATTTTTCTTCACTTTCTACTAATTTTCCTACCTCCTACGATCGATCCCACGCTCTCTTGATCATCCACCAAGCTCCTCCATGGAGATCTTATCTTCGCGTACCATTCATTTCCTCTGACAGCACCTCGCACCTCACTCCGACCAAAGATCCGCCACCTCGGCAGAGGAGCAACACTGAACCACCTTCGCCTCGCTCTAGGCCTCCCGCTTCATTCGCATTCACATCACGAACACGATGCATGCCTCGGCTATAGGAACTAACCCTCCAAGTACCACTTCCTTCATTGGTCGGAAGCGTCGCCTGAGCTGCTTCACGATTTGTCGTTGCCGGCCTGTGGACCATCTCCGCCTCGTCCATATGCTCTGGTCACTTCTCGAAGCTTCCACTATCGTCCCCAGCTACTTAGGAGCCTCTGGTGATCAACATCGAGGAAGAACCAAGTCGGCAGAGCTAAGTTTGCTTCGCTAGAGCCCAGTCACTTTCGCCGCAGGAGGCGGCAGATCGGAGGAACAGAAGCACAACTGCTGTCAAATCCTCAAGATCAGACGGTTCTAATCTACAGCAGTGCCCCGCCTCAGTCGGATTAAGAGGATATAACTGCCCGCGTTCATCCACGTCAGCATCGCTCCAACCTACGGCAGTCGTCCGATCTCGCGAGGATCGTACATCTTGCAACACGCCACGTCGCTTTATCCCAAGAGCCATCAGCGACCGTTCGATCAGACTTGATCCGACGGTTCTTCGTGCACCACATAACACCCTCCGAGCCTCCTCCCCAACCCTTTGGCTCGGAGCTCCCGAAGCTATTCCTAAGCACGCCCGAGCCTACAGAGCACCTGAGCCTCAATCCGAGCCTCCGACGCTTACGGAGCTTAGACCTTACATGTTCCGCACGTGCGATGTAGGCATTTTCCACTGAGTGAAGGATATAGTTAGATCCTCAAGCACATCACGGAAGCGTGAGCGTCGTATCGAATACAACGAAGAACGACTAGTCGTACTAGTTATTCTATGCAGCGGAAATTAAAATTTTTTCATGTGACGAAACCACATGATCTAAGAACACTTCTCGGATGGTTTCGTCTAAACCACAAACAAGTATTAGGGTTACCTCTTGAAGCGTGGTTGCGATCGAGTCTCTAAACAAAGAGACCTCCTGTCTCAATTCCGATCCGACGGAGGAGACGCTTGCGAGCGCGGGGATGAACCGCGTGCTTCTCGCAATCCATGTTGATGATCCAAGCGGTGGATCTCCTGATCTCGACACACGATATCCGACGTCTTCTTCATGAGTGAGGCGCATCAAAGTAGACGGAGCTCCACGAGCAAACCATCGGGCAACATAACGACGACACTGCGGCGATGGAGAACCTCTCTAGGGCATCCATGGTGGACGGCCATGAGAGGGAGAGAGAGAGGGCATTTAGAGAGAAAGAGAGAGAGAGACACTTGTTGTCTCTTGTTGTGTAAAGAAGAGCAATGGGGTGCCTCTCCTTTTATAGGGTTTTGGGATCCATGGATCTCAATCCATGGGACAACACAAATCCAATGGCTCTCATTGATTGTGTTTCTTTCAATGGTCATGATTTGTTGCTAAAAACACAACAACAATTAATTTAATTAAAGTAGATATATATTTAATAAATCATCAATATATAAAATAATTTAAATCAAATCAATATCGAAGATTTAGGAAGGAGGCATACCTCCCTTTCATATAGGGGGTCGCGGCACTCCTTGAATCCAATTCAAAGAGGCCGTCCATCCTCCTTAATAGGAAGGAGGCACTCCTCTTCCTTATTCATGAGATCTTATATCTTATGAAAATCTCCATTATTTACAACAACTATTTGTTGTAAATTAATCACACAAATAATCCATAATTATTTTGTGAACATTGCAATCATGCCATTGGAAATTAGTGAATCATATTCACAACCCAAAATAAAATGTAAATTACATTTTCAATTTAATGTCCGATGTGAATCCAATTCACATTAACATTTAATTAACAAATGTAAATTACAAATAGCTCTCTCTTATATATTATAAATCACATTTATAATATATATGAGTAATATGGATATTGCTATCCACATTATTCATATCCATGATAATTAAATCACATTTAATCATCTTGGATCTCTATTCTCATGTGCCCAAATAATATGAATCACATTCATATTATTTATGTCTTTGACAATTAAATCACATTTAATTATCTAAGACAACTCTCTTGATAATATGAATTGAATTCATATTAATCATGATAATTAAATCACATTTAATTATCCATTTTCTCAGTGCTCGGATATATATATCAACAATAGAATTATCCTGAACTCCTTCAAGGATAATGCGCTTTCTCCGCAAATACTTGGAGATAAGGACAGGGCGATTGTATTGTTCCACGTATAGTGAGATGGATATTGAGATCATATCTCGAATCCAGATCTCGGGCCTCCCATAGATGCTTGATTAAATCAAGACCGTAAATCTAATCTTCTCATTACATCTGAATCACATTCAGATCAATGTCCAACACTTGGACAAAGATCAGATCACTTCTCTACTGAGGGGAGTCACTAAAATCCAGACCCGTTTCATCACTCCCTAGGAATGGAAGCGTCATGATTATACAATCGTTTATGATCACATCACCCTCAGGTATTCCCAATGCCTGTACATCTTGCATATTGGAAGACTCAAATTAAACCCGAAGTATTGGATCAACTTTATACTGTCTACTTCATGGTTTTATCAGTAAGTTTCTCATTCGATCATTGGGAGTCGGTATCGATCATATACTTTCCAAAAGCATATATCATACCTAGGTCTTGATCATATACTTTCCAAAAGTATATATCAAACCTACAAATTCAGTCAAGCTTCCAAAGCGAGACGACCGTGCGCACGGAATTTGACTCTTCCCAATATCTCATGAGTGAGCTCATGTCTTTTGGTTCAGTAACTGAACCTGTATGATCCCTTTGAGAGATCGTATTACTCATATGCCCTTACATGCACACCAGCGCACCGGTGTATAGACCTTGATTAGGTCATCAACCTATTGGTCTGCCAAATGTACATACTCAGACATATAGTAACACATCTGTCTTCGGTCAGAGGATGCGTGCCTGTATCGTGACAACATATGATATAGGACTTTGGTTATCTCGATCTCGTTAAGTCAACTCTTTGACCTGACTTATCTAACACCTCCGAATCTCTATTCCTATGCAGAGGACCTGCATCAAGAGGTCGGTCAGATATCAGCCTTTAGAGATAAGGATTGCCATCTCGACTCAGGTTGGAGATCATCTCCTAACAATCATTTGACGGTGCTTGATGAGTCCTCAATCTAACTCTTTAGATATTCATCCAAGCACCAGCCTCTATGATTCAACAGTTGAATCAATAGTTGTATGATCATCAAGATGGCCATGGTATATAACCCTAATTGTACTAAGAGACCTATTATGCAAATTAATTATTCTTCATTTCAGATCAGGGAATGATATTTGCAATAACATTTATTACATAATGGCTCGTCGTGGGCTCGCATGTCCAACAATCTCCCACTAGCCCAAAGAGCCATTAATGGGCTAACCATTTAAACCCACACTCATGTGACAATCATAGGCTATTTAGAAAATAGCTAGGTAAGCTGATCAGTCACTCTTTCCCGCGAGTCTACGCCAAGTCCTTTTACGGCACTTGCATCTCCCCGGTAACAGTGCTCGCTTCTAATGCGAATGTTGCATCTCATGCAACCAATACTCAATCTTGTTAGTTATAGTGTCTATGACACTACAGCTTAACAATTATCATAACCAGTATTTCCATAATCCTTATCAGAATACCCTTATTCCTGGAGATCACTATCTCTTAAGGTATCCACAATTAAGACCTTTTAGATCTCTATCTATAAAGTCTTAAGTTTTTGAAGATAAGACTTTGAGATCACTATCTCAAAAATCTTGTCATTTATGAAGATTTTGCATTTATTGCAACCAAGTGTTTTATTTCCATAGTAGGATTAGTAACAGTTTACTACTCCCACTGCATGGCAGCCATCTGGCTTTTGTACACATCTAGCAGACACCTGGCTTCTCAGAACTGATGCCCAAGGGCAAGCAGTACTAGCATTCACTTCCTCAACTCTTTGAGGTGCTATCCCTTTAGATAGGTCAGTACCATATCTTAAGGGATGGAAGCCTTTCTTGGAATTTTCCATAAAATGGAATATGTCCAAGGTGTACTACTAATGTGACAATCCCAATACTCTCTTCTCTATGCTTCTGAACACCTTCAGAACTAAGATCCAAGAGGTATCCTTGAAATCATATTTCAAGATATGGAATAGCCAGTCTATAAAACACTTATTATTATCCTTATATCATTCCAAATGATTAGAATAATATCTACATTTAGCACGATGAACACATTGGCACTCCCACTAAGCTTCACATGGTTCATCAAGATTCTATCTGAAATCATAACATTTATAATTTCATTAAATCTTATGTTCCAACTACAAGAAGCTTATTTGAGTCCAAAGATGGAGTTCTTTGGCTTGCACACCTTGCTTTCCTCGACCATAGAGCCCTGGGGTTACTTCATATGAATATCCTCAGAGAGGAATTCATAGAGGAATGCAATCTTGACTCACCTCATGAAGATGTCATAGTCAAGTTGTGTAGCTATAGTTAGCAATATTCTGATGGGTTAAAGCAAGGTCACTGGAGAGCAAGTCTCATCGCAAGTGATGTCTTCTCTTCGGTGTGTAGCTTATGGCTACGAACCGTGCTTTGAAGGTCTCTACCTTCTCATCGGGTTCCCTCTTTCTCTTGAAGACCCATTTACACCTTAATGGGTCTTACCCATATAGGTGGATCCTCAAGGGTCCATATACAACACTTATATATGAAGTCTACATTAGAATTTTATTGCTATCATCCATCTTTTCATGTCATGTTCCTCATGAACTTCATCACATGAATTCCGATCATTTTCAGACTTAACTGACACATGGAATACATCCTCAAACTTATTTGAAGAAGTATTAGTGTTTCATCTTTAAATTATTCTTTTAGTTTCCGATTTCAGGAGCCTCATTTTCTTTTCAAGATTAAATGAGTTCCTACACTTCATTTTCATCTTGATTTTCAAGAGTCTTAACCTCTAAGAATCACATTCTCAGAGATGAGATACTTTAAGAATCTCAAGGTCATAAAGTAGATATCCAATACCATCCTTTATTTTCCTAATGAAGCAACACTCTCAAGTGCTAGATTCCAACATACATGGAACCTTATTAAGGATATACATTGTAGTCTCTACTACACATATATACCTGGAAACTAAGGGATAATTATGCTAAAATTCTTCATTGATAAGATCATGTCACACATGATCCAATTGTATCTACCTATAACTTATTGAGTTAAGGTGTGTTAGGAGGATTGAGATAGAAATGATATTCATATCTCCATAAGGTATTCTTTGAATTTATCTAGCAGGTACTTGCTACCTAGATTAGATCAAATTCATTTTATCTTCCTTCAAACTTTGGTTCTAAACCAAACTTGTGAAATCTTTGAACTTTTCAAAGGTTTTTAAGTGAAGATAAGAAATCTCATATCATACATAATTATCAACAGATATCACATATCCGTAATGTTTACTATGATATAGATGATCTGCATACATCAATATGTATGAGATCCTGAATACCTTGACATCTTACATCTTTCCCAAGGAAAGGTGTATAGGACATTTTTTACTTTGAATGTAAGTTTTGAAATTTTAGACATTCTAAAGTTTCATCTCTTACTAGTCTATTGATCAAATAAATAGACAAATGTCCAAGGCTCGAAGCTAGATCATTGTCAAATGATCTTCATCCTCCTATTGATCTTAAGGTTTAATTTAAGTATTAGAAATGCTAATGAACCATTCATTAATTTTCTAATTTAGTAGAGTCCTTTGGATGTAGATTACTTTCTGAAATATATCTATCATAACTCTTTATGATAGGTCCATTCCAGAATTCATGTTTATTTCCAACATTTAGAAATAAACTATGAGTGTATTCTAGGTCATAGAGACATTCTCTAAGACTAAGGGCTCCCACTGAAAATATGAAGTATATTCATCAGTTGGAAATTGTTGCAACAATTGCATCAATTCCAACTTAGATGACCATTAAAACTTAAGATCAAATTTCTAATATTCTAATACATATGCAACCAATTGCAAGTGTCATTAGAAGATTGAGATACAATTATTAGACTTTATATTATCAAATAAAAAAGTCAATTTCATTGATTATATGTAGATTATTCTGATGCTCTATCTGAGTCCTTCTCTAAGGATCCTAGACAGATTTGATAGTCATACTATCAACACATCAACTTATTGCAGTATTGGCATTCATCCAACTCTTTGGATGTCATATGGAAGTCAGAGAAGTAGGTCAACTCTTTGACTTTTCTTCTTAATCGGGTCCGACCCATGCTTCCACTGCGCTCCCTTCATCTATAAATAACCATTGCTTAAGACTAAGGATATCTTATATTAAATTCAAAAGAATTCAATGTAAGAGCATTTCAACATTTATACATGCTTCATTAAGTTCATACAATATGAATATTATGAAGCGTCATGAATGATGAGAGTATAGATAGTAGAATGATGACACTCATCATCTACATCTATCTAAACTCTTAAAACATAGGTTCAGGTAGGTACTCAAACAATTTGAATACATCATCTCTTGTAGAGCTACCATTCTACATAATGCAGAGAACCATGTCACTCATGATTAAATGTCAAGAGCACATATGTATGCCAGAAAATGTTCATTGATTTTATAAGGATTATTTGACAATTGCGATCATCATCGACATGTCACTTCCAAAGTACATCCGATGAGGGATCAAGACTACAGAGACATACAAACCCTAGGATTGTAGTCCTATTATCTATTTAATTGTCATTCCTCGTTATTATGAGGAAACTTGCATATTGAAACCACATACATTATGTGTCCAACTGCAAGTATAATATCTGGATCATGAGTCCAATCCATGATATTCTACTGGTTATTATTTTGTATATCATTGAGTGGGTTTTAATGAAGGATTATCTGAAATAAGAAATTTGCATAAATATATATAAATAATTAATTTACTTTGATTTAGGAATTTTTATATCAAAGTTGTCTTGCCATGTCAACAATGAAAGTTCATTCCCTTAATCACTTTCAATGTAAGAGATATACTTACCATTATATCTCAAGCCGGATCTAGGATCTCCTTCCTTATCTTTGTTGCATCCCAATAATATGAGAACTTACAACTCGGATAAAAAGAAGCGGGAACACATTCCGTCTTGCAAGTCCAACTTGCATCTCCCAATTCGGTCTTTAACACCCGGGACCACCACCCCTAAGGTGATGTTGACCCGTCATTAATTGAACCAACTGTCAACAGGAATACAACTCGCTATGCGCAATCCAATATCGTCCCAGTAATATGAGGACTCGATATTGGGGTCACTACGCATACGTCCTTACTCTTTCGAGAAGCGACGAGCCCGATCCAAATGGATCATATGATGGAGCTGTCACTTCGGACAGGCGTCTCCTACATATAATATCTGGCGACGGAACCCTTCGCCTTGACGGGAGACCATGGATGTCACTTATGTGATCCTCCATCTCTTATTCAAATTTAATTAATTACTATGAATCACATTCATACAATTAGTTCTTCCAAGGGAATTATTAACTCTAATCATATTAGAGTATTCTAATTGGACATAATTAATTCAATCATATTAAATTAATTATCAATCCAATTTAATCAATCAAACTTTGAATGTCTTACTTGAATATATATGGTATTATTCTCAAAGTACGTATTAATTC